>OW679198.1:99857483-99910920 GCA_940337035.1 Agriotes lineatus | reverse complement strand
TGGTGCTCGAGGAAGGATTAGTTGCAGCTGAAGTGATTAACATACGAGTCTATGAATATCCAGGTGCTCAAGACCTTGGCAAGTGTCGAGAAACTCGAGAAGAAAGCCCCCGAGGTACCTTAAAACTAGAAGACAACTGTAAAAGGACATACAAGCATGTGTATGAAGATTAATAAGCCCCATCAACACTATTTGGCCGTACTACAGTAACTTATAGATTCAGGTGTTAGGTAGCAGGGATTTTTTTCAGCCAGTCAACATGATGTTTACGTGCGCGCTGTGCTTGGAAAAGATCGTGGCTCTGGACATCAAGGTTGCTCAATCTAGTTTTACTAACACGAGAAGCAAGAGAGGTTTCAGGTCAGGTTGAGGCTCTCAGGCAATTCAACTTCACATCAAGCGAGAAATACGACGTTCTTACTATAACAAGGTTCGCGAAAGTGAAACAATAACACGAACACATTCAGGTGCTAGTTACTGGATACTGCTCATCTCGAGTATTGGACTGGCGGTTCCTCGCTTATCACAAGTAGGCAAAAACGACGGTAATTGGTAAAGCCTTTGGGATTTCCAAAGCCCAAGGTGACTCTCAGCTGGAGCTCAGGTTCTGGACTCAAATCTGGAAAGAACGTATTAAATCTCAGGACGAGACTGGCAGGGCATCATTCTCCTATACTGATTTGCGATCGCTTTCTATGTCGTTCATCTGGGAGATCTTAGGTGGGCCAAATAGGAGATATTTGTGGACTCGTGTGTTGCTGGCCCTCACCTAAAACACTTGTTTCAATCGGCTACAACTTGTGGCGATTATCTGGCTTTATGTAACCTCTTGTGGGGCCCATATACGTTCGTGTCTTTACTGGATGATTTTTCAAATCGATAAAGGTCATTAGCACATTTTCAAACAATTTGCAAGAACAGGCAACACCAAAACTTAATTTAGCAGCAGAATGTAGAGCTGAAGAAAGAGTATAAATGCCAGACATCGAGCTGCAGTAAACTATGCGATTGCAGTAATTTTAAAAATCTTTATGTGCAGTTGGGTGAAGAGCAATAAAAATAAAGTGGCAAGGTGCAAATACTAAAGGCTGCAATTAACTACTAACTTTTCTTAACAACTGCGTTGTACAAACTAAAATCAAAACTATAATTGTTGTACTAGTCTGTTTAATTTTAATGGGTTATAAGGCACAGAGACATCATAAATGGTTCCAGAACATGTTACCAGTGACATTTGAATGTCTAGTAAATTTAATGTTGTAATGATGCATGCAAGATACGAATTGAGATTGTTAGATTTGACATCCCACAGTTATTTTATTTCATGGTTCAATACTGTTTTTAACAATCATATGAAAATAAGTAATACCAGTTGAAAAACCCTGTATAGTAAGCTACGTAACAACTAGTTTCAGTTTAGCGTTTATAAGCAACATTAGTGATTTGATATTCTTTAAATAAGTATTAAACGATTAAAATTAAATTTATCTCTTGAGGCACCTCAAATATGTAATTTAGGAAGTTAGATGTTATTAAGAACTTGTAAAGTATTGATACTAGTTATAATTGACTTAGAACCATTACACAAACATAAAGAAAAGCTGATTTAATGTAAGACTTCATCAGGAAATCGGTATGAAGCAAAATAACATAAAAAATCAATGCTGAAATTATAAGGACTCGCGCTGTAAGAATGCTAAATTGTTTAATCGCATGAACTTACTCAAAATAACCACAAAATAACCAGTGATTTTTTTTCTGCTGATATGCGGTGTTTATCTATCCTTAATAAACCATTCTCGTAATTCAGGAAATTGATTTTAGGTGACGGTCGCAGATTTAAACATTAATTTCACATTTTTTTAAACTAACCTTCTCCAACATGATTATTCTATTTTAAGGGCTGTGGAGGGCAATTTTAATTCCGCTTCCCCATCGCTGTTCACGGAAAGTTCTGCAGTCTCAATGGCCAGGCCAATGATCTTGAAACCGTTCAAGCCGTGAAGCCACCTTCCGAACCCAGCTTTTTGTGTGCGACGGCCTTCATGACCATTCGGTAGGCGTAAGGAGGCTCGATAAAAGGAATCATGTAACAGGCTTCGTTTTTACTTGTATTAAAACCATTTGAATACTTTGGAGAGACATCCGGTGCTTTGAGTACTATCATTTGTTTTACTAGTTTCTGCTTGGATCCCTTCAGAATTCCGTAGGGTTTACTTGGACCTTCGGCGTCATTTACCGAGTAAATTAATATACTTAACAATTTTTATCCTAGGAGCATAATTTAATCTCGGTTACATTTTGTTTTAATTGTAGTGATAGTATTAATGTAACTTACAGTTATACTTTTTAAACTGTTGTATATGCTAACCTAGTCGCAAGTCGAGTTTGCTTATATTAATCACCTTACGTTTAACCTACATTTAGCAAATAATTTTGTACTATATGCTCTTGATTTCATGATTATTATACTGTGATTTGAGTATTTGGCCTTGTTCTTTATGACTGCTACCTGGATTTATGAGCTATTTTCAGAATAGTGTGCTAGTTGAGTTTACGAATCCTCGGTGATAACCTGGATACACTTGCAATTAAAAGATGGTGCCCGGTTTTGGCTTATTAATTAACGTTTTGTACTTAAACGACGTCTCCTCCGAGGTAGTTTGGCCCGCAATTGTATCCACGTAGTTATTAACATTTGTTTTAAGAGATTTAGCAGACGCCTTATTAATAGTTTGATAATTTAAACACGGCGAAATAACAGTTACTACAATATAGAACAACAATAGGATGCAGAAATCATAGCAGGAACCAATTAACTAAACTGAATAACTTTACTAAAGGTACCCGATGGGGTAGATAACCGGAATCTCGCAGTTTACTGGTATTAGTTAAGATCAAAAGAACATACCTGCTAATGCAGCCATTGAAATGCACACAAAAGACTGGATTTAGTAGTTGCATATAAAAAGGGGTTGAAGTATTTTGGAGCTTTTGTGAAAACACGTAATCGCATGCACAAGAGCCTTCGACATACATCGAATTTCAAAGGAAGCAATCTAATTCTGTACACTCCAGCGCACGGATTTAAACGAGATAAAACTGAGCCAAACTATAGCCTCGCTTGTTCTGCTTTCTTTCACTGTCATTTCCAACGATAAATTGCTAGTTACGTGAATATCATGAAATCAAGTGAGTGAGATATATAGGCTGTATAAAAACACGGTGCCAAATTTAAGGAGCTTATAGTGGACGTGGATACATATAAAATTATTGCAGATAATTGTTACTGCCCTCATCTAAAAAACGAAGGATGTATTGCAATAGGAAAAAAATCACCTTTCGCGATTTTTTCAGATCTTCACGTTTCAGAGTTCTTATATGACGAAAAACAGGGTTTTTCAATTCCGTCCGTCTGTCTGCCTGTTGCCGGTATAACTCAAAAACTATTTGTTGGAGGAAGACAATATTTGGCACGCGGATTATATGTCTACCTGGTATGAAGCCGAGAAAATTTCAGTCACATATATACAGGGTGAGCACCTTTAAAAAATAAATCTTTGACTATTTTTACTTTAACTGCGGAATGGATAAAAGTATTAATTTGCACATCGCTCAGGTTTTATCCTTGACAAGAATGAGACCCAACAGATGCAGGATATTTTTTGAAAAAAACAAAAAATGGGCAAAAATAGGCTGTTCAATGTAATGCAGTCGCTGCGCTGCGATATGAGGCACAGGTCCGTGGTGCGATGCCATCGACGAGTGCGCTGAAATCGGGCTGAATTCGGATCACGTCTGTAATACTTTTGTATTTGCAAATTGATGTAATTCGCTTTTTATTGTATCAGTATTATTAGAAACGTTAAATATTTTTACTCCTAATTGCCTTTGCGGCTAGTTTTTGAAATGTATTTTAAGTTGTAGGTATGACTTTCTAGTGTTGAAATTAACAACCCTTTACTAAAACTTTTTAATTGACAAGGATTTGCATATACCAAAATATGTATCGATTAGAAAACTTGATTTACTTAGAGTTACACTCTTCTAAAGTATAACGGTAAAATTTAGTTTATACTTTATTTCTCAAACCTGGACAAATTCAAGATTATGACATTTAGTAGATGTTTCCTACTTGTTAATAGGTTTTCTATCGTAATAATTTTAATCATCTCATATCTTCACATGGATTTTTAAAATTGCGACACCTGTTGGTTTTCCTATCAAAACTTTTTGATTTTTTTTAATTTCTAGATTAATCTTTTTTGTCTACACCTATTTAATTCTTCAATCCCCCTCCCCCCCAACCTTTAGTTAAAAAAACTGTTTCATTAAATTTATTAAGAAAATACAAGAAAGTTAATTTGATGAAAAGTAGGGGAATCTAACAAATTCTCTTGAATGAGTAAATGACAAAAGTTGAATAAAGTTATAGCAATTGTTGACAAAACCAATTTTAACTGCAAAAAATCTTTCCATCCTGTCATGCATTGCTTGGCGAACACATTTAAAAGCACCGAGAATATTTTGAATTTCTACACAAGATGCGATTTCTAAATTTCTCGACAGTTTCAGTTGGGGTCGTATAAACTAGATGCTTAAGGTGCTCCAGAGAAAAAAAAATAATGAATTTATATTGGATATCGACGAGGTGAGGTCTTTGTGCCTCTTCGACTTATCCAAAAATTTGCATACACAGTGTTCAAATACTATCGAGCAAATAAACTGAGTTCACTATAGTGCATGGTCACCTATTCTATTCTTTTACTTAAAAATTGTAGGCTTGAAGGGAAAACTTAAAGAATAAGAACAGTTTTTTAAGTAAATTAAGATATCAAGAAGGGTTTTTTTAAAATAGAAAATTGCAACCCTCCAAAAATTTCTGATAAAAAAATCAACTGGGGTTGCAGTTTTCATCCCTTTGTGAAGATAGGAAGCAACTGATAATATTACTATAGTAAACAAATATATACTACAGGTAATCCTCCATTTCGTCAAGAATAAGAAAAGTTTTTTAAGTAAATTAAGATATCAAGAAGGGTTTTTTTAAAATAGAAAATTGCAACCCTCCAAAAATTTCTGATAAAAAAATCAACTGGGGTTGCAGTTTTCATCCCTTTGTGAAGATAGGAAGCAACTGATAATATTACTATAGTAAACAAATATATACTACAGGTAATCCTCCATTTCGTCAAGTTTCAGAAATAAAACAATATCTTAATTTTACCGTTCGGTTTTAGAAGGGTGTAATTCCGCCATGAGACGTTTTACGAAAAAAATGTATATAAATGGCTTACCTTAATTTTCGACAAGGAATCGCTCCTTAAAGTTTTTCTCATTATATATGAATTATTTAAAGGTATGTCGAAAGGAATGAAGTGCCAGACAGATTAAATAATTTAAGACACTTTAATGTTAGTATCTAAAAGAGTGATCAAATCAAGTTCAGCTTTTTTTGGGCAGATGACCCAGGTGGGCGTCCACAATCAATAATACCGTATTGGATTATCCAGCATACGGTCAAGGTGTCTTTCCGTTTTCGTATTAACATACTCCCATATGGTGTTCTCATGATGTACTCACTGATTAATACTTTATGCTTAGGGCTTGAATTGCATCTGCGTCTTCGCATCTAACAAACTAATACATTTTTTTGGTCCCCTCGCCGTCTGTGTAGATATCGATTATTCTTAATGTTTGGGGGGGGGGGGGAGGGGGGTGCCAAAACCTTCAAATATCTGATTCGTTATATCTCTTATGCGGGGTGCTTCTTGAGTGTCTATTCGCCGCGAGTAAGATCAAAATCGTTCTACTATATCTAAAAACTAAGGGATTATTAAGTTGTAGAGGCTGTAAAATATTTACTTACACACCTGGTTAATATTGCCATGAGTTATCATTCTTGTACAGAATGCAGTGCAAGTCTGACCAACATCAATGTTTGGTTTTCCATTCACTGGTTTTTTTAGTTTTTTACCAATATATGAGCCCTCACCTACACGTTGTTATTGCAATAATGGTTTTGAAGACAATAAAATTAGCAGATTAATGTGTTATGTAAAAAATCTTTTTGAATGGTATTTGTAAAAAAATAATAATGTTGTGTCTTTTTTGTTAGGAATAAACCCTCAATTATATTCAATTACATTAAATTCACCAAAAGAGTAAAGAAACTTCATATTGAGTCATGCACAATGTGTTTTATTTAATTTACACTGTTATTTTTTACACGTTTGGAGAATGATGATTCCAATAACGTGAACTGTAATTCTTCCATTTCTTATTCTCATTCAAATCATCGTCGAGGTCTAATCTTCCTTCTTCCATGATGTCATCATAAACTCTGTCGCAGTCATCAGTATCGAAAATCGGAATTTCAGTTTGAGCATTGGTGCAGGACTGGCCTTTGCATTGTTTACAAATGGTGGTACATTTCATGCCACTTTTCCTACAGGAATAACCCTCATGACAGCCTTTGGGCATGTGCAGCATATGGTTTTCAGGAGTTCCTTAGGTGCTGCTTCTTTAGTAGTGGGAACTGGCAGGAGGGCGAGTTTTGAAGTCTTCCAGCTACTGTAGAAGACAAAGAGGCGAGGTTGAATGATTTCACAGCGTAGCACATTTAATGGCTTTGTTTCATCTTAAGAATACAGGGCTGCTGTGCGCTTTCGTCCTGCCTCATCAACCTCATCAGCAGTAGCATTGGATTTGCTGAATACCTTTGCTGTTTTCTACAGATTGTTACTTACTTTACTTCTTCAGTATTACAACCCTTTGTGGGTTTTACCCTGATGGGTAATGTTCCTCCATCGAACCCTAGCGTTAACCTTTTCCCTCCAATCGCTCCATGGTTGCGAGGTCTTGCTGCACTGCTTGTAACCATCTGTTTTGTAACCTTCCCCTTTTTCTACCGTATTCTGGGTCCTAGTCCATAATTTTACTTGCAGCTTTTCTACTACGAACTCTGCCTTTTCAAATTCAATTCGGTCTTTAAGGGCATCAAACAACCTGTAAAGCACATATTTTTTTATACGGGGCTAACTCATATTGAAAATATTGCTGAAGTTCTTCATTGGATTTCTTGTGAAACGCGATTCTGAGAAAAATCATTTGTGTTTACAAAAACGAGTTTTCCGTGGATTTTCATTTGAGATGTTATACATTTTAGAGGCAAGACTCGATTTTTTCTTTGAAACTTCACACTGCCAAGGTTGCCCCTAATGATCTTTGAAATGCATATATTGCCAATTTCATCAGCTTTGCGGTAATTAATTTTTTCATCGCCTACTATCCCATTGCTAATGGATATTACAGCTCATCAACAGGAAAAGGATCATATGACAAAAGCCAGTCATACAACTTTTTGGCATCTGCATTGTCTCTTTGTATTCTTGTATTTCCAGTATCCATATGCTGCTTAGTACTTGCAAATGAAACACCAAAAAACTGCTCGACTTGGTCTATGATGACAACAGCTGTGGGCATCGAAGTAATCTATCTTGCTAGTGTGCTATCTGATCTTCCTCTACCGTGAGTTAAGATACCAGTACTCTTCATTGAAAGCATCAAGTTTTTTTTTTCAATTGTCATGTCAGGCCAAAATTCCTGCTCAACATTTTTGTGGCTTTCGGATTGTGAACCATCCCTTAATTACAAAAAGCTCATATTCTTGATGACTAAGTTTGGTGCATGTCATGTAAGTATAAATGGCATGATTTTTCATAAAGATTCTGGCCACTGGCATAAAAATATGGAAGCATATCGTTAACACATTGCAAATAGAACTGTCGATCTCAACTCCTCTTAACTCGCACAAATTTCTTTACAATAGTTACAGTTTTGAAATACTGGACCCACAATCGCGCTATACCTCCATTGTTAGTAACTTCTTTTACTTTTTGAGAAAATTTGACGGCAACTGCTGTTAGCAAAGGCGCATCAATTCCAAAGTATTGATACTCAGTCGACGCAGAATTTAATGCTATACATTTTTGATAATATTGGAGTTTTTTAGTAATCGCTTAGTTTCGGAGAAAAAACGGAAAAAGTCCGAAAATGTCGAGGTTTTTTTAACATCACGTCTGAAGCTCCATTAGGAAATCGGGGCAAACTCAGATTATTCATATCACAGCCCTACTTGAGTGACTAAAACAGTTTCAACAACTCCACCCGTATTTAGAAGGCAGAACTCTAATTTGCCTGGCCTACAACCCACTGTAAAGAAATTCAAAAAATCTGTAGAGGGCTTTACTCAAAACTTCCCTCTCAGTGGACGTTGTGACATAAAATTGACCAAAGCTGTATTTTCGATAAACATATATTCCTTTAGCAAAATGACGGTTAAGCGCAATGTTTTATAATTGTTGACATAATATTCTATCTTGAGTTACTCAGAATTAGGGGCGGATGGGACAACCGAGAAACCAGGGAATTTCCAGATGGCACGAGCCCAGCGGTCCGCTTTCTGCAAGCCAAAGCAATTGCCAAGGCGGAATTTCTGGGCTTGTTTATAGTTTTCTGAGGATACTTTCATAAAGACAACAAGTGGGCGTTGTGACACTAAATAATTTTTAAAATCGAAGGAAACTGTGGATAAAAATATCATCACGTTTCTAATAATACTAAATTCAATTTTTAAATTTAAAAAAATTCTTAATGAGATTCGAACTACTGCCTGCGAACGAGCCCAAACATTGGATTCCTTTGTTCACCGGTAAACCACCGCTGCTCTGACTGGGCTACCTCTGCGCTGGAAATTCTTGCGATTCAGGTCTATTTAACGTAAGGCACTTATTCCTTGATTATTTTTATCTCTGAGAAAAGTTATTTGGCAAGGATAAAGCCAGCAGTATATACCGATTAGTACTTTTATGTATTCCTCAATTCAAGCAAAAATAAACAACATTATACCTTTTTAAGATGCTCACTCTGTATATATTTGTATGAAATTGTAACGGTTTTATGCGAGGTAGATATATAACATGTACGCAAATAATTGTCTTCCTCCGACGAATAGTTTTTGTGCTATACGGCCAACAGGCAGACAGACACACAGACGGACGGAAATTGAGAAAACCTGTTTTTTGTCATCTAGGGACCCTGAAACGTGAAGATCTGGAAAAATCTCGGAAGGTAATTTTTTCGCCATTACAATACTTCCTTCGTCTTTCAGACGAGGGAAGTAAAAATTGTGTAAACAACATTTTCATAATGTGACAGTTCGCAATCTTATAAACTTTAAGTAATCGTGTTTGAGCACTGATCAGGATCGAAGGTACAATGTTTGTAGCCTTCTCAGTTTTTCGCTATCTGGAAAACCGCTGATCGCCAGCTCGCCTTGGAATTTGTGGACTGTATGATTGTAGGTTTCACTGAATTATACACACGTTGAAAAGCGAAGGTAGTAATTTATTGCCATAAATTAACACGAACAGTTTAACATTTACAAAGAATTAGCTTTCGGAGTGCGGACCGGTTTGCATGCTGCCACTTTGACAGATGAAACGTAAGTGTTTTTGGAATCGGATGCCGGCGAGGCAGTCTACTGCGCACAGTACGAATTCAGAATGTAAGAGAGGCGGCAAAAGTTTATAAAGTCCTTAACATACCGCCCGCCTTGGAAAGGGTAACCTTTCAAATAAAACAGTACAGAGTTGACATGTAAAAGCTAGAGTAAAACATGTAACATGAACACACATATATACAAAGCCTAATAGTACATGGATCTTAATCTAGTACAAGAAAACCCGAACAATGGGGAGCCAAAAGGCTTTACGAAAACTGCGCTGAACGCTAACGCACTAGTTCACAACACTAGGTAGCGGGCACAATTTAGCGAAGGATCGCTTCACGATCCCTGACACAGTGTTCACTGACGCCACACGCGTAACGCCGTCAAGGCCAGGGTGCAGCTCGGTGACCCGGCCTAACCTCCACTTCAGAGGGGGTAGATTGTCATCCTTGATGAGGACCATGGAACCAGGCTGGAGGTCCGAAAGATGCGTGCGCCATTTGGTGCGCTGTTGGAGTTCCGAGATGTACTCTTTACTCCATCTCTTCCACACATTCTGGTGTAGTTGTTGTATTCTCTGGTATTTAGACAGCCGAGACTCGACTATCTCAGTTACGTTGGGATCAGGCAATGACACCAACGGACGACCAATCAGGAAATGAGCAGGAGTCAAAGGCTGAAGGTCGTTTGGATCAGAGGACAAAGGGGACAGGGGTCGGGAGTTTAAGGTCGCTTCCACCTGTGCCAACAAAGTGCTAAATTCATCATAATTTAGACTAGCGTTACCTATAACGCGACGTATGTGATGTTTGGAGGACTTGATTCCGGCCTCCCACAATCCGCCAAAGTGGGGACTGTGCGCGGGTATAAAATGCCAAGCTACTCCGTCGTTCGCGACTGATTCGGAAATAGAAGGGTTTTGTTCCGCGAGAAAATTGCCTAATTCGATTAACTCGGAATTAGCGCCTACAAAGTTAGTGCCGTTGTCTGAGTAGACATGGAGCGGTTTGCCTCGTCGAGCCACAAACCGGCGAAAAGCCATTAAGAAGGTTTCAGTAGAAAGATCAGCGACCAATTCAAGGTGCACTGCCTTTGTGACGAAACAATAAGCTGTAACTCGTTGTAAGCGAGCGAAGCTTGAATACTGATTGAACGGAAATGGTTCAACAGAGGTTACAGGAAGACTCTGAACTTCTTTTTTGAATTCTGGAAGCTCAGCACGAACATGTTTGGAAGTAGGCCAAGATGCCTCACTTTCGCTTAGCCAGGTGGGACCGTGCCACCAAAGGCTTGACAGACCCAGCGGGTCAAATATCTGCGATCTTTCAGACAAGATGCTACGCTTGGTAGCCTTACTACTTGTAGAATTTGAAATATGGGATATTTCAGGCAAGATGCTACGCGTGGTAGCCTTACTACTTGCAGAATCTGAAATCTGGGATATTTCAGGCAAGATGCTACGCGTGGTAGCCTTACTACTTGCAGAATCTGAAATATTCTCTACTGATAAGAATCTTTTTTGAGCGATTTGCAATGAATCACCCAATACCTCTACAGGCTTCTTGAAAGGGATAGAGACAACGAATCGACCATTCGCTTCTCGTTGAGTATTTTGCACGAAATGTGCCTCACAGGCGTTCTCTTCATTTGTGCGAACCTTTTCCTCTGGGTAATGTTCGAGTTGCAAAACCTAGCAATGGGATCAGAAGCATCCTCGATCGTGCTAAGATTGCACTGTACAGGGTACGCAGAAGGAGGGCCTGTAGGGCCAGAAACAATCCAACCAAAACGAGTCTTTTGGAGGATGGGAAGATTTGGGCCTAGACCAATTTGTCCAATACAAAGGAGCTGCCAGAAAATGGGCGAACCAATCAGAATGTCGATGGTGCCCGGTTGGTCGTAGGACAGATCTGATAACTTGATGTTATCAGGAACCTTGAAGCTGTTTCGCTGGACGCGAAAACTTGGAGTAACACCCGTAATCTCCTCGAGAACAAGACAGGATAGGCCAATGCCGTATGAAGTGTGAGGGGCTTGCAGCTTGATATCACACCTAGCCTTGATTTGAGAAGTGGCTTTACTTAAGCCAGAAACAGTAACGTTGACTTCGCGAGTTGGAAGCTTCAACCTTTTACACAAATCTGAACGTATAAAGTTCGATTGGGAACCGGAATCCAGCAGGATTCGCACAACATGAGGCGTACCATCATCAGCGATGAGTTTAGCGGTAGCCGTAGGTAAGAGTACCTGAAAAGCATTCGAACAGAATGCCGAAATCGATTGGTTTAGTTCAACAGGGGTTTCTGCCGACATCGCAGATCCTGGTTGACTAGAAGAAGCGTTCTGAGGCTTATCCTCATGAAGAAGTGTGTTGTGCCTTGATTTGCACTTTCTACACGTATATTTGGAGCTACAAAGGCTCGCAAGGTGACCCTGAGTTAGGCAATTAAAGCATACGCGGAGCTCTTTTGCCTTTGAATTTCTGTCACGAACAGACAGCTTGACAAACTTATCGCATTTGTACAAGGAATGAGATCCTTTACAAAGTGGACACGAAGGGGAACCTGACACAAATGATTTCGAATGTACCTTGGAAGACTTTTCGGGGTACAAGCTTGCTATCTTTTACCTCTAGAGTTTCTAGAAGATTCGCTGTATTTTGTAAGAATTCCTTGAACTCATCAAGATTAGGCAGGTCAGAACTTGACCGGTTTCTAAGGACCTCCCATTCACGAAATGTAGTGGGGTCCAGTTTTTTAGAAACTACATAAATTATAACAAAATCAAGAAGCTCGCTTTCGGTAGCTAATGATTTGATTGCTGCAAAATGTTTGAATAACATATCGCTAATCGTACGTAATTTAGTTGCAGATTCCTTACTGCAAGATTCAAGTTCAAAAATAGCCTTGAGGTGGTTATGAACCAGAATTTTTGGATCATTGTATCGATTGCACAATGCCTCCCAAGCTAGAGTATAATTACCCGCAGTAAACTCTAAACTTTTTATAATTTGGCTTGCATCACCCTGTAAACTAGCCTTTAAGTAATGCAGCTTTTGAATATTAGTTAACGCTTGATTCTCATGAATTAAACTAATAAAAATCTCACGAAATTCTAACCATTCTGAAACACTTCCTGAATATTTGGGAATCGAAATTGCAGGAAGGCGTACAGCTTGATTATTGCAATGTGAACTGCAATTTGAATGCGTTGATCTTACGCTACCATTAGGAGATCCAGAACGATCTAATGCAACATCAGACTGGCTGTTGTATTCATTAATCAAATATTTAGCTTGTGCGATTGCAAAATAATAAGAGTCTTCAAATTCGACTCGCTGTTGCATTTCCCGTTCTGCATCCTCACTGGCTTCTAAAATTTGTTCATGAACCGCATCATATTCTGATAACAATGCGGCTGCATTATTCAATCTTTCTTGTAACTGAATACTTTGAATGCTAGATAACGATTGATCTACCTCGTAAATTGCTTGCAACGATTGCACGTATTTTGCGAAACTCGTAAGCTTGCCTTTGATAGAGCCACGTGCCCTAACAAGCGAATTCATAATTGTTGAAATTAAAACAATTTAACAGATCGAACTAACTTTTCGTACGCCACTGGCGTGAATTTTGTACGCTTCTGGTACGCGGACCCAACGGGTCAACTATCTGTGATATTTCAGGCAAGATGCTACGCGCGGTAGCCTTACTACTTGCAGAATCTGAAATATTCTTTAATGATAAAACCCTTTCGCACGCCTCTGGCGCGAATTTGTTTATAACGCAGACAGCGCTTGCTAGCAACGCGAGAAACTTGTAGCTTACGACGCAGAAAACGACCCTGGTACAACGCGGGAAACTTGTTGCTACGACGCAGAAAACGACCCTGGTACAACGCGGGAAACTTGTTGCTACGACGCAGAAAACGGCCTTGGTACAACGCGGGATTATTTATGAAACATGCAGGGTATATCGCTAACAAACGTAATAGCTTGGCATTTCACGCAATTAAAATGTTTATATGACTCATAAACCATTTGTTTACGCAATAATACGCAGCTGAAATTATGCACACATGCAAACACAGACGAAATAAACCAAATTTATGCATAGGAAAATCAGGCTTACATTTGATATTGGTGTGTGCCGCCTTGCCGGTTTTCTGTTCCTACTACCGTCTGGCTAGCAGCTGCAATGCCCACGTGCACGAATCTTGGCGTTGATAGCACCGTCTGCTGTCTTCCTTCCTCTCGTTACGGGCACCGCATGCGCCCTCTTCGTTCCACGCGTTGCTGCGAATTTGGACGCTGCTTCCTTGCGGCCGATTGCATGCGATGCAATACAAACTGAATATGCTTTGTACTTGCCTATGACCAATGTTGTCGAATGCTGTCGCTGTTTTGGACCCGCAATGACCTAATGTGGTTTAATCCGGTTCTGTAGGACCAATGTTTGAGCACTAATCAGGATCGAAGGTACAATGTTTGTAGCCTTCTCAGTTTTTCGCTATCTGGAAAACCGCTGATCGCCAGCTCGCCTTGGAATTTGTGGACTGTATGATTGTAGGTTTCACTGAATTATACACACGTTGAAAAGCGAAGGTAGTAATTTATTGCCATAAATTAACACGAACAGTTTAACATTTACAAAGAATTAGCTTTCGGAGTGCGGACCGGTTTGCATGCTGCCACGTTGACAGATGAAACGTAAGTGTTTTTGGAATCGGATGCCGGCGAGGCAGTCTACTGCGCACAGTACGAATTCAGAATGTAAGAGAGGCGGCAAAAGTTTATAAAGTCCTTAACAGTAGGGATACAAAAGTTGTCTTTTCAAAATTCTCCAAACCGTCGGGTGAGGTATGTTTAAGTTGTGAGCAATTTTTCTGGTACTTGTGGTCGGATTTTTTTCAATTTCGTTGAGGACAGCCTCTTCTACTTGGGGATTTGCAACTTCCATAGGCCGCCCATTATCAGCAGTATTCTTTTTAAAACTTCCATTTTCCCATAGTCGTTGGTGAATGCGTTGAAACAAGTTATGGTGTGGTACTTGGCGATCAGGATGTCTTTTTTGATACAACTGCCTTGCTTCTGCCGAATTACCGTTCGCCATTCCGTAAAGGTAATGCATTTCCCACATTTCAGCGTTTGGGTAATTCATTTTTAAATTTGTATTACAAATTTACTTTTTGCAGGTACAAACTAATTGTTATTTTGACAGGAGGTAGCTTTCGTTTTAAAATTTAAAGCTTGCTTGATAAAAAAAATTATACATTTTTTTACACAAACGCTGAAATGTGCGAAATGCGTTACCTTTACGGTTTGGAAAATTTTGCAAAGACAACTTTTGTATCATTTCTGGTCGAAGCGCGCTCACTTTCTTTCCCGAGTAAGCTCGCTGACAGGCAGTTGAGTTGCTCGATTATTGATTTTTCACGGAGCGCTTTCGCAAAATTTGAAATTAACGAAGCAGGCCAAGACTCCGGTTGAAAATGTTGACCAATTAAGAGAACGCATTGTTGCATCTTGCGATATAATTCGGAACACTCCGGGAATTTTCCTGCGTGTTAGATAGTCAATGCGTCGAAGAATTGCTGCGTGCATTGAAGCTAACAGAGGACATTTCCAACATTTAATTTAACTGTGTATGATTTGTTATTTTTTTTAATTTTGCAATTATGAAGTTAACGTTTGGTTTTGTTACTTGTTCTAACCTTTAAATAAATTTTGTTTAATTAGTAAAAAAATTATTTCAAAAAATTGACCATGTGTTTCAACATAAAAGTTGATTTTTCTCGAAAACGGTCAACTTTAGAGCTTATGACCAAGAGTACCTTTTTTGTGTAGAATACATTGGTGGTTCAAATGGGCGTCTCAAAACCGTACTTTTTCCAGTGGCGTAGAAGTTGGGGAGAAAAACACTCACTACCCCTTCAAAATCTTCACCAATTATGACTTTTAAAAAAAAAATTTCTCGCACAAAACATAGCTTATTATGAGTAGAAAATGCTTACAAAAGCTGTTTTCTGTACGATAAACGGTTCCGGAGATATTCGCAAAAAACGATTTTTTTTTTAAATTTTAACACCCTGTATCTCGAGAATTGTGCATTTTAAGGCGCATATCCATTTTTTGCGTATCCACGTAACGTATCACCGTCGCGTGTCAAGATACGATACGTGCAACGTGCAACGTACTGAATTTTTTCTTTGTATCATCGTTGCGTTTCTGTTAAAATCGGAGGATACGATATTACGATACGGAGTAGTGGTCAGTACTGTTCATGCAGCGACCCAATGACGTCTTTGCAAATAACAGCTGCCTCGTATATTTGTATTCATTCTTTATAAAAAGAAAGAAAAAAGAAATATTCCATCTTCTTCTTGCATATGTTTACGGACTTTTCCATTTCTTTTGAAATATCCGCCCACGCATCCTCCTTTCGTAACTTGTTATAACGATCTGGGTGTTTTGGGTTCCAAATGAGGTCCTTTTTACGGTAAATATCTATAAACCGTAAGGTTTCCTCGTTACTCCAGTCCATTTGTGCAAAAATATGGCCGTAATAAACGAACAACTAGCTGTCACTACAAATTTGATTACCAGCTTCATGCAAGTCTGCGACAGGAATGAACATGCAACGGAATGATAACAACATGCCGTCTATACTGATTTCACTCCGTGGCGTTTCATTTCTTTGATGTCACGGCGAAAAACCGCCAAATGGCCGATCGGGTCCGTTGCGTTTCTTTGTATCACATTTTGATACGCAACGATGCAACGTCTTCCCGTCTCCACTGATACGCAACTATGATACGATACGCCCCTTTAGAGGGTAAGTTAATAGAAACTTTTTTTCAAATTTTTGGACGAGCTATCACATCCTGAAGTCCTGCGCATATATTATGAAACACCCTGTATTCTTATTTTATTACACCCTTCTCGGCGACGAAGGGTTGTCAAAAATTGTATCTTCTTGGGATACGATGAGAAGGCCACCTCTCAATAAATGACATCGAGCAGTAATATGATTCAAAATATACATATTCCTGCCCAGGTGTCAGTTATTTAAAAGCAGAAAATTATGCAATGTCGAGGAGCTTCCACTGACAGTATGCGTTTGACCGTTCGGGCTTTTATACTATCGGCAAAAAGTTTGTGCTCGCGAGAGGCAAGCGCCATAACATAAACAGCTTGAAGGAATTAGTCGTTTTATATTGTATTTCCCTGAGAAAGTTTATACTTGAAATTAAACACGATATTCTTGCCTGCAAGTACTAGGTAGTAAATAAAATAAAATACATGCATGTATGGATGTTATTAAAACGAGAAATTTCTTATAAAATTAGTTCTTGTCGTTCTAGTTGATTATTTATTGTTTGCAATTGTTTAAAGGTGAGCAAAATTCCTGTTTTAATAATACACTTGTAGATATCTAATGTTAAATGTATTTCTGTTTAGTTTATCGCTCAAATTGTGGAATTTATAGAGTTAAATTTGTTTGTAATAACATCGTATTTACTTTGTTTTTTATCCAATCACTTTTTGATAACCCTTCGTCCACCAAGAGGGGTATAATAAAATAAGAATATTTAATATGTAATGAAGTCGCTGTTTCAATGTTATATACAGGATGGTCCTGAAATAGGTGGTTAAAATCTGGGACTTGATTAAGCTCTCGTCAGAAGGATGAAAAAAGCTCCGGTAAACGTTGATAAAAAACGCACACCCCTTAGGGGTTACGACTCGTTTAATTATTAATACCTAATGCACAAAAATGAAAGACAATCAAAGGGCAAAAACTCTATTTTTGTTTACAAAAGTTGTTGAAAATATCCACCTAGTTAACTAAAAGACACGCTTTCATCCGTCTAATTGTTTACTGTCTAAAACGCTCACACTTATTTCTTGATAATGCGTTCCTCTGTAGTTATGGGACTTCTCCCATCGAGTCTTTAGGTGTCCCCACAGGAATAAATCTAGAGGGCTTCATTACTTCAGAGAAAGCGAAGACCATGAAATTGGTCCACCTCGACCAATCTACCGATCAGGAAATCTTTCATTCAAGTACAGTTGAGGGAAGGAGAACGGCCGACCCGGCATGGTGTTTCTGCTATTTCTTATCAATTGGTTTAGTATGTATATTATTCACTTATAATACCATGAGTAGTTTATGTAGTTAAGTCGAAAATTTTTGCTGTGGTATCACGAATGTCCATTGCGCTTAGATGCCAGTCCTAAGCGCAATGAACATGAGTAATGATACCACCGCAAAAATATTCTACTTAACTTTGACTAAGAATGGCATTCCAGGGACTATTCAATGAACCAAACTACTTTTTCAAATTAGTTTTCAGTAAATCTAGCAAAAAACTACGCGGTTTCTGTAGTAACAACACTAATATTGACTTTTTCTAATAAAAATCACATTTGTTTAAAATATTCACTTGAATACCTTCTAGGAAGATATAGCCGCTGATATTTTTTTGATTGGCCAAGAAACCTCAGATTCTGGATTTGCATTGGTCACTTTTTGACAGATGACAGGTGAATTCAATATAGTCACTAATATTTATCCTAAATTGTTGTTAACTACTAGGCAACAGAGTACCTTCACTGAGGTGAATTCCGGGGTAGTACTTCTCCACCTAGCTTTTCTTCCATTCTCCACCCCTCCTTTCTCTTGCCCTTCCTACAATTTCCGTTCTTGGCTAAAGAGGGGCGCAAGGTCCCTAAACCACTGAACAAACCAGCGGCGTCCAGGATAGTCAGCTTCCGAAGGTGACTGTACTCGCTGTACATGATATGGATAAAGTTTTTGTTCTTACAAAACTCTTAACACTGATTGATGCGATACACCAATTTCAGCACCAACCTGTCTGGTACACGTTGTATTTTGCTCTATTCTTTCAAATACGTCTTCTTCCGTGTTTGGGGCGAGTACATTTCTTTGAACACCACGATCAACAGCACGAATTTTAAAAGATCCAGATCTTAGCAGAAAACTGACGTTGTAGAAAAGTGAGACGTTGAGCCGAAGTACCGTTTCAATTTACACGGCCATAAGTAAAATGAATATCACCCCACTCATTTCTATCAATTCATTATTTTGTAATTATTTGTTAAGTTCTTTTCCATATTCTATTGTGCTTTGCTTCAGTTTCTGAACATCAGTTTTTATTATGTTTCTTGAATGGTCATCTTTTTATTTTCTCGACTATCATCATTTTTTCTCTCAATAACCTATTGTCGCTGCTTACAATGAATGCATTTAAGGCCTTTACATCTTGTACTATTTGTTTATAAGAAGCCGAACAGCGCAGATGGGTAAGCGCTTGCTTTGCATTAAGTAAGTTGTCGGTTCGAATCCCGCGAGGGCCGGAATTTTCCGCAGCCTTGCGATTTGAACCGGGCTCGGTGAGACCATTCACAGATGGGCACCAAATTAACTGTCCTCTGCTCAGAACCACAGACCTAAGAGATAGAGTAACAAGGTCAACATAACACACACAGATACACAGACACACACACACACACCTCACACAATGGTTGCTGTGCAAGCCCAAAAGGCGCGCTCCAACTTTGTATCCCGAATCCTGGGAAAGTTGAGCATTGTACCGCCAGATGCAAGCACATAAAGCACCAGCCTCTACACCCCAAGTTAAAACGAGGTTATCGATTTTACATACATACATACATACTATTTGTTTATTGTTTGATGATATAGGCTATCTCATTTTTACTTCCCTCGTCTTTCAGACAAATATATACAGGGTGAGCACCTTAAAATAATAACATTTTGTTTATTTTTGCGTTAATTTTGAAATAGAAGGCAGTAATAATTTTCACATAGGTTAGGCTTTACACTTGCCGAAAATAGGACTCAATAGATACAGGGTAATGTCCGAAAAGAGTCGAAACGTTTCAACAATAAGACCGTTTCCTTAAATAGAGGCGCGCGCCGCACTCATTTCAATTAGGCTCGATGGCGCAGTTCGACTTGTCAATGCAGTTACGATCGCTGCGCAGATGCGGTTACGATCGCTATGCAGATACGGCGGGTTCAAACCCCAGCGGGATACATTTTTTTAAATTTGCAAATTGATCTAATTCGCGCCAGGGAAGTTCGGTGTAAACCCATTTACACATTTTTTTGTTTTTGATTTAGGGAGGACTTCATTGCATACATGCCATGTAATGTTAGAAATTCCAGAAGCATAGACCCCTATAATTTCTTTCGTCATAACTAAATTTGCCTACATATTCTTCATTTTCCTCCTGCTGTTTCCCCATCGAATAAAATCTCCCATAGTGCTGGTGTGGTGGTATGGTCCTCGGTTATGTTATCCCCTGTCTCGTAAAAGGTTTCCATTTCAACGTCTGTGTGGATTGATATTGGCGCGTAACACTGACTTATCTTCATTCTGTAATTCTCATGAAGTTGAAGGATTACTAATCTCTGATTTGTTATCAAATTTTACTATATACGGTGAACAGTGTTAGTTTTTTGTTAATTATGAAGCATGCGCCCTTTTGACTATCATTGTCTAAACCAGTGGTCGCCAACCTGTCGATCGCGAGCTACCGGTAGCTCGCGGGGGCAAGTCTGGTAGCTCTCACAACGATTTTAATTTAAAAAATACAAAATCAGAGAAGCTTCCTAAAATTCCACACAAAAATCTAATTGTCATAATATTAAACATAAACAGCGGCAACGTTGCGGCGAGCGATCTGCCGCTGACGCCATCAAGCTAGAATCGGCTAGAATCGGCTAGAACCGACCAGCCGGACCAGTGCGTTAGTGTTCGAGAACGATCTGGATTGCTTTGAACGGGATAAATACGCACGGCGCGGCGACATTGCGCTTAGTTTAAAACTGAACGCGTAACCAACGTCCAGCGGTTGGGTCAGTAGTGAACAACAAAAAATAATATTATGGCAAGCTTGTAAGAAGGTAAAGACATACCACTTTCATTCGGAATGGGAAGAACAATACTTTTTTACAGAAGTTAAAGATAAAAATGTGTGTTTGTTATGTAATACTTCGGTCTCCGTTGCTAAAAAAGGAAATATTGAGAGACATCATAAAACTGTACATTCTAATTTTGAAAAATCATTCCCACTACATTCTGCCGCCAGAAAGGAGAAACTGAAACAGTTAAAAAAGCAGTTAATTGGACAACAATCAATATTTTTAAGAACAATCGACAAAAATAAGGCTGCAACTGAAGCATCGTACCGTGTGTCCCAGATAATTGCACAAAAAAAGAAACCTTATGAAGACGGGGAAATGATAAAACAGGCGTTTTTAGAAGCTGCTGACTCGTTATTTGCCAACTTTAGAAACAAAGACGAGATAGTTTCAGCTATAAAATCTATGCAACTTTCTGCTAATACAGTGATGAGACGTGTAGAAGTAATGAGCAATGATATTTTTTTACAGTTAAGAACTGACTTAGATAACTGTGTTTATTTTTCACTTCAACTGGATGAATCAACAGATGTCGTTGACACTGTCCAGATGGCCGTGTTCGTCAGGATGGTTTTTAGTGATTTTACGATTAAAGAAGATCTTTTGAAGTTTATTCCACTGAAAGGACACACTACTGGACAGGAGTTGTTTTCTCATTTAAAAAATATTATTTCTTCCGAGAAAATTCCAATATCGAAAATGGTAGGCTTGACAACCGATGGCGCTCCAGCTATGGTGGGTTTTGATAAGGGTCTGGTGGCGTTATGTCGTAAAGATGAAACTTTTCCGCAATTTCTCCCTTACCACTGCATTATCCATCAGGAAGCATTATGTGGAAATTTCCTGAAACTAAACAACGTTATGAAACTGGTGGTAAAAATTGTGAACAAGATTAGAGCTCAAGCGTTACAAAGAAGATTATTCAAAACCTTGGCCGATGAAGTTGACTGTCAATACGGGGACCTACTCCTTCACTCTGAAGTCCGATGGTTAAGTAGAGGACGGGTGCTGAAACGTTTTAATGATGTCCTATCTGGCATAGTTCAATTTTTCAAAAAACGCGATGAACCGACTCCGGAACTAGAAAATTCAATCTGGCTTAGAGATTTTGGTTTTCTCGTGGACATTACCGAGAAATTAAACGAACTTAATTTGCAGCTTCAGGGGAGAGACAAAGAACTAGCAGAAATGATTTCTGATATAAAAGCATTTATCAAAAAGCTGGAGTTTTGGGAACAAAACCTAATTAACAGCGATGCCAAGCATTTTCCTATTCTTTCAGAAAAAATATCTCAAAATCCATTAGAACCCTATGACAGCAAATATCATGTAGAAATAGTTTCTACCCTGAAGAATAACTTCAAAAATTGTTTTAAGGATTTCAACGAAATGGCTTTAGTAGCGCAGTTTGTTGTTTCACCCTTTATGGAAATTGATATCCAACAGTTTGCAACTTGTGTTATGCAGAACTTTGGCGAAGACATCGCTGCAACAGAAATGGAAGTAATTGATTTTCAAAATGATTTAGCCTTAAAATCGTTAGTCTCAAGTACCAAATGTATCTGGCCTATTGTAAGTAAAGACAAATATTCAGTTCTATGCCGTGTTGCCTTGAAAGTGAAAGCATTATTCAGTTCAACCTATTTGTGTGAATCTTCTTTTTCCAATATGAAGTTTATTAAGAACAAATATCGCAATCGACTTACAGATGAACATTTGGATAATTGTATTCGAATGGCTGTATCAAATTATACTGCAAACATTAAAAAAATTATCGATGAGTCTGAGTGTCAGCCTTCTCATTGAACGTGCTTTTTTATTTTTCAATGTTTATGTTCATGATAGTGCGTTACTTTTTTGTTGTTATTATTAACTATTTTTAAATCTTACGTGACATGCCGTTGTGGCTGGATAAAAGTTTGTGTTTATTTTTCAAACAACTTCGTTTGGTAGGTAGGAATGTAGTTATTATTAGTACCTATGTATTATGTATTACCAGTTAAATAAATAGTAAAATAAATACATATAATGATAAATTAACTGTGGATTATTTCATTTACGTTGCGTTACGTGGCTTCCGTGTGGGTAGCTCGCTGTTTATTCCAAAATTAACAAGTAGCTCAACACATTGAAGAGGTTGGCGACCACTGGTCTAAACCTTTATAATAAAGAACGTGTCTAGACTCGAGTAATATTCGTTCTTCTCCTTTGTATCTTATCTCAGATAGAGCAGCGATACCCCATTTCATTTTATTGAAATTTACTCCAATGCATACATACGCTCTGTACCTAACAATGTTTGTACATTCAAAGTTCCAATTATCATCGTAGTTTTTCTTTCACAGCCTGCTCCTGCTCGAGGAGTCCTAGCATCTCATGTCTGCTTCCTTTTCCAACCGCTGCCTTGGCCGGGGGTTTGCAAACCGCCGGGCACTTGGGGCATATTATAATTTGCTTTCATGAGGGGTATTTAGTCATTCACCTACCACGCTGCCCATTGCAGGTTGGTAATGGATACAGAATATAGGATGATAGATTAGGTTTGGGATGGGATTAAGGTAAAGGACAAGGGCAGAGAGGTAGATGGAACTAAGACTGGCATGGGAAAAAAACCAAAAACGGGATTTCAACATCTAGTGATATTTTGGGATAGATGACATCAGGAACATCTAAGGAACGGAATATTTCTTATTGTTGCTAATAAGTGACGCTAACTGCGCGATCATTTGATTTTTCTGAAAAGTCCGGGAAATCGACAGTAATTAAGCAATTACATTGCGCAATTAAAGGCTCAATAAAACTAACAAGTTGCAACCTATTACCTGTACTCTTAATTAGTTGTATGTTATAGTTTGCTACAAAATTCATTTATTTAGGTGGATATTTTCTTCGTTTTATCATCATTTTGAGCTTGGATTTTATTGCTTCTTCACTTTTTCCGTATTCGCTGCTCGTCTTTTTGTTTTTATAGTTTCACAGCAATGTTTTGACATATTACTAAACGTATATTTACTTTATAAATAGAATTACATTTTTAAATAGCACTCTCAAATTACATCAAAACATAATGGTAAACAAAATGGAAACCAACAAATATATTGCTGTGATATTCGTATGTACGTTGCAGATTTAATAAATAATGTAATGACTAACTAACAAAGTTTCATTTGCAAAAGCACAATTGTTGGCACAAACAGATTTTCTTACCGTAGAATTTATCGACCGTTGTAATTACTCACATTTAAGGAATACGTTTGTTTCAAAAGCAACATTTATGAGATTCTTGTATATAGTGGCCACATAACTCATAGTTAATTTAAGTTAAGCACACATGCAGAGTGTATTTTAGACAGCACCAAGTACGAGTCGATTTTCTTTCATCTTCTGCCGGAAAAATGTGGGACTATGTTTTAGCGAAATTAGATTAAAATTTACCTGGAGACTCCATTTTAGCCACACAAAGAGCCAGCAAACGTATAGGGCCACATGTTAGCATTAGTTGGCACAGAATAAAACATGTTGGACACGTTTATGTGCGATTTCAGTGTGCGTATCACAGTGCGCTTATAAAGCGTTACCACTTGCTGTAATCTTTACCTCGTCACAAAGAACCAACTCCCGCTAAACTTCGATAAATTACCAAACCGCCTCACGGCAGCTTGCGGAGTCGAGAGCACCGGCTTCGTTAATACGCTCTCGAAACACAATCTAGAAACTTCCAACACGCTTTTGCGAACGGCACGCATTCTTTCGCCGTAAAGTGTCTCCGCCTAATTGCAGGCTGCGTCATTCTTTTAAACCGTATAAAACAAGTGTACAGGACCGGGCTTCGCCCGAGATGAACTAGAACTAACTTAATTTCCAGGCGGCGTTACGAATATAAATTAACCTAACAATATTTACCTTCGCACTTACAGGGTGATTCCTAACTATTTGAAAAATATATACGGGCGAATACGTGAGTCAAAATAAGAAGATTAAGTCAAACATACCTTATTACACAGTTGTGTACTTGATGACTTACAGTCCCTAAAAGGTGATGAAGAAAATATATACATATTGTTGAATAATGCGCCCTCTTAAAAGTTTAGAAATTGATGCATAGGGGGCCTTTTCTTTTAAATTAAACTAGAAGGCTGGGGAATTTTTTAGTCTATACTTCAAGATAACGTCTTGCAAATGACCTCCATTTTCCTTCTAACAAGGGAGCGCTTTTTTCACTACATTTTGCATAGCCTTGGGGACCGTGTATGGCTCCACTACATGAATTTTAACCCGGATATTATTTTATAGCTGCTGGATAGTTTGGGGTTTATTGACGTAAACACAGTCCTTTAGGTAGCTCCAAAGAAAAAAATCTGGTACGCTTAAATCGGACGAACATGAAGGCCAGTTGAAAGCTACACTTCGTGACATTACTCGCTCTCCAAAAATCACTTCCAAAAACTGCATAGTGGCTCTACTCATATGATCAGTCGCTGAACGAACAAAATCCTCCGGCATTTTGCAATATCTGGCAGCGGTAACCGTTAATGCATTGCTGTTCTCGTCATATGTCATCAGATGTATTACATAGGGCAGAACTGAAACTATAACCGGATTGAAATCCGGATTGCGTTTCAGGAATAATGTTATGTTGACATGAATGCTGTCTGATTTGAACATCTGTCAGTTTTTCTAAAACATTTGATAGTACTGGTAAATTGCTAACAGGCCGAAAATCTTTAAACTCAGTCGGATTACTGGTCTTTGACAATGCTGTTACTACTGCTAACTTCTATCTTTTAGGAAAATTCCCTTCCTAAAGACATAAATTCAGTATATGATTTATCTAAAGTAATATATGTATATTGTATTTATTGAGTTCTTTTTCACAATGATTTATTATCGGAAGTTTGTAGCTTATGCAGAAAAAAGAAGTTTTTCACGACCACCACTAAAAGTAGGCCTTTTAGCGCTTTTTCACTAAAAGTGACGTTTTATAATTTAGCGTGTTAAAAATGAGATCAGCTGTTTACTTTTTGCCCATGTGCTAAAAGTGAGGTGAGGTTATAAAACTACAATTTCGAACTGGAAGTGCGGTTGTAAAGTTATTCTAGTTACTTCTTGCGTTAGAGGTAAAGCCTTCGGCTTCGTTTCATAATTTTCATGTCTCTGTCCATAAACATCATCTTGTAGCACTTGTTGCATAATTAGCTATTTTTTCTCATTTCGTACTGCTTGTCTTGTCAAATTAAGCATCTGCTTATAATAATCCCTATGTGCTTGCCTTTAACTTTTTTTAAATAAATGTAGTAACATCTCTTAGCGTCATTAATAATCATATATTGCTAGTGATCCACGGTGCAAACGGCTTGGTAAATCTAGATAAAGTTACTGGTATATAGTTATCGAAAAAAATTTAGAATTCATGTCATTGATATTAAGTACCTATTTCTGAAATGGTAACGATTTTAATTCCTCCTCAAAAGCATTTAAGTCAAAATATTCAAGAGATCGATAAATTCTAAATTTATGTTTGTGTACATTCCTTTCAATCAGCAGTGTGCAATAAATTAATAAATTGATTATCAGTTGCGTTAAACTCAATAGTACCAGCGCCACCCACGGTAACAGTATTTGATAATATAATTAATCCAAATGTGTGGCAGTGTCACAAGTGATTCATGTTGGATCCCCAAATATTTGTTTATAATTATAGCTATCAATGAACGACTTCAATTGAATTGTTGCACGATCTGCTAAGTTAAGCATATTTACATTAGTCACCCATGCATATTAACTCGTTGCATTCACCGATGAAGGAACTAATCAAATTATCAAGTTCATTTAGAAAAACATTAAAGTTAAAATGTTGATAGGAAAAATAAAAGCAGCCAAAATGTTTTTAATAAAACATCCAAGGTTTTTTAATTTAATTACGTACGTTTCGTTTGCATAGCAAACTTCTTCAGATTCATATTTAAATATGCATATTAAGAAGATTAAATTAGGTAGCAGCATCCTGGAAGTGAGAGAAATATGTTAAAAAACTTATTAAGCGTGTGGTTTTCTAATAACAAATTCTTAACTTGGAAAAGTTAAAAATTGTACTAAACAAAACATTGAATTTAACATTTGTAAACGGGAGGAATTAACACTCCCTAAAGTTTGGTTTAAATAGCACATATTATGCGGAAACAAAAATTATTTATGCCTGGTCACGACAATTAATAATTTTGACGTGAGTTATCTAAAAGGAGGGATCCCGTTGGCGTTGGTTCAAAATGTTTAATATATGAAAATATTTTCAAATGGGTCAAAGAAGTATTTTGATTTATTTGTAAAAATTAAAACTGATGACAAAAATTCAAATAAAGTTAAAACGCAAAAAATATTAACAAATAGGTTAAAGTTTTTAATTTAGAGAAGATTATAGTAAATAGAATGCAGGTTTTCAATATCTGTTTTATAATTAATTGATTTTGAATTTTGTTTTATTGCAATCATTTCATAAACAATTCTTTTACCCAAATGTGATTCTCTTTGTAATACTTGAGGGGAGTTAAAGTTAAAATTGTTATAATTGTTAACGGAGTGATCAGATAATGCAGTGTTTGCTTTATTCGGAGTTAAAGTTTTTGTTTTTATAGATGTTTTATGTTGTGAAATTCTCTTCCTTAGATACTGTTTCGTTTGACCAATATAATTAGCATCACAATCGATATTTGATTCCGATTGAATTTCAGTTTTATCTTTTAAATAATTAAAGAAAAATTTACCAATGGTATTATTATTTTAAAAAAACACATTAATTTTTAAAAGTTTACTTAACTGTACTGACAATTTGGGTATGTATGGAATAGATATGTAATTTGAATTTTCTAAAAATTGATAGTTGTTAAAATCTCGCCCTAAACAATTAGGGTATAAGTCAATGGAAACGTTTTTATTGTTTGTGTTTTTGTATTTAATTTTATTAATTCTCTTTTTAATTTTTGAATTTATGAAATCTATGGGGTAGTTATTATTTATTAATGTTTTTATTTTTTTAATATTTTCGAAATGGTATTTATTAATAGAAAGTAAAATTGCACGACCTGTTAAACTGTTGATTACGCTTATTTTATATTTTACTGAAGTTTGAGAATTATAGTGTAAATATCTATCCGTTTTAATTTCTTTTTTAAACGAGTTAGTTTCAATCATACCAGAATCAGTTCTTATTAATGTTAAGTCAAGAAAATTTATCGAGTTGTTTTTTTTTTCATTTTCAGTTGTGAATTGTAATCTTGGGTGGTAGTTATTAAAAGTTTTAAATATTGTTATGATACATGACGTAGTATAATAAATCATAAGAAAGAAATATTCAACACTAATAAATTTGGAAGGTTACAATAATTAGATCTTGATGGGTGTAAAATTTCGAATATGAATAATGAAAGTAATTGATACAATGAAAGGAGCCATTTGATAGTGCGATATTAATTGAAATAAATAAACTTAATGGTTGTATTAAATGTTAATAAAAAACAAACCAAGGTAACATTAGACAAATGTATTTGTTAATAATAATCAGAATGAATATCCTGTAATAGTATTATTTTAAAATATAGGAAGTGTACACTAAGAATTGTATCTAATAGGGATAGAAGTTTGTTTAGTTAGTTACTGTAAAACAACTCATAAAAACATACATGTAATTTTAAAATAACCAATTTTGTGAAATAAAAATAGAAATTATGCCTTAATTTGTGTTGGTTTTGGTAATGACAAATTATAAAAGGGCTTTAAACAAATCTACGACATCGAACAGGTGAAATATAAAATGGAATGTATTGAGACATCAAGTGGAAGAGAAGATTATACAGATACAGTTAATTGGAGATATAGAATACAGAATGTTATATTAGTTGAAGAGATGTGGATTTATTCATACGTACAAGATATTAGTAGAGGTTTTTACAAGTTATTATTTGATTTGGATATTCTGTGAGTATTACAAGAGACATCGGACTATCTGCAAAAAGGGAACAAAGTTAGATTTGGAACATCATAATATAGCAACTTACCAGGAGTTAGTTCGTGTGACAGTGACATTCAGGAGGAACCAGGACTGGATTTTGGGAGCAGAGGAGTTGGTTTGACAGAACGGATGCAGTTGAAAGGATTCACAGACCATCATAGGTGTTGCTATTTGTGAAGTGGCAAGTAGGTGTTGCAGTCTGTCGACGTCAGGATCCGGTATTTGTTGGATGTTGCAGTGAAAGCTAGAGCAGTCATAGAGGTTTGTATAGATAAGTTGAGAAAGCATTTTGAATAACTGTCAATAAAAGAAAGTGATAATATAAAGTTGATATAGTACTTACGTAGGTGAATTGAATAATAAATGTGTTAATGTAAGATACAATTGTCAATTACCTGGTTTGATAAATTTTAAAAGTCAAGTTTGACGTTATGTGTCATTGATAGTCAAAGATTTTTGAAAAAACAATTTGAAAACTTCAATTAATAGAGACCTAGATTTTGGCAAACCCACCCTGAAAATAAGAGCTCTCGATTTAAAAGTAATTATCGTTTAACATTTAAGACATTGCATTAATTAAGGCAAGGTTCAACTGTTGAGCTATAGCAATATATTATTTATGTTGTTTTTATTTGTACCAATTATAATATCATCGACATATAGTTCATAGAAAGTACATATTTAAAATTTCAAATTCAATTTTTTGTAAAATGAAGTCAGCTATTGTGCTTGATAGGGGTTGTCCCATTGTGACACCAAAATTGTGTTTATATAGTCTGTTTTTTTGCTTTATGATTCAGAGCAGGCCTTGCATTTATATTATTTTAACAGTGTACAACAGTTTAGTTACAAAATATACCTAACGTCAAAATCAAGGTCCCCGAGATTGTCACGTTGACACTTCAATAACGTTTAATAAAATGCCACGAAAAAGCAGTATTAATAGTAAAACTAAAGTGGCTATAAAACGCCGTTTTACTAATATAAAAGATATCAATGGTAAATTAAGTAAAACAGCCATCATTGGAAGAGTTGATCAAATCTTTGATGTAAGTATTAATAATTAAACCATTATAAAATTTCTTACAATTTGTTATTATGCTAGATTTTGAATGCAATTCTGTTTAATATTCAAAATGAAGCAAAATCACATCCCCAGCAACAACCTAATGACAATATGAAAAAGGAAAAAGAATTTTTAACTTGGGAGGACTATAGTTTCAGGGAGGATATTAAAAAACTTTGGATTTTCTACTATGGATAATTTATTGCGATGTGCAAGAGAGGAACTAAATTATATCAGGGCTCGTTCAAAATTATACTACACATTAAAAAATAAGGGATATAAATACAAAATTGTGAATGGAAGAAAATTGGTTTGTGAGAAGAATCATTTAATTTCGGCGAAGATTATTACTTCTTTAAAGAAATGTTTACAATTTCGAAATTCTAGTAAAAAATGTATGTTCCGATTTTTGGATGAAACTGGATATTTCGCAATGGAACCAGTCTGCATAGGTAGACCCACGACACAGACTTGAAAAGTAATCCATCTAAAGTTAAGGCGGAGGGAAAGAGATATACTATTTTGCATGCAGGATGCACATATAAATAATAACTTCTACAACACAGATTTGCAAACAAAAGTCATCAGCAAGTTTTTAATAATATCTTTTCACATTAGAACATATAGAAATTTTATGGCGTTTCTGTACAGTTAGATAACAACCATGTTTAAATAAAATTTCTTAAAATAAAGCAATACCTTATTTAATGTCAGTGGTTCAGTAATAATTGTAGCCTTCATTATGTATAATAGTGGTTATAAGATAACACATTGACAGTTGTAATAAGTTCTTGACATTACTAGTGTTTTTTCTTTGTAACTAACTACCTACACTGTTACAAAAATGCAAAAGCAAAGCCTGCTCTGAATCATAAAGCAAAAAAACAGACTATATATTTGATTATTGAAAGGGAAAAAAGTAGAATTTAAAATATATTCAACAGCTTTGATAAATTCATTTTAGGGATATCTGTATATTTTTCTATTTAAGACCAATATTCTTCAATTGTATCAATGGCTAAATTAATGGGGATATTAGTATAAAGCGAAACAACATCTAAAGAGAATAAGGCTTGATTTGATAGTGAAATTGTATCAATAAATGTCCATAAATCTTTTACACTATATTGGTTTTTTTTTGAGTGATATTAATTAAAATGTTTGATAAATGCTTGGACAATTTATATAATGGGCTCATGTATGATGCGACAATAGGTCGTAAAGGGTTGTCTCTTTTGTGTAATTTAGGCAAGCCATAAATTTTAGGTATGCGTCCATCATGTGTTATTAGTTTTTTGTAAGTAGTATCATTTATGTAATTGTTATCTTTCCAATTTCTTAATGCTAAAATTTTGAATTTTATTTGTAGGATCTTTTTCAACTTTACAATACGTATTTTTGTCATTTAAAAAATTCATCATCTTATTATCATAATCTGTTCATAATTTCGTGATAACACTACTACTGCAGGATTCTTTCGGTTCTCTATTCTCTAACAATGTTTTATCTAAAATTATAATTATAATTATAACAATGAAATTAACAACACCATGACATACTATATTCTTAGTTTATTACACCCTTCTCGGCGAAGAAGGGTTGTCAAAAATTTAATCTCTTTGGGATCCGATGAGAAAGTCCACCTCTCAATAAATGACCTCGAACAGTAATATGATTCCAAATATACACATTCCTGCCAGTGGTCATTTATTTAAAAGCAGACAATTATGCAATACCGAGGAGCTTCTACTGACAGTATGCGTTTGACCGTCCGGGCTTTTATACTATCGGCAAAAAGTTTGTGCTCGCGAGAGGTAAGCTCCACAAGATAAAAGCTTGAAGAAATTAGTTGTTTTATATTCTATTTCCCTAAGAACAGTTATACTTGAAATTAAACACAATATACAGATTGTCTGCAACTACTAGGTACACACGGTAACTATAGTGTGTTCACTAAACATAAAAACACAAAGTGGCCTTTGATTTCTAAAATTTCATGAGTGTACTTCCAAAATGCATCTTTTGTCTAGGAATGTACTTACAAAAAGTTACTAAAACAAATAGGTTAAGAGTGTGACATTTAATTAGCATCTGTCATAACTACAGGTCACAGAAACTAGATTCAGTCTCAAGGTAGGTCATGAAAGGCGCTGTGATCATATTTGATGAATTGGCAATATGTGGAAAGTTGTCAAACATACAAAGTTTGGTTACATTTTAAATGACAAGTAATCAGTAACGGTGGGTAGAGGGATTTCGTTTGCGCAGTGACTAACGTCATATGACAGATTCTTTGTGTTTTAAAGTGTGAAAATTGCTGTTGCTGGGATAGAAGGTTTAGCAGAGCCTTGTTATTCAACTTAACACCATTATTTCTGCAATCCTTTTAACATTCAAGAACAAACTGATAATACACCATACCGCAATGTTGCGTATGCCTCTGATTTATTGTGTCATTTAGCTTAAATAAGGTTAACAATTTAATGTCAATATGATAGATGTAAAAATGTTACCAATACGAAACTTGGAAATTACTAGATTCTAACATTAGTTCCTTTGTTCACCGCGTCTCAATCCAGATTCTGTAACCTGTACTTTTAAGAATGTTAAACAAATACTGTGTTGGATGCTATTGATGTAGCAATTATTAATAAGTATTTTTATTACATTTTATAAAAGTTCAGCCAAGTATTTCCAGAAGAGTATGTACTTTGACACTGAATTAATGATATTTATTAATTGTCATTTTTAAATTCAGTCACCTTTATGCAGGTATGGAAACCTTTGTAAAACAAAATACAGAATCCCTAGCAGACAAATTTTACGTATATGCCAACTTCAAAAAAATTTATATTTTTTTGTGTTTACTGAATGGCCTATAGATACAGAGATGATTAGTAATATAAAGAAAAAAAGTAAATAAAATAAAATATATGTATGTATCGATGTTATTAAAACGAGGAATTTCGTATAAAATTACTTCTTGTTGTTCTAGTTGATTATTTATTGTTTGCAATTGTTTAAAGGTGAGAAAAATCCCTGTTTTAATAATATACTTATACAGGGTGTAAAAAAAGTCTGGAATATAGCAAATATTTCAGAAACTACCGGAGATTAATTTTTCAAAATTGCCAGACTTATATAGGTAAAAACGGCGCATCTAGGAAGGACAAAACCGTTTCTGTAACTGTACAGGGTGAGTCAGAAAAAATACCAACATTTTTGTATTTTAAATTGGACACCCTGTATATTAACGAGGAATCAAATAGTCCTTCAAAAGACAAATTCAACGATATAGGGTTTGACGGATTTATCTCTCAAAATGACAAATGTGGCGTGACCTAAAGAATAAGGTTTACAACAAAATACCGGTTAATATTGAAGCTTTAAAGGATCATATTAGAAAGAAATACGTCAAATTCGATGGGATACTGTCTTTAAATTCTCGTAAGACGTTGTCAAAAGTATCCCATCAAATTTGACGTATCTCATTTTTAATATGATCCTTTAAAGCTTCAATATTAACCGATCTATTGTTGTAAACCTTATTCTTTAAGTCACCCCACATTTGCCATTTTGACAGATAAATCCGTCAAACAATATATCGTTGAATTTGTCTTTTGAAGGACTATTTGATTCCTCGTTAATATACAGGGTGTCCAATTTAAAATACAAAAGTTGGTATTTTTTCTGACTCACCCTGTACAGTTACAGAAACGGTTTTGTCCTTCCTAAATGCGCCGTTTTTACCTATATAAGTCTGGCAATTTTGAAAAATTAATCTCCGGTAGTTTCTGAATTATTTGCTATATTCCAGACTTTTTTTACACACTGTATATCTAATTTTAAATTGTATTTCTGTTTAGTTTATCGCGAGCACAAACTTTTCGTCGATATTATAAAAGCCCGAACGGTTAAACGCAAATGGTAAGTGGAAGCCAGTCGATATAGAATCTTTTGCTTTTAAAACAATACCCTTTGACTGTAATGTGTACATTTTATCATATCACAACTACGAGAGGTGAACTTTTCATCGTTCCAAGCAGAATTACTTTTTAATAACCCTCCGTCCACCAAGAGGGGTGTAATAAAATAAGAATATTTAGTATGTAATATGATGTTGCTGTTCCATTGTTATACACAGGATGGTCCTGAAATAGGTAGTCAAAATCTGGAACATGATTAAGCTCGTCATAAGAATGAAAAAAGTTCCGGTAAGCGTTGCGTTGTTTCAAAAACGCACCCCTTAGGAGTTACGACTCGTTTAATTATTAATATCTACCTAGCAGAAAAATGGACAAAAAACTTTTATTTTTGTTTACAAAAGTTGTTGAAAATGTCCAACGTTAAGTAACAAAAAGACACCTTTCATCTGTCTAAATCATTTGCCCTCAAGATGCTCAAAGATTCCTGACGTATTTCTTATAACTTCTCACTTGTTTCTTGAATATGCGTTGTTCTACACTACAGTATTTATATGGGAGTTGCACAATCGAGTCTTTAGGCGCCCCCACAGGATTCTAGGGGGTTCTACTAGTTCAGGGTACGCGGAGGCTATGGTTTTGGTCCACCTCGATCAATCTTTCATTCAAGTACAGCTGAGTCCGGAAGGAAAGGCAGGCGACCGACGCGGCGCATGCCGATTGACAGCAAGTACACGACTCCGTAAAACATCAAATGTAGTGGCGTAATGTTTCTGCTAGGTACACCAAAAAAATTATACCTAATCCTTGTCAGCGAAATTTTATAGATAGTGATAAACGCAGCGGAAATATTTCTAAAGCCTGTGGAAAAAGAAGAAGAAGAAGATCATAACCTAACTTTGTAACAAGTTTCAAATGACAGATTCATGTTTTCTAGTGTTATAATACACAACATGATTTTAAAATTCCAAAGGCACCCTTGATAAACTTTCTTTTTCCTCATACGATATAATCAGTTTGTATTGTTTGAGAATTTATGACGTTTTTGATGGTACTATATGCTCTTTAACACGTATTTTTAACACCTTATATGTTTACGCCAACATTTCAACTGTAAACTGTAATATTCAAGTACGGTACAGCTTCCTTGCAGGGTACCTAACATGGTGTTTACGTTTGGCTTAGTCTAAGTAAGCTGAAATAAATTGTTAAATCCCGAGGGAGTAATTTTATTCAACTACATCACCGTAACATTCACTATACATAGAATAAATTGCTAGTATTAGTAACAGAAAATCGTTATGCAGTTTTCATTAAATAAAAATATACCAGGTGATTATATTACTGGAAAAAGACATTAAAAACATTAGGAGAGAATTAGAGCTACCTGCCAAAAATATTGAAAATAATTTACGGCTGATAATATAATACAACTCGGTTATAATGCTCCTGCTGGACCATTAAAACCTGTACGTTATAATAGAAGTACGTTTTAAAAAACACGCTAACTTACGGGAAAAAATTGAACTAATCGCGCCAACACAACTATTCAGAAATATAATATGAAAGTGGGCTACGAACTCGTTTAACAGCTTGCGATTTACTAGCTAGTTCTTTAAACTTCTTCGTGTTTTTAACTATCATAAAAATGGCTTTATTCTACGATTTGGTTCTGCAAATATTGATTTGCTTTACACCGCATTAAAATTCTCTGATCATCCCAAGTTTTTCTTTTATCGATAACGCTTTACGCTTTAGTTTCGAACTTTAGGCTCCTTACATTTTGCTTTAGCTTCAGAGACGACAATATCAGCATCTACGTGACACAAAAGTAAAACAAACGACTAAGTTTAGAGTTTAGACAAGCTACGAAGCACATAATAATACCAGTTGTGTTGCCTGCCCATCAAAATCAATTCGACTTTTGCTGATTTTGCATGTTCTATCATTGAGTACGTTATAACGTTATACATATAAGAAAACATGCAGCTACGTTGTATAAGAAGACGTAGCAAAATAAGTACGTTTTAAAAGAACAAATAAACTAGACACTCGACCGGGACTGGTCGATAAAAGCGAGTCCGTTATAATACGAGCAAAAATAATATAAAGCTCTTTTTTTTAATTTCACGCTATACTCTCATATTTATTTGTTTCAGGTGATCACTCCGTTTAGATCTCTGGTGTTGTGTGCTGAATCACGTCGCGAAATGGAGGAATGGCTCTCTGCACTCTCTGCCGCTTCACAACGTCGTTTTCACGAACCGGACCAACCGGACTTCCTCTCCGGATACCATCACTGGTAATGAATTGTTAAAGAAAGTTATTGTGCTTGTTCTCGGAAATTCCGGCGTCATAACCTAAAATTGGTTTCAGATTTTGCACGGGTTATTAAAACCGTTCGGGAAAGTTATTTTATGTGGAAACATTGTGAGCACGTGTATAAGTATTTCGTGTGATAGAAATGTTTACAGCTTATTATGATACCGTATGATCGAACACTTTTATCCTCTAGAGCAGTGGTTCCCAAACTTATTTGGCCTGCCGCCCCCTTTTCAGAAAAAAAATTACTCAGCGCCCCTGGAAATCTACATTCTTTAAGCGAACAAACAGAAAGATTTTGTAGTGGTAGCTTCTTGAGACTGATAACTATCTATACGAGTATTTCTAGGTAGGAAATTATTTTGAAAGAATAAATTAATTAGCAATTAAAAAGTACACGGAAGGATTTATACATTAAAAGTACAACATAAATATTTGAGAATTGTTTAATGAATGATACATTAGATACAGTTACTGTTAAATTGCGAATAGTTTATTAAAAAGGTTCCAGCATATAAGTTGATTTAGTTGGGATAGTTGTTTGGTAACATCAGAGCTTAAATTTTAATTTGTAGGTATTAACTGACAATCGGAATAACTAAAGTGAAAGCCAAACTCAAATGATTATCTGAAAAAGTCAATTATGAAATGTTATAATAAAATATACCATATAGAAATTTTGTATAGATTATTATTGCTAGAGAAAGTGCTATTTTTAAAATAAACAAATCTTTTCTGAATTTGTAACCTGTATTTTCAGTAAAAGCAAATTTGAATAATAAAAGCCCTTTATTATAATAGTATTTACTTTCTGGATGGTGTATTAAAGGCTGTGATAAAGTAAAATTAAAGAAACGGAGAATAAACAGACTGAATAAATAAAGTAATAAATAGTATGAAGAAGAATAAGAACATTTAATAATGGTAAATAGTCTTCATGGAATAAATAAATCTGTACTTAATTTGCATTTTGTGTGTTTATTTGGAAAATAATGTTACACTATGTTACACAACAGATGAAATATGTACGAATGGTTTTTCTAAATCTTCTTATCTTCTCTTCCACCGCCCCCCAAATGCACCCGTGGCTACTATCGCCCCCCTAGATAGTTCCAGCGCCCCCCAGGGGGCGATATCGCCCACTTTGGGAATCACTGCTCTAGAGGGTGGTGAAATTATTTTGTTAAAAATTTATGTTGGCAATCGTGGTTGTATAATTCACATTGGAATTTTATATTTGTCAGATTAAGGTTATATCAGTAATGCCATTTTAACAAATGCAAAAGTTTCTGTTGCATACATACACATTTTAATAATAAAATCAACTATAGCAAATGTCCAAAGTGATTTCCTCTATTTTCCATACACAGCACCACTTTGTGTTCAGTATTCAACATTCTGTCAAAGTTAAGCGATTCTGTTAAAATTGTGTAGGTTATATCGAGAGATCCAAAAAAAACTGTTCCTCAGCGGGCTGTGGAAATTCAACGTATGAATAATATGTTGGTGACACTGTACGTCAATGTCAAATTTGAGGTTATCAGGTTAGGTTTTCCGTCAGTTATGACACAAAATGACGCAAATCCTAACCTGCTAACCTCGAATTTGACATTAACGTACAGTGTCACCAACATATTATTCATACGTTGAATTTCCACAGCCCGCTGAGGAACAGTTTTTTTTGGATCTCTCGATATTATTAAGTACCTAAGTAACTTTACCACTGTCAACATTTTTTTATTTAATCCACAGCCCTCGAGAGGATAAAAGTTTTCAATCATACGGTACTAAAACTGAAATTAAGTATTTTTTAACACGACAAAAAGTACATGAATACGCTTACAACTTGAAGGATTAATTTATAAAAATGACAAACGTAAGATGAATAAAAAATAAACGAGCTTCTCTTTACAGTGCGCTACCGAAGTCATTTCTGACGTATATTTAGAATATTTAGAAAGTTAATATCAATATAACTTACAAGAAAAATGGAAAATTATTGCATATTTAAATTTGAAGTATTCTTACAATCTCAAAAACGTTTACTCGCAGAAAAAAATCTTCAAAAACGAAAATCTTTTTTCTTAAATTTTATATTACATTTTGCAAATATCAAGTACCAAGTAAAATGTAGATAATTTAATTACTAAGTATATAAAGTCAGATGTCAAAGTGTATATATTCTCTCTCATTTGATAGAATCTCTATCTAATAACGTTTTCAAAATCTTCATGGCATGTATTTTTATCATACACGCTGTACAGGATGTTCCCGAGATACGTGCACATGGGTTAACCACAAATTCCTGAGCTCAAAATAAGACTATTTAACCCAACTTACCTAAATGTGTCTCGTTAAGCCAGCATTCTACTTCAAAATCTGGTGTCATACACGCACACAACTTCATTTTACAGTGATCTAATAATTTTCATTTTTAAACTTTTGTCAAAAAATTTCAAAAATTACAAATTCTACAGACCGTATAAAATAGAGAGTTACTTGAAAAGACAAATGTTTTCTAAAATTTTAAACCAAATTCAAAAATGTAATAATATACCGGTTGTTCTACATGTTTTTTGGGTTGAGGGGACTCGAAAACATAAAGATCTGTTGAAAACTCAATTTCGAATTTTTGGGGTGAATCCAATACTTCCTTTACTGTAAAAGGAAGTAAAAAATGAAGTGTAGTCCCTACAAGACTTTCTTCACTGCTTCTGAAAATTACATTTAGCGATTTTTTCAAAATCTTGTTTCTTATAAAAAAACTTTTTTACAAGAGTTATAGATAATCACGTATATGGTCCTCGACACCGAAATGTAAAAGAGGCTATAGGTCAGGGGTGGCGAACCTTTATTCATCTACGTGCCATTTTTTAAAAAGAAATATTTAATGAGACCATGACGTGCCATCAAACAATCTTGAATTAGTGATTAATGGGGAAAAACAACACTAAATACTATCAACTTAAAACTCTTTATTTGCAACCAAAAATATACATTTTGTACAGCAATAGTAACGTTATGTTTATTTAAATGAAAGAAAAAGTTAGTGCAACTTCTGCTGTTGCAAATTAGATGCTAAATAACTTGTAGTAGCTTCATACTTTGTTACTTTTAGTAGAATGCAAGCTGAACTGGAGTCATCTGGCAAACTGTTTCTAAGCGGGTCTAATTTTATTCATTTCTGAAAATAATTACTTGCAGGCATAGGTAGATGATGACATTGTTAAGTTAGCAAAAGCCAGCTTCTTCAGACAGCTAAATGTGTCTGGAATTGAATTTCACGTTTACATCATTTTGATATTGGCATTTGTACTCATATTATCTGATACAGATAGTCTTTCTATTGCATTTAATTCCAACTCTTTCCTTGTTTCGATAAATTTTTCAATCCATATTGAACTAGACTGGAAATCAATCAGCTGCATTTCAATTTCTTCAATTTCCAACCAATCAAATATGGCCAAGTTCAGTTTATCAAGTGAAGTCACATCAGGATACATAATAAACTTCAGTGTTTTCAATAATGCTTCGAACTGAGAAAATGTCGATGAAAATTCTTGGATTAAAGAATTAATTACCGAATTAAACTCTTCACTGACTTTTACTTGATCTGTTTTTTTGTGTAAATCCAAATCTCCGGTGATTTTTTTTTCAAGTTTGGGAAATACTTGTAGTTTTTGGTAACAATATCGTTACTGGAAACTTGCAGTTTATCCTCAAAAGCACGAATGAGATCTATCATAACGATAATTGTTTTATTTGCGCCTTGAAGCTTCATGTTCAATTCATTATTAAATATAAATTGTTTCGATTAGGTACCTAAATTCCTTAATCAATGCCGTGCCCAAATTATTTTGTCGCGTGCCATCAATGGCACGCGTGCCATTGGTTCGCCACCCCTGCTATAGGTAATGAATGCATGAATAACACTGTTCTAAAAAAAAGTTATTTTCATTATTTTTATTATTAGTAGCTTCAGCGTACTTATGCGAACGTTTTGTCCGTCCGTCCGTCCGTCCGTCCGTCTGTCTGGATCGCCTGTAACTTTCGAACGGCTACAGATATCGAAATTTTGAAAGGGGGCAAAGTTGTTGCTAAGGTCCCGAGGGGCGATTTTCCACTTTGCAAAATTTCCAAGCATTGTAGCACAGTGGCGGCTTGTCCACTTGGCGCCATCTACAGAACTTCGGTGGTCACGTTTTGAACTACACATTCTGAAGCTACTCTTTAGACCTGTAGTTGAGCAGTTTATTTTTATACTGAACACTTTTATAAAACTTTAAATTTGGGATTTTTTCTAAAACTATAGTTTTTACAATAGTTATTTATATGCCAATGCACATTATGTTTTCTTCTAAGCTAGAAATCGTGAAATAATAAATAGTATACGCCAAGTGAATTAAACATATTTGCGAGTGAGATCATATCTTTGAGGTAATAAATGTTTAATTCACGTGACGTATACAGGGTGATTCAAATTCGAGGCTAACCATGGGGATTTCGAAAACGCTAAGAGTTAGAGGGGTGGTTTAAATTTGGCAAAGTTGAGCAATTTAGTGCTCAATTATATGCTGCTGAGAAGACAAAACAATTTTATTTCGTTTTCGAGATTTTTGAAAAAATTCAACATTTGTCATATTTGTTTTAATTTTTTCCTGATCGTATTTACTAAAATTAACAATACATTCTTAAGGCAACTTTTACTGGCCTATAAGATTGCGGTAACGGATTTTTAATACGACGTTTCGTCTTTTGCCAACCATCATCAACTTTGCTTTTTCTTACGGCCGCCATCTTATATTTTTAAACCAATGAATAGAGTTTTTTTTTGGGATTTCAAAAATGTATAACTTACCTACCTTATATCAAATAATTATGCTAATATTCACAAAAAACGGAAATTATTCTTAAAACACGTACTTTTGAGTTATAAGTAACCTAATTTTGAAAACAAACAACAAGGATTAATAATTAAAGGAAAAAAACTTAACAATAAATCAAGATTATAATAGGTGTTCAAAAAGAAAACCATTTTACTGCACCCACATGAGCTCTTTTGATAACACTACGCATTGCTCGTTGAATAGGTACTTCTTCGGGGAATATTTTGACAGGCAGCTATAAAACTGTTGAGAAGTTCTGCGCCGTTTTCGTAGAGTTGCTTATAAATGGTATTTTTCAATGATCCCCATAAAAAAAATCTAACGGAGTAAGGTCCGGACTACGCGCGGGCCATTCGATAACCCCTCTGTTACCTATCCATGCATTCTAAAAAAAATTCATTCAAATAATTACGAACTAAAACACTGTTATCTGGTGGGGCACTATCTTGCTGCCACCAAAGTTGTCTTAATTCGTTAAGTGGAATTTCATCCAAAAATCTCAGCATTGGTCCTCTTAAGAACTTCTTCTTCTTCTTCTTCTTTATCTTTTCCTTGTACCCTAAGGTGTCGGGTCCACTATCCACTTCTGGAATTCTTTCCTGTCTCTGACGATTTGTCTGACCTCTGCTATACTCTTCCCTCTCTTCTCCGCTTCTCTCTTGATTGTGTCCATCCATGTATGCCTTGGCCTACGTCATCCCCTTTTCCCCTCTCTTCTTACCTCCACCACTTTCCAAAGTGTCCTCTCCTCTCCCATTCGTACCACATGCCCGTACTATTTCAAGTGTCTCTTCTGTATAGTTTCTACCAGCGCAGCGGTTCTAGGTCTAGTTCTTCTCTTGTTGTTGTATTTCTGACTAGGTCTCTTTTTGTTCTTCCCACTACCCGGCGTAGGTATTTCATTTCTGCAGCCGTCATTCTGCTCTTGGTTTTATCCTGTAGTGGCCAGGTTTCCGTTCCTTAAGAACTGTAGATAGTTAGTTGCATTGAGAGTATCCTCATAAATAAAAGGGCCAAGTATTCTATCTTTAGTTAATCCGATCCAGACGTTAAATGCAAAACGAGTTTGATATTGCGATTAAAAACGCCTAACTTGGAAAAGCGACATTCATCAGTCCAAATTATTTTTTCAACAAAATTCTCATCGCGATTTGTTTGATCAAGTAACCAATTGCAGTAATTAAGCCGCCTCTGACTATCACCGGAAGGAAAGCTTGAGTTGTATGTATTCTATAGGGTTTAAAATTTGTCAGTGTTCTCCAGACTGTATAACAGATATTTCTCTAGTAGAAATGGATGGGTTTTCGTTCACCTGAAATTAAGTAATTAATTGATTTATGGCAAAAACCATATATAAACTACTCAAAACGAAAAAGGAGTCATTTCTTCATAAGCCTATATTTCACGTAGTTTGTAATTGAACGAAAATACTATTATAAGATGACAATGTGTACACTTCAGCCTTGCTGGTATAAAACAAAATTTAAACATGGCGAATGGATTATTGAGGGGAAAATTTTTTTATTTCAATAAGTCGATTAATTAATTAATTTTTTAAACATTTTTAAATAAGACATTATCTTAAAACTATTCTTAATAGTGAGTGCGCCCTCCTCTGGCTCTGATAACTTCAGCGCAACGACGAGGCATACTCTCGATCAAGTTTTGGATCATCTCCTGGGGCAGTTGTTCCCATTCTTGAATAAGAATGTCTTGAAGTTGTTGAATGGTTTCTATAGGCTGCCGTTCCAATAATCTTCGTCCCAATGTATCCCATAGGTGTTCTATGGGATTGAGATCTGGGCTGTTAGCCGGCCATTCCATAACTTCAATATTATGATCATTTAAAAAAGTTGTCACTATCCTAGCCACGTGTGGTCTGGCATTATCCTGCTGTAGAATAAAGTCTGGTCCCATATTATCCGCAAAAGGAATTATGTGTGGTTCTATAATCTCCCTTAAATAACGCAATGCGGTCAGGGAACCGTTTGCAATGACGACAAGGTCGGTGCGCCCATTTAAACATATGCCAGCCCATACCATAATAGACCCTCCACCAAAGCGATCAGTTTCTTGTACAGCTGAGTCCAAATATCTCTCATTGGCTCTTCGCCATACCCGAACACGTCCATCGTTGTGGTGTAAACAGAATCTAGACTCATCTGTAAACAAAACATTACTCCATTGTGGTACTGTCCAATGACGATGTACTTCGGCGAACATTCTTTGAGCTCTGCGATGTGCTGCTGTTAAACGAGGTACTCTAACCGGCCTTCTAGCACGCAACTGACATTGATGAAGTCTATTACGAACTGTTTGATCAGAAATTCTGGTCCCCGTTGTTGCTGCTAACTGATTTTGCAGTGCTCGTACGGTATTGGTTCGTTCCCTAATCGCCCACAGACGTAATAAGCGGTCTTCTCGAGCTGTTGTGGCTCTTTGACGTTGAGGATAGGGTCTTCTTCTGACAATGCCATAAATTAAATGCCGATTCCATGCTCTATTTATAGCGGCGCGACTCACATTCATAATTTCTGCTACGCGTCTTCTGGAATAACCTTCGTCAATTAACGTTACGGCCCTAGCGATTTCAATTTCATTTAGGTATACTCTACGACGTACTCTTCTACGTAACACATCGATATTCATGTTTTCACTGTAAAGTTTACACTTTTGAATGATAAAACACACTTAACTTTAATATGCTCTGATAATCAATTGTTGACATTAAAATGTTGACAAGTTTTCTGAGCAGAATAATGAAACAAAAGAAGAAATTTTGTTTACACCGGCAAGGCTGATGTATACACATCGTCATCGTATAATAGTATTTTCATTCAACTACAAACTACGTGAAATATCAGCTTATGAAGAACTGGCTCCTTTTTCGTTTTGGCTTTGTTTGTTGATATGACGCAGAGATTTTATTTATACATTTTAGTATAGGACATTTATTCCATGCTAATTTTATTTTTACCTGACTAATTGGTAAAATTTTGAGTCTTTAACTGTTTCAGTTAATCAATAGAAATTGAACCTAGGGATATTAAGAATTATGGGTCGTTTCGATTAATTACATTGGATTAGTAAAGGTTTTAACAAGTACAATATTTGTGGTACTTAGCACTTAGCTTAGGTACGTTGTACGTTTTTCAAATGTCATGAGGAATTTCTTTTGGAGTTCAATGAATATTGAAGTCATGATGGTTTGATGAGCTTGAGATTTTTTTATTCAAGTCATTTTGTTGTAATATATGTGTAAAGTACTAAATTGAACTTTCTGTTCTTTACATTAATTGTTTCATCACAATTAGGTTGAGAGTCTGAGTGAATCACTAGTATGGTAAATGATAATTTCTTTCCATACTCTGGATTTTTCATAAGTAATTTTTCTCATCTGTACTTTTGATCCCTCAGGAGTTCGAGACAATTTTTTTTCATTGGTCGGAGTTGTTTAACTGTGTGTTGTTGTTATGCATTGTCAACGCGATAGATATAATGGTTCCTCTTCTTTAAGCGTGTCTATGTTGCCGTAAACCCGGACCACAGCGTAGAATGGTAGACCTAACCAGTCGAAGCTTGGATGAGAGAATGTGGTTAAAAATGTGTTTTCCAGAATGTCAATTTTACTTGATTGAGTTTGCCTGTATCCTATGTGGTGCAGACTTAAAAGGCTTCTGTTCGATATAACAGAAGGTCTATTTCTTTAGTAGTGTCCAATGAGGTGCTACATATAGGTTGTATAGCTGTGTCCTATGCGGCGCAGTCTAATAAGACTTCCGTTCGATATAACGGAGGGTCTAATTTTTTGGTAGTGTCCAATGTGGTACTGCATACTTGTAATAAAGCTAATTTATAAGGACTGTATTCCTGAGCTAATTCCAAACTTGTGCAAGGATTTCCTAGAACGTTTCGTTTCTTGGTAGTAGGAAAAATTCGTTGATGGCAATGCATAAAAATGATTCATAGTTGATACTGTTGATAGAATTTTGGAGACAATGATTCTATTGGACCATGTATATAGTTAGGTTAAAGTAGTTAGTTTTTTTTTATTGCCAAAGATATTATTTCAAAAGGATTAGGTTGTATAACCAAACGACTTTTCTAACTTGATGTCGGTGAGTTGTGGCATAGCACTCCTCAGCGAAACTGTGTCCTATGAGGTGCGGTTTATTATTTTAAAGAATTTAGAATAGCATGACTGAAGATCTTGAATTTTAGGTAGTGTCCTATGAGGTGCTGTCCTTAGTTATCTATTAAATTACTTTACTCAAAGTGTAAAGTTAATAATTAGCTGTTAGATGCAAGAGGTTAACAATTACTTCTGCAGAAAAACAGACAAAGTAAAAAGTAGCTTTATAGAATGGACTATGCCTCCAAAGCTAATTCCTTTTCTTAAAAAGAATTTACAGAAATGTTTCATATCTGGAAAGGAAATAAATGATGGAATTCTAGATACATTGGATTTCGTTATGGACAATTAAGATTAGAAAAGTAACTTGAAGTAACTTCAGTGGTAATAGTTAGAGTTCATAGATTGTAATAACTTAGTTTAAAAGATAGGGTATTAGTGTACATAGATAATGAATAATCAATGTTATTAAGAAAGATTGTTTAAAGTTAATGTATTAGCAAATATTAAAAAGGGTGTTATAATAACTTTAGCCAACTGTCTAAAGGGGAGGATTTCAATTTTCTTATTAATTCTAGAAGGGAGATAGTGTAGCAGTACATATCGTAGCTTCTACAGGAATATCGTTCAATATTAATTAATCCTAATAGATAGGCAACTTTAAGCGCAAGACCAGTAGGAGGGGTTATCTACCCTTTTTGAAATTTAATTTAGAAGGCCCATAGTTACGTTAATAAAAGAACAATAAATAACAAAAATTATTACTTCCTGTTTAATTGAGAAAGCAAAAGGGCGCTTCTCTATGCAGAAGCGAAGCAAATTGAAAATCCTAGCTTAGAAAGGATACAAGCAGACAATAGTAAGCCTTTATTTAACTCATACAGCATAGTATTAAAACATAATAATTTTTCAGGCAGATAGGATAAATTCCACAAACATTTTCTTTCTGAAAAGTGCAGTTATTATATAACTGGTAGGTAGACGGCAAACTAATACATACAAATCGTAATAGAGGGTTTTCCTTGATTCAGTTCTTAGTGTCACCTCTTTGACCACCAGCTCTTAGGGCTTCCTCTTTGACTACCAGCTCGTCGGTCTTTTTCATTTGACGCCAGTTCTGGTCAGTTGTATATTCGCCATGGAGAAGTGTGTCGATAAGTTACGAGCGATAAGGAAAAGAGAGGACGCAATTAGAAATCTATAACCAGTTAGGAGATCACTCACCAGTCAAGGGCAACTTCTTTGGTTCGATGAGGAGTTCTTCATAGTTAATGTTGGCAGATGGAGAGGTCCAGGTTCAAGGGTTCTCTGCATTAACCGTATGTTAGTCCTGAAAGGGTTTAATATCGTTAGTTAGACTTAAACCCGCGTCATAGCTTAAATATAATTAAATTAGGGCGTAAGCCTTAAGAATATTCAATAACAGATTAGTTTCAAGTAAAAACAATAGTTACTTACCAGGTGATGTGGCCTGAAGTGAGATTAAATCGTTCTGTGACTGTCAAGTTGGTTTTTGGGTCACTTGTCAAATAATAAGTTTTTTTTTCATAAAGGACCTTTCTTATACTACATGGAATGATACCAATTAAACTAAATACCGATCATTAATCGTAATTAAGACCTAGGAAAGAGAAATACGAGGGTATAGAGAGCTCTTTATATTTTCATCTTACGAACCGGAGGTTATTAATTAAATAGGTATAAGAAATCTCCTAGATACTGATAGATTCATTAATCATAACGTTTTATTAGAACAAATTCTAACTTGTCAGAGAAGAATAAAACTTGCTAAATAATTACATAATGTGTATTAAAATTAGAAAGGTATAAGCCTCTAAGGCATAACAATTGATTTGTGGACTGTTAGAAAGAAACCGTATCTTGAGCTAGTCGGTGAAGTGTAAGCCTTCAAAGGTAAGTAAGGATGAGGGGTACACGACGCACCGTGGAGGCTCGAGTAAAAGGGACCATTTCAATTAAAAGAAAATTTAACGCTTCACTATCATAAAAGGTATAGTTCCGGAATTTAACAATTACTAATAGGTTGCATTGTATTCGATCATACAGTTCATTAATTGCATAGTAATTAAATCAATATGATAAAAGTAAATTCTTTAGCCTCAGATGAATTAGACTGGGAGTTGATTACTAGTAACGCAAACCTGGAAGTAAAGGTGAGGGTAAAAAATGGCTTTGTTTGTTGATATGACGCAGAGATTTTATTTATACATTTTAGTATAGGACATTTATTCCATGCTAATTTTATTTTTACCTGACTAATTGGTAAAATTTTGAGTCTTTAACTGTTTGAGTTAATCAATAGAAATTGAACCTAGGGATATTAAGAATTATGGGTCGTTTCGATTAATTACATTGGATTAGTAATGGTTTTAACAAGTACAATATTTGTGGGACTTAGCACTTAGCTTAGGTACGTTGTACGTTTTTCAAATGTCATGAGGAATTTCTTTTGGAGTTCAATGAATATTGAAGTCATGATGGTTTGATGAGCTTGAGATTTTTTTATTCAAGTCATTTTGTTGTAATATATGTGTAAAGTACTAAATTGAACTTTCTGTTCTTTACATTTAATTGTTTCATCACAATTAGGTTGAGAGTCTGAGTGAATCACTAGTATGGTAAATGATAATTTCTTTCCATACTCTGGATTTTTCATAAGTAATTTTTCTCATCTGTACTTTTGATCCCTCAGGAGTTCGAGACAATTTTTTTTTCATTGGTCGGAGTTGTTTAGCTGTGTGTTGTTGTTATGCATTGTCAACGCGATAGAAATAATGGTTCCTCTTCTTTAAGCGTGTCTATGTTGCCGTAAACCCGGACCACAGCGTAGAATGGTAGACCTAACCAGTCGAAGCTTGGGTGAGAGAATGTGGTTAAAAATGTGTTTTCCAGAATGTCAATTTTACTTGATTGAGTTTGCCTGTATCCTATGTGGTGCAGACTTAAAAGGCTTCTGTTCGATATAACAGAAGGTCTATTTCTTTAGTAGTGTCCAATGAGGTGCTACATATAGGTTGTATAGATGTGTCCTATGCGGCGCAGTCTAATAAGACTTCCGTTCGATATAACGGAGGGTCTAATTTTTTTGGTAGTGTCCAATGTGATACTGCATACTTGTAATAAAGCTAATTTATAAGGACTGTATTCCTGAGCTAATTCCAAACTTGTGCAAGGATTTCCTAGAACGTTTCGTTTCTTGGTAGTAGGAAAAATTCGTTGATGGCAGTGCATAAAAATGATTCATAGTTGATACTGTTGATGGAATTTTGGAGACAATGATTCTATTGGACCATGTATATAGTTAGGTTAAAGTAGTTTGTTAATTGCCAAAGATATTATTTCAAAAGGATTAGGTTGTATAACCGAACGACTTTTCTAACTTGATGTCATTGAGTTGTGGCATAGCACTCCTCAGCGAAACGGTGTCCTATGAGGTGCGGTTTATTATTTTAAAGACTCCAGTCTCACATGACTGAAGATCTTGAATTTTAGGTAGTGTCCTATGAGGTGCTGTCCTTAGTTATCTATTAAATTACTTTACTCAAAGTGTAAAGTTAATAATTAGCTGTTAAATGCAAGAGGTTAACAATTACTTCTGCAGAAAAACAGACAAAATAAAAAGTAGCTTTATAGAATGGACTATGCCTCCAAAGCTAATTCCTTTTCTTAAAAAGAATTTACAGAAATGTTTCATATCTGGAAAGGAAATAAATGATGGAATTCTAGATACATTGGATTTCGTTATGGACAATTAAGATTAGAAAAGTAACTTGAAGTAACTTCAGTGGTAATAGTTAGAGTTCATAGATTGTAATAACTTAGTTTAAAAGATAGGGTATTAGTGTACATAGATAATGAATAATCAATGTTATTAAGAAAGATTGTTTAAAGTTAATGTATTAGCAAATATTAAAAAGGGTGTTATAATAACTTTAGCCAACTGTCTAAAGGGGAGGATTTCAATTTTCTTATTAATTCTAGAAGGGAGATAGTGTAGCAGTACATATCGTAGCTTCTACAGGAATATCGTTCAATATTAATTAATCCTAATAGATAGGCAACTTTAAGCGCAAGACCAGTAGGAGGGGTTGCCTACCCTTTTTGAAATTTAATTTAGAAGGCCCATGGTTACGTTAATAAAAGAACAATAAATAACAAAAATTATTACTTCCTGTTTAATTGAGAAAGCAAAAGGGCGCTTCTCTATGCAGAAGCGAAGCAAATTGAAAATCCTGGCTTAGAAAGGATACAAGCAGACAATAGTAAGCCTTTATTTAACTCATACAGCATAGTATTAAAACATAATAATTTTTCAGGCAGATAGGATAAATTCCACAAACATTTTCTTTATGAAAAGGGCAGTTATTATATAACTGGTAGGTAGACAGCAAACTAATACATACAAATCGTAATAGAGGGTTTTCCTTGATTCAGCTCTTAGTGTCACCTCGTTGACCACCAGCTCTTAAGGCTTCCTCTTTGACTACCAGCTCGTCGGTCTTTTTCATTTGACGCCAGTTCTGGTCAGTTGTATATTCGCCATGGAGAAGTGTGTCGATAAGTTACGAGCGATAAGGAAAAGAGAGGACGCAATTAGAAATCTATAACCAGTTAGGAGATCACTCACCAGTCAAGGGCAACTTCTTTGGTTCGATGAGGAGTTCTTCATAGTTAATGTTGGCAGATGGAGAGGTCCAGGTTCAAGGGTTCTCTGCATTAACCGTATGTTAGTCCTGAAAGGGTTTAATATCGTTAGTTAGACTTAAACCCGCGTCATAGCTTAAATATAATTAAATTAGGGCGTAAGCCTTAAGAATATTCAATAACAGATTAGTTTCAAGTAAAAACAATAGTTACTTACCAGGTGATGTGGCCTGAAGTGAGATTAAATCGTTCTGTGACTGTCAAGTTGGTTTTTGGGTCACTTGTCAAATAATAAGTTTTTTTTTTCATAAAGGACCTTTCTTATACTACATGGAATGATACCAATTAAACTAAATACCGATCATTAATCGTAATTAAGACCTAGGAAAGAGAAATACGAGGGTATAGAGAGCTCTTTATATTTTCAACTTACGAACCGGAGGTTATTAATTAAATAGGTATAAGAAATCTCCTAGATACTGATAAGTAGTGTACCAACAGGCGTTCTGCCTCACTTTGCATGTATCCCGAACGAACTTGGGCGAGGTCGCGGGTCTAGCCGGGGTCAAGGTCATTGGCCTAGCCGGGGCCAAGGTCATTGGCCTCACCTAGGTCACTTGCCACTTCCGGGAATTTTTGGGCTAGATGTCACATTTTGAAAGATTCCCACGATGAATTTTTGGGTTAAAAGTGTCATTTTTTTGAAATTTTATAAGATTTCTACGTTTATCAAAATGTTCCCAGGCCCAACAGGATGTGAGTCATCGTCTGGCAATGCAAAACTAGTTGAGACTTGTAGATGCAGGATGTTATTGAACAATGGCGTCCATTGTTTGAGAAATCTGCACGAAATTGAACAATGAAGCCATTGTTGTCTGGAGATTAAAATGTGCAAAGCTGGTAAAAATAGAACAATGACATCCATTGTTTTAAAATCAGCACGAAATTGGACAATGAAGCTATTGTTGTCTGGAGATTAAAATGTGCAAAGCTGTTAAAAATTGAACAATGAAAGCCATTGTTTGAGAAATCTGCACGATAATTGGACAATGAAGCCATTGTTGTCTGGGGGGGAATTTTTGCTGACCGCCATTATCAGATAAACAAGCTTCAGACATGTCCAGACATGTTTGCAAAGCTGTTAAAAATTTAACAAAGGAACCCATTGTTTGAGGAAAAATCTGCACAACAGCTAAATTGAATGCTGCCTTTGTTTAACATTTTTTGCTGACTAATACAAAAGTTTTGTGGTCTTAGAGACATTATTTGTAAGCAAAGTAAATATTACGTGTTTTTCCAATACTTTATTAAATACACAGTCTCGAGCCGATAGTTATATATTTCGCTTGGATTTATGTACAGCACCCCCTCACTTTAGCAAGTTCCTAAAGAAATATTATGATGCTGTAGAGATTTACACGTTACAGGTGTGTATAAAAATTACGTATTTATTAAATATTACTGTTAACAAAGCTGTTAAACGTATGATACAGGCAGTTATTAATTAGAGTGGTGGTTTAATTTTATCATTGGAATTTCGGTTTCTTACAACGGTATTTGTAAATCATTCGTAAGTAGTCCACCGATACACATTTATTTACGTTATGCATGTGCAGACTTGCTTGTTATGCAAGGTCGTTGACTTATCGTATGCAGTGTAGGAAATTTTATCATATGACTTTGTCAGCACGCCATAAAAGTTGGTTTTTTGTAGTATAAGACATCCGCAAGCTAATTCAACAGTACCATTTAATATTGTGTTCTTTTACCAAATTTTAGATTCGATAGGTTCGAAAGCACTGCTGACAGACAGAAAACTTGTAAACCGGGCCTTGTCAAATATCGAACAGCAATATATATATTAGTAAAAAATACTCTTCCAGATTAAAAAGTTTGATGTAGTTTTAGCCAATACACATTCCAGCAGTAAACTCTGGTAGGAAGCGGAGTCTCAAACAGCAGAAGGAGCGATAAAATAATCGTCAGCATTTTTCAGTTTATCCGATTCGACAACTTCCGCATATCGCAAAAACAAACACCTTCTTTGTTCTTGTGTTAGCACCTTGGCTTTAAGAATGGTATGAATCCGACGCCACAGCACTGTATGTTTTAACTACATTTTTCAAAAATAAAAAGCAGCTTAAAATATTGTTCCTAAAAGGAGTGGTGCTGTAGTTTTATCATTGGAATTTCGATTTCTTACAACGGTAGTCCAGTTTTTGGTTGCAACGAGCATAGTTCTAGCAGAGACTATAGAAGATATAAACAGACAGTAATAATCTAAAATTAAATTAACAAAGTTGTTAAACGCATGATACAGGCAGTTATTAATTACTTAATTGTCCTATATCCGGTATTCATGGTTTATCTGATTTTAATAGTCGAATAACTAAGGTTATTACAATGCTAAAGACTGTGCGCAAAAAGGTAAGATATCAAAATTTTAAAATAAAACTCAGAGAATAAGAATTAAATAAAATAAAGCCAAGTAAAAGCTATTAGATCACTGCAATACTCTAATTAATAAGGATTCTATACTCAATGGTAAGGGACAGTATAATTTTGCCGGATAAAAACTTATCTAGATTGGTTAAAAATCAGATGTATGTATAAGAGAGAATCTCAAACTTCTTTAAAAGCATTTTGTAACTAAAAAATCACATTTGAAATTGTGTAAATAAAGCTAAAATTAGAAGGAGGAGCAAAATTTGCAAACTATAGAAATACGTGTCAAGACCTGTGGATGTGAGTCATCGTCTGGGAATGTGCAAGGTTGCTAAAAATGAACCGGTTGTCTGGAGTTTCTGCACAGGTCAGCGCGAGGGTCTGCGCGGGGGTCTGCGCGAGGGTTTGGCGGTAAATTCAAATTCTACACATAATTTTTGGCGGGAAATTTAAATTCTGTACAGGGGTTTTGACGGGAAATTCAAATTCTGCGCAGGTTTGGCGGTAAATTCAAATTCTGCGTAGGTTTTGGTGGTAAATCTGGGAATGTGCAAGGTTGCTAATAAATGTATGGTTAAGAAATTTGCTTAAAATTGACTGAAAATTTACAGACACTGTTTGTAAGTACCGAATGTAAATATTAAGTGTTTCTCTTATAAATACACAAAGTTTAGAAATTGGACGATAGTTATTTATTTCGGTTGGGTTTATGTACAGAAGGACAGCATTCCCTCACTTTAGCAATAAGCAAGTTCCTAAAGAAAAATTATTTGTTTTTTAATATAGGTTCGAAAGCACTGCTGACAGACAGACAGACAGACAGACAGACAGACACACAGACAGGTAGACAGGTAGACAGATAGACAGATAGACAGGTAGACAGCTAGACAGGTAGACAGCTAGACAGGTAGACAGCTAGACAGGTAGACAGCTAGACAGGTAGACAGCTAGACAGGTAGACAGCTAGACAGGTAGACAGCTAGACAGGTAGACAGCTAGACAGGTAGACAGCTAGACAGGTAGACGGGTAGACAGGCAGGTAGACAGGCAGGCAGACAGACATGCAGGTAGACAGAAAGAGGTTGAGAAATTGTACGGTGATGGGGGATTGACTGTCTCATATGGATGAACTCGAATTAAGATATATAAGTCCATTATCGACTTTATCAATTGCCCCGGATACCTGATTAATGGAAACATTTTCGCGATACAAGATTGGGGGCAACAATATATAATTATACTAAGAAAATTCAAATTCTGCGTAGGTTTGGTGGTAAATTTAAATTATGATCAGGTTTTTGGTGGTCAATTCAAATTCTGCGCATTATATTGACGATATATTCAAATTCGACACAGGACAAATAAACCAATTTAGATTTGACAGAGGGGCTATATTTGCGCATCGCCAGATGTTTAAGTGGCTGTAGGCGTCTGGCCGAATCTTATTGTCTGGGAGATGTCATTGTCTGAAAATGATGATAAATTTTTGGAGGGCTAAATGTCTAATTTTTT
>OW679198.1:99682483-99854983 GCA_940337035.1 Agriotes lineatus | reverse complement strand
AGTATAATTATATATTGTTGCCCCCCAATATTGTGTCGCGAAAATGTTTCCATTAATCAGGTATCCGGGACAATTGATAAAGTCGATAATGGACTTATATATCTTAATTCGAGTTCATCCATATGAGACAGTCAATCTCCCCATCACCGTACAATTTCTCAACCTCTTTCTGTCTACCTGCATGTCTGTCTGCCTGCCTGGCTGCTTGCCTGCCTGCCTGTCTACCTGCTTGCCTGCCCGTCTACCTGTCTAGCTGTCTAGCTGTCTACCTGTCTAGCTGTCTACCTGTCTATCTGTCTACCTGTCTAGCTGTCTACCTGTCTGTCTGTCTGTCTGTCTGTCTGTCTGTCTGTCTACCTGTCTACCTGTCTAGCTGTCTACCTGTCTAGCTGTCTACCTGTCTGTCTGTCTGTCTGTCTGTCTGTCTGTCTGTCTGTCAGCAGTGCTTTCGAACCTATATTAAAAACAAATAATATTTCTTTAGGAACTTGCTTATTGTTAAAGTGAGGGAATGCTGTCCTTCTGTACATAAATCCAACCGAAATAAATAACTATCGTCCAATTTCTAAACTTTGTGTATTTATAAGAGAAACACTTAATATTTACATTCGGTACTTACAAACAGTGTCTGTAAATTTTCAGTCAATTTTAAGCAAATTTCTTAACCATACATGTATTAGCAACCTTGCACATTCCCAGATTTAACACCAAAACCTACGCAGAATTTGAATTTCCCGCCAAAACCCCTGTACAGAATTTAAATTTCCCACCAAAAATTATGTGTAGAATTTGAATTTACCGCCAAACCCTCGCGCAGACCCTCGCGCTGACCTGTGCATAAACTCCAGACAACCGGTTCATTTTTAGCAACCTTGCACATTCCCAGACGATGACTCACATCCACAGGTCTTGACACGTATTTCTATAGTTTGCAAATTTTGCTCCTCCTTCTAATTTTAGCTTTATTTACACAATTTCAAATGTGATTTTTTAGTTACAAAATGCTTTTAAAGAAGTTTGAGATTCTCTCTTATACATACATCTGATTTTTAACCAATCTAGATAAGTTTTTATCCGGCAAAATTATACTGTCCCTTACCATTGAGTATAGAATCCTTATTAATTAGAGTATTGCAGTGATCTAATAGCTTTTACTTGGCTTTATTTTATTTAATTCTTATTCTCTGAGTTTTATTTTAAAATTTTGATATCTTACCTTTTTGCGCACAGTCTTTAGCATTGTAATAACCTTAGTTATTCGACTATTAAAATCAGATAAACCATGAATACCGGATATAGGACAATTAAGTAATTAATAACTGCCTGTATCATGCGTTTAACAACTTTGTTAATTTAATTTTAGATTAATATTACTGTCTGTTTATATCTTCTATAGTCTCTGCTAGAACTATGCTCGTTGCAACCAAAAACTGGACTACCGTTGTAAGAAATCGAAATTCCAATGATAAAACTACAGCACCACTCCTTTTAGGAACAATATTTTAAGCTGCTTTTTATTTTTGAAAAATGTAGTTAAAACATACAGTGCTGTGGCGTCGGATTCATACCATTCTTAAAGCCAAGGTGCTAACACAAGAACAAAGAAGGTGTTTGTTTTTGCGATATGCGGAAGTTGTCGAATCGGATAAACTGAAAAATGCTGACGATTATTTTATCGCTCCTTCTGCTGTTTGAGACTCCGCTTCCTACCAGAGTTTACTGCTGGAATGTGTATTGGCTAAAACTACATCAAACTTTTTAATCTGGAAGAGTATTTTTTACTAATATATATATTGCTGTTCGATATTTGACAAGGCCCGGTTTACAAGTTTTCTGTCTGTCAGCAGTGCTTTCGAACCTATCGAATCTAAAATTTGGTAAAAGAACACAATATTAAATGGTACTGTTGAATTAGCTTGCGGATGTCTTATACTACAAAAAACCAACTTTTATGGCGTGCTGACAAAGTCATATGATAAAATTTCCTACACTGCATACGATAAGTCAACGACCTTGCATAACAAGCAAGTCTGCACATGCATAACGTAAATAAATGTGTATCGGTGGACTACTTACGAATGATTTACAAATACCGTTGTAAGAAACCGAAATTCCAATGATAAAATTAAACCACCACTCTAATTAATAACTGCCTGTATCATACGTTTAACAGCTTTGTTAACAGTAATATTTAATAAATACGTAATTTTTATACACACCTGTAACGTGTAAATCTCTACAGCATCATAATATTTCTTTAGGAACTTGCTAAAGTGAGGGGGTGCTGTACATAAATCCAAGCGAAATATATAACTATCGGCTCGAGACTGTGTATTTAATAAAGTATTGGAAAAACACGTAATATTTACTTTGCTTACAAATAATGTCTCTAAGACCACAAAACTTTTGTATTAGTCAGCAAAAAATGTTAAACAAAGGCAGCATTCAATTTAGCTGTTGTGCAGATTTTTCCTCAAACAATGGGTTCCTTTGTTAAATTTTTAACAGCTTTGCAAACATGTCTGGACATGTCTGAAGCTTGTTTATCTGATAATGGCGGTCAGCAAAAATTCCCCCCCAGACAACAATGGCTTCATTGTCCAATTATCGTGCAGATTTCTCAAACAATGGCTTTCATTGTTCAATTTTTAACAGCTTTGCACATTTTAATCTCCAGACAACAATAGCTTCATTGTCCAATTTCGTGCTGATTTTAAAACAATGGATGTCATTGTTCTATTTTTACCAGCTTTGCACATTTTAATCTCCAGACAACAATGGCTTCATTGTTCAATTTCGTGCAGATTTCTCAAACAATGGACGCCATTGTTCAATAACATCCTGCATCTACAAGTCTCAACTAGTTTTGCATTGCCAGACGATGACTCACATCCTGTTGGGCCTGGGAACATTTGATAAACGTAGAAATCTTATAAAATTTCAAAAAAATGACACTTTTAACCCAAAAATTCATCGTGGGAATCTTTCAAAATGTGACATCTAGCCCAAAAATTCCCGGAAGTGGCAAGTGACCTAGGTGAGGCCAATGACCTTGGCCCCGGCTAGGCCAATGACCTTGACCCCGGCTAGACCCGCGACCTCGCCCAAGTTCGTTCGGGATACATGCAAAGTGAGGCAGAACGCCTGTAGGTACACTACTTATCAGTATCTAGGAGATTTCTTATACCTATTTAATTAATAACCTCCGGTTCGTAAGTTGAAAATATAAAGAGCTCTCTATACCCTCGTATTTCTCTTTCCTAGGTCTTAATTACGATTAATGATCGGTATTTAGTTTAATTGGTATCATTCCATGTAGTATAAGAAAGGTCCTTTATGAAAAAAAAAACTTATTATTTGACAAGTGACCCAAAACCAACTTGACAGTCACAGAACGATTTAATCTCACTTCAGGCCACATCACCTGGTAAGTAACTATTGTTTTTACTTGAAACTAATCTGTTATTGAATATTCTTAAGGCTTACGCCCTAATTTAATTATATTTAAGCTATGACGCGGGTTTAAGTCTAACTAACGATATTAAACCCTTTCAGGACTAACATACGGTTAATGCAGAGAACCCTTGAACCTGGACCTCTCCATCTGCCAACATTAACTATGAAGAACTCCTCATCGAACCAAAGAAGTTGCCCTTGACTGGTGAGTGATCTCCTAACTGGTTATAGATTTCTAATTGCGTCCTCTCTTTTCCTTATCGCTCGTAACTTATCGACACACTTCTCCATGGCGAATATACAACTGACCAGAACTGGCGTCAAATGAAAAAGACCGACGAGCTGGTAGTCAAAGAGGAAGCCTTAAGAGCTGGTGGTCAACGAGGTGACACTAAGAGCTGAATCAAGGAAAACCCTCTATTACGATTTGTATGTATTAGTTTGCTGTCTACCTACCAGTTATATAATAACTGCCCTTTTCATAAAGAAAATGTTTGTGGAATTTATCCTATCTGCCTGAAAAATTATTATGTTTTAATACTATGCTGTATGAGTTAAATAAAGGCTTACTATTGTCTGCTTGTATCCTTTCTAAGCCAGGATTTTCAATTTGCTTCGCTTCTGCATAGAGAAGCGCCCTTTTGCTTTCTCAATTAAACAGGAAGTAATAATTTTTGTTATTTATTGTTCTTTTATTAACGTAACCATGGGCCTTCTAAATTAAATTTCAAAAAGGGTAGGCAACCCCTCCTACTGGTCTTGCGCTTAAAGTTGCCTATCTATTAGGATTAATTAATATTGAACGATATTCCTGTAGAAGCTACGATATGTACTGCTACACTATCTCCCTTCTAGAATTAATAAGAAAATTGAAATCCTCCCCTTTAGACAGTTGGCTAAAGTTATTATAACACCCTTTTTAATATTTGCTAATACATTAACTTTAAACAATCTTTCTTAATAACATTGATTATTCATTATCTATGTACACTAATTACCCTATCTTTTAAACTAAGTTATTACAATCTATGAACTCTAACTATTACCACTGAAGTTACTTCAAGTTACTTTTCTAATCTTAATTGTCCATAACGAAATCCAATGTATCTAGAATTCCATCATTTATTTCCTTTCCAGATATGAAACATTTCTGTAAATTCTTTTTAAGAAAAGGAATTAGCTTTGGAGGCATAGTCCATTCTATAAAGCTACTTTTTATTTTGTCTGTTTTTCTGCAGAAGTAATTGTTAACCTCTTGCATTTAACAGCTAATTATTAACTTTACACTTTGAGTAAAGTAATTTAATAGATAACTAAGGACAGCACCTCATAGGACACTACCTAAAATTCAAGATCTTCAGTCATGTGAGACTGGAGTCTTTAAAATAATAAACCGCACCTCATAGGACACCGTTTCGCTGAGGAGTGCTATGCCACAACTCAATGACATCAAGTTAGAAAAGTCGTTCGGTTATACAACCTAATCCTTTTGAAATAATATCTTTGGCAATTAACAAACTACTTTAACCTAACTATATACATGGTCCAATAGAATCATTGTCTCCAAAATTCCATCAACAGTATCAACTATGAATCATTTTTATGCACTGCCATCAACGAATTTTTCCTACTACCAAGAAACGAAACGTTCTAGGAAATCCTTGCACAAGTTTGGAATTAGCTCAGGAATACAGTCCTTATAAATTAGCTTTATTACAAGTATGCAGTATCACATTGGACACTACCAAAAAAATTAGACCCTCCGTTATATCGAACGGAAGTCTTATTAGACTGCGCCGCATAGGACACATCTATACAACCTATATGTAGCACCTCATTGGACACTACTAAAGAAATAGACCTTCTGTTATATCGAACAGAAGCCTTTTAAGTCTGCACCACATAGGATACAGGCAAACTCAATCAAGTAAAATTGACATTCTGGAAAACACATTTTTAACCACATTCTCTCACCCAAGCTTCGACTGGTTAGGTCTACCATTCTACGCTGTGGTCCGGGTTTACGGCAACATAGACACGCTTAAAGAAGAGGAACCATTATTTCTATCGCGTTGACAATGCATAACAACAACACACAGCTAAACAACTCCGACCAATGAAAAAAAAATTGTCTCGAACTCCTGAGGGATCAAAAGTACAGATGAGAAAAATTACTTATGAAAAATCCAGAGTATGGAAAGAAATTATCATTTACCATACTAGTGATTCACTCAGACTCTCAACCTAATTGTGATGAAACAATTAAATGTAAAGAACAGAAAGTTCAATTTAGTACTTTACACATATATTACAACAAAATGACTTGAATAAAAAAATCTCAAGCTCATCAAACCATCATGACTTCAATATTCATTGAACTCCAAAAGAAATTCCTCATGACATTTGAAAAACGTACAACGTACCTAAGCTAAGTGCTAAGTCCCACAAATATTGTACTTGTTAAAACCATTACTAATCCAATGTAATTAATCGAAACGACCCATAATTCTTAATATCCCTAGGTTCAATTTCTATTGATTAACTCAAACAGTTAAAGACTCAAAATTTTACCAATTAGTCAGGTAAAAATAAAATTAGCATGGAATAAATGTCCTATACTAAAATGTATAAATAAAATCTCTGCGTCATATCAACAAACAAAGCCATTTTTTACCCTCACCTTTACTTCCAGGTTTGCGTTACTAGTAATCAACTCCCAGTCTAATTCATCTGAGGCTAAAGAATTTACTTTTATCATATTGATTTAATTACTATGCAATTAATGAACTGTATGATCGAATACAATGCAACCTATTAGTAATTGTTAAATTCCGGAACTATACCTTTTATGATAGTGAAGCGTTAAATTTTCTTTTAATTGAAATGGTCCCTTTTACTCGAGCCTCCACGGTGCGTCGTGTACCCCTCATCCTTACTTACCTTTGAAGGCTTACACTTCACCGACTAGCTCAAGATACGGTTTCTTTCTAACAGTCCACAAATCAATTGTTATGCCTTAGAGGCTTATCGTTCGGGATACATGCAAAGTGAGGCAGAACGCCTGTAGGTACACTACTCTGATAGATTCATTAATCCTAACGTTTTATTAGAACAAATTCTAACTTGTCAGAGAAGAATAAAACTTGCTAAATAATTACATAATGTGTATTAAAATTAGAAAGGTATAAGCCTCTAATGCATAACAATTGATTTGTGGACTGTTAGAAAGAATACGTAACCTTTGTAAACTTATTGAATTTAAAACTTTTTAAATAAAGTTATGGCGCCCATTTCTTCTGATTAATGAACTTTTACCTTTATATGAAAGTGAAACGAACTAAAAATCCCACAATTGTTAAACCCTGATAAGAAACCGTATCTTGAGCTAGTCGGTGAAGTGTAAGCCTTCAAAGGTAAGTAAGGATGAGGGGTACACATATATTGCTAGTAGGGCCTGGAGACGTCAGAAAACATTACGGCGCCGACATAGTCTCACTTAGAGTATAACGCGTCTCGTGCGCATACGTGAGAATTCGAACTCCGCCTTTAAAAGCGAATTTTAAACTTTACCACTTCCCCATTGGCCGGACGACGCCGCCGCGCTTGCACACAGCTCACCATTATACACTGAAGAGTTGGTTGTCTGTCTCATTTCCTTGGTCAGTTTCCCACTCATAGCCGCTAGCAATATAGTAAGTATTAGATATATGGGCAAAAACATAAAAAAAGGACTTACTGCCTGAAGAATTGCCTCCCGATTTGCTAAAGGGATCCTACTCCCGTATTTGGGTCTCGGTGCATTAAATTGTCCATATTCTGACAAATTTCGGTGAAGTCTTAAGAAATAACTTTCGTTCGGTTGATTCCTTTCAGGGTACATTTCAAAATATGCATTTGCTGAATCTCTTGAGTTTCTGCCTTTTGCGTAATAGATTTGCAACATATCGCACTTTTCATTGTATGAAAAATGCATTTTTAATACGACTAAGTACCTAACTATTCTAATCACACCCTACACCGTTGACAACAAAACACAATTAAAATGACAGTAGCAGCCATATTAAATAATAGTTATTTATGGTACAAGTGTGTTATAAGGGAAATAAGTCACGAGAAAAAACGGGTAAGCCACGAGCACTTTGTGCGAGTGGCTTTGTTTTTAAAAGTGACTTATGACCGATAACACACGAGTTCCATACATAATTTTATCCAACACCTTCAGAATTTCGTTAAAACGCATCCTTTTTCTGATGACAGTTGTGACATTTTTATTTGACAAATTATTAAAAGTAGCTCAATTTATGGGAAGGCTTTGACGCGATCACCATGGCACATAAAAGTTTTGTTTACATTGAAACAATAATCGTGTTTGGTTTCACAAAAGTGTCAACACATGAAAACGGCGCCGAATACCTAATGGAAGAAAAAGTGTTTGTTCCTGCTGAAATTCAAAATGATGCTAAACTAGCATTATCAAAAATAATACCCAAGAAATCGAAGGATATTTATGAAAAGGAATTCGGGCTATTCAAGTCCTGGAGAGAAGAGAAAGGAGTTAGTGGTATAACCGAAGAAATATTGTTGGCGTAAGTATTTTGTTGAAATTGGAAAGAAAAATGTAGGTTCGTCAATGTGGACAAAATACTCGATGTTGAAAGCAACGTTAAAATTTCATAAAAATGTCGACATATCGAAATATGGTAGGCTTATATCTTTCTTGAAAAGTGAGTCAAGAGCACATAAACCAAAGAAAGCCAAGATTTTGGAAAAGGAGCAGTTTCTAAGAAGTGCTCCGGACAGTGAATATCTGATGGAGAAGGTGAGATAGTGCCTATTTGATTTCCGTAAATCCTATTTAAATATATGTTTATAGGTTGCACTAATAATGGGTATTGCGGGGGCATGCCGTTGTAATGAGCTGACAAATTTGAGTGTTGAGCACATCGAAGACAAGGGATCATATCTCTATATTTCCATTCCTGATACAAAAACCAACAAACCTCGAAGTTTCACTGTCATAAACGAGGGATATCCTGTCAGTCCTATTGATCTCTATAGAAACTATGTTTCATTACGACCTGCCAAGGTACCACACCGTAGATTTTTTTTGAATTACAAACATCAAAAATGCGCGATCCAACCAGTTGGAATAAACACATTGTCTAAGGTGCCATTCCAAATCGCATCTTACTTGAAACTACCACATGCAGAGGCTTACACTGGTCACAGTTTGAGACGGTCTTCTGCTACACTGTTGGTTAATGGTGGAGGCAACATAACAGCGCTTAAACGCCACGGTGGATGGAATCGTCTACTGTGGCAGAGGGGTACATTGAAGAATCGTTGGGAGAAAAAATTAACACAGCAAGAAAAATTCAAGGAGGTTCTGAGTTCACCACCGCCACTGTTCCAAGTATTGTAGTGAATAGCGCAGAATCACGTAATGAAATTTCCAATAATAATGTAAATTGTCAAATGACTAGAAGTAACAACTATGCAATTGACATTAATATAAATATTAATATTAATAAGTGATGTTCTAAAATGTATTATATTGAGTATGTAATATTGCGTTATGGATGTAATATGTTCTGTAATGTGTTCTGAATAAAATGTTAATTTTCAATAGTTTTTTTTATCGAGAGTGACTTATGGTTTATAACTCACTAGTGCCTTATGGTTTATAACTCACTAGTGACATATAGGCCACTTTAAATTCCTAAAATCACCATAGTTATGGGCTTAATAACTCACAGTGTTGGATAAAATAAAGAACAATAATTTGATTCAAAGGTATCTTGATAATAAAAAACAATATCTACCCTTCTACGGTGCAGTGGTATCTGGATCGTTTCTGTTTGATTCAATAATAATTTCCGTTTTTTGTGAATATTAGCCTAATTGTTTGATAGAAGGTAGGTAAGTTATAAAGGATTTTTCAATAGCAACGATCGAACTTTAACAGTTGATAGTAACAATGTTTGACAAGCGACAGTTGTCAAATTTTACGACTAAACGAACCAAGTGTCACCATTTAACTATGGAAAGATACACACTTGAACAACGATTGCAAATTATAACATTTTATCATCAAAATAATTGTTCCGTTCGTGCAACTTTTCGTTCGTTAAGAGCAATTTATGGTCGGAATAATCGTCCTACAGGATGCACAATTCGACACTTAGTTTCAAAATTTGAAACGATAGGCTACATTACTGATCGAATAACACCTTTGCGTGAACGAAATGCTAGATCAGTAGGAAATATTGCTACTGTGCGAGCCAGTGTTCAAAATCCAAAACAATCAATTAATCGTCGTGCTCAAGAACTTGGACTTTCTTCAACTTCAACGTGGCGTATTTTGCGTCGAGACTTAAAGCTTCATCCCTACAAACTTCAGTTAACTCAAGAACTGAAGCCCAACGATCATAGGCAACGCCGTACATTCGTCAATTGGGCTCTGGAACAATTAGAGCAAGATCCTGCTTTTGGACAAAACATTACTTTTAGCGATGAGGCGCATTTTTGCTTGAATGGCTTTGTCAACAAGCATAATTGCCGAATTTGGGGAGATCATAATCCAAGGGAGATACACGAGCGTCCAATGCACCCCGAAAGAATGACTGTTTGGTGTGCATTTTGGTCTGGCGGCGTCATCGGCCCTTATTTTTTCGAAAATGAAGAAGGAGCTGCAGTTACTGTTAACGGTGAGAGATATAGGGAGATGGTTACCAATTTTTTTTTGGTCTAGATTAGATGCTATGGATCTAGAGAACAAGTGGGGCTACATGCCACACAGCAAGAAACACAATGAATTTATTGCGTGAAAAGTTCGAAGGTTTTCTTATTTCGCGAGGCGGTGATGTGAACTGGCCACCAAGGTCATGTGATCTTACCCCCTTGGATTACTTTTTATGGGGATATGTGAAATCCCAAGTCTATGCCAACCAACCCAGAACAGTCCAAGCCCTAAAAGAAAATATCACTCGGGTTATTAGGGATATTGAACCCGAAGTATGTGAGCGCGTCATCTCCCAGTGGAGCTCCAGAATGCGCGCCACACAAAGAAGTGGCGGCGGCCATTTGGCCGATATTATCTTTCATACATAATGGTATTAAATGTACTTTCGTAATAAAAAAAGTTTTTCACGTTATCACATACACAACTTGTTTTATTTTAATTTAAAAATCGATCGCTCTTATTGAAAAACCCTTTACATTTTTGAAATCCCTAAAAAAACTCTATTCAGTGGTCTAAAAATATAAGATGGCGGCCATAAGAAAAAACAAAGTTGATATTGGTTGGCAGAAGAGGAAACGCCATCTTGTAGGCCAGTAACAGTTGCCTTAAGAATGTATTGTTAATTTTTGAATATCTTCGTAAATAAGATCAGGAAAAAATAAAAGGTAATATGACAAATTTTGAATTTTTTAAAAAATTTCGAAAATGAAATAATAGCTATTTATGCAACAAGTGCTAAAAGTCGACGTTTATGCGCGAGACATGAAAATTATGAAACGAAGACGTCGAGACATGAAAATTATGAAACGAAGCCTTCGGCTTCGTTTCATAATTTTCATGTCTCGCGCATAAACGACTTTTAGCACGCGTTGCATACAATATTTTATCTACGACCTTAATTTTACAGTTATTAATCCATAAATATCGATTTAAAAAAGGTTCGCATCTGCGACGCTTTTAATTTATGTCAATGAATAGTAGCCTACGCCGCGGTGGCGATTGTTTGGCCACGCCCGTGCTGTCAAGGTGAGTTACGAAATGTAATTATTGATACTCCACATATGACTGTATTCATTACATAGCGCTTTAATTATTTCAAAAACGCTTTACCTGTAACGCAAGAAGCAACTAGAATAGCTTTACAACTTCACTTGCAGTTCGCAATTGTAGTTTTGAACCTCGCTTCACTTTTAGCACATGTGCTAAAAGTAAACAGCTGATTTCTTTAAACACGGTAAACTATAAAACGTCACTTTTAGTGAAACAAGCTAGCGCTAAAAGGCCTACTTTTAGTAGTGGTCGTAGATAAAAATTTTTTGGGTTCTCGACAGCATATTGTTGGGAATTAAATTGAGCAACTTTGCCAAATTTAAACCACCCCTCTAACTCTTACAGTTTTCTAAATCCCCATGGTTAGCCTCGAATTTGAATCACCCTGTATATGTTTTTATTCAATTTTTAATAAAAAATTAAAAAATACTTAAATTAAGATACAAATTTTCCCATTCATCGTCAGTTTGATCTAAATTTTAGTAATTATATATTACACACTACAAAGATAAAGAATAATTGAATGTAAATATTTGTAGAAATAATAAAAATTTGCTCATTACACCACTCAGTTATGTAATAGCTTCATTACCTAACTGAGTGGTGTAATGGCTTCATTATCTAGCTGAAATAGTGTCAAATGAATGGCATAATGACATTTGCCTACCTAAAATATTTTTGAAAATGACAGATCTGAAATGTCTCTTCATGCACTTTTCTCAATTTTGGGCAGTTGTAGATAAAATTTTGTACAATACATGTGTGATAATGCATCATTAATATACTTGTGTGCTTACACACACGTATATTAATGATGCTCTTATCCCACTTGTATAGTAAATAACTATTATTTTACTTGTGAATCATAGACTGTTTATGAAGGTTGTTATGGAGTTAATAATGTCACTTTAAACTGTCAAAATGGAATAAATAAAATTAACCAACTTTTGTAAGTTATGTTAACGTTTTATGTCATCCATTTGTCACCCCGTCAACTGCAAAAAAAATCGTAAAGCAATGGATTACTTCACTGCCGATTTTTCTCAAAAAATATTTAACCTTGTTAGTTTTTTCGAATTGATGGCTGTAAAATACACTTTCTCCAGACAAACTGATATGGCACTGGATTTACGATTTTGCGAAAAAAATAGTCTCAGAAGCGTAGAGAATACAACGTAAGGTTTCCACCATTGCGTGGCGAACCATGAAACCTTTACAAGCATTAAAAGTCATCTTTCCAAACTGGAAGTCTTGCAACAGTGACTGCTAATCGTACATGACCTCATATAATTCACACCATCCATATAGATGAAGAAATTATGTAAATAAGTAGTCAATGCTTGACATTTGAGATAGAAGTTCCATCCATATCATGTTCAAACAATACAAGAGCTTTTACAAGCTCAAAGCAGTCGAAGGAACCCTTGGTTTTCAAAGTAACGCTATGACGCCCATATTGTTTCAGAATTGGCATCTTTCAGCGGAGACTTTTTACAATTTTTCCGTTATATTTACGGAAACAACCAGAAACACAGCAACAAATAATTCTTTTATGTTGGGCTTTAATAACAGAAACACAACTTCTAACCAAGCGACTCAAATACTAAAATTTTCAAACTTATATTCTGACGGAAATAATTCACTAAACGATACCATTTCTGAAACAATATGGCCCCATTGCGTTACTTTAATAACCAATGGTTTCTTCGACTGCTTTATAGAAACTGATCCTTAAGTGCAGCGAGTCTTGTGTTTAGCCGGATTATTTAAGAACAAGAAACTAAACATATCAATTTTCATTAGTAATATAACAAGGGCTAGACCTACTTATCGATAATTTTGCAGACGCGAAGGGTTGAGTGATGATTGCAATGAAAACTGCCCGCCTGGAGCTTTATTTGGTTTCATGTGCTTCAACGCTTTGTGAATTTCCTAGGTGGTAATTTCTGGCATATCTTTTGAACCTTGGTTAGTTATTCTTTTTTTAAGGGCTTCTTTTATACCTGACTGATCTTGTCGTTGACTGTTATAAAACTTTTCATAGAAATCTTGCACTATTTTCAATAATTCTTCCATGTTAGGTGACACTTTTTTAACAATGTTACTTAAAATCAATCCTTGTATCCAAGGAAATGGTAGTTATGTAGAACATTTCTTGTAAATCGAACAACGCAAGTATTTGTTACTAATAATTCATATTTAATCATTTGTTTCTTGGTATACAATAAAACGATTACGCCTCTTTTCAAAAAAGCATGGTGCAGTCATTTAAACATAATTCTTTTCTATATAAAACATAACAGATATCAAAAATTTATAAAAATACAAAAATTAGCCAATAAATGGTTCTTTCTGAGAAATATAAATATTTTCAGCGTTGCTATTAAAGAGTCACTGATTGATCTGTGTTGTGAGCACCAACCTTCAAACTTATATTGAAAAAATTAAATATAGATTTTCCAATACCTGGTATATATAAAATTAACACATTAGTCCTATAAACATGATTTCCCCTACAAACTTTTCCCTCAAAGCTAAAGCCGGAAAATTTTAAAACTATACAATCCAATCACATGTATAAAGCTAATAATGGACCATGCTTAATTGCGAATTTAAAGTGCATAGAGCATTTTCTCATGCAACCCTTTGCAGTTAAAGCTAAATTTATGCACGTCATATATTTAATAGCACACTGCTTTTAGTTTTATGACCCAGAAAGCTTGTGATGCGATCATCAAATGTGCTTAATAATAACCTGAGAATTAAATTCTGTCTGATCTTACTCCATGCTAGTTTTCTTTATGGCCAGTTAACACACTAAAGCACAATGACATTTTTCAATTTTATGATTTTCAACCAAAGATATTAACTTTACTATTATGAAATGAAATTGAGCGAGACGTCAATATTTGCCACTAAAATTGCATATAGCGACTGTCGGTCTTTTATTGTAATTTATAGCTTGTCCTCATTAAATAAATTTTATTAGAGAAATAATTTTAACTTGTTGAAGTCTGTAACATGCATTATTTATATATTTCTTTTTTAACAGTTATCTAAAAACTGTAGAAAATGAAATAACCATTAGCCTAATAATAAAAAGTGTTTATGAAATCAGAATACTAGATGAGCAGAAAGCAGTAGTAGTCATAAAAATACAAGATTTTGAAATTGTGGTAGAGATCCTAAAACGCAAATCTACGCTCTCAAATTTAAAAATATACCTTGACAATGATATGGCAATAGATGAACAGATGTTGCAGCCGAAATAAGGAATAACATTAAACGAGAGAAAGAAACGGGAAGCACTGTAAAGATAAGCTACCAAAAATTTTAAATCAGTAGAATAAAACATAAGTGGAATAGAAAAGATATTTTAATGCCAAGGTGGACCAAGAATATAGAAACCACATAGAACATGCTAGTAAACTTTGCTGTCGACACGAAACTAAATATAAAAACAATTACTTTCTGAATCCATAAAGAAATACACAAAAAACATGAAACACCCAGATGGAAAATGACCAACCAAACTAATGACATTTTCCTTAAAGATAAACATCAATCAATTATTATAGAACAAATACAAAGCTATAGACCACATTGACACAATAAAACAAATGATGAAAGAAGCCCATATATATAATCGGCCCCTATATTTAGCTTTTGTCGACTTTGAAAATTAGACAAGGAGGTACCATATCTACCAAACTTTTCACAAATTTATTAGAAGACCTCTTGAAAACGTCGAAATGGGATAAATCGAGAGTTAATATCAATGGAGAATACCTGTGTAATTTACACTTTGTCAATGATATCGTATTATTAACAGATAATATAAAAGACTTACAAAGAATGATACTTGACCTCGAGAAGGCAATGCAAATGGTTGAACTAAAAATAAATTTCGACATGAGACAAATTATGTTAAACAATAGAGATGAGACACCAGTCGAGATTGAGGACAAACGAATAGAAGTGGTTAATGGATATATATTGTGATGCCCTAACTACCACACTTTTTGTAATTTGCCCGGCTATACTGTAATAATGCTTAAATTTCTAATTCTAATTTACTCTCATCCCAGGGTTAGGTCGCTACATCTAATTAAAACTATAAATATGAACTTGCTATGATTACTAATTAACTACGTTTGGCTATCAATAATTATTTTAAAATAAACATTTAATTATAAGCACTCTGTATATCGCTATTTATCTAATGAGATTTGACAACTGGGTTATATTTTTAACTGATGGGAACAAATACAAACCCAAAATGGTTTCCTTACTTCGGCTGTTGGCTGAGTACCAAAATAAATAAATAAATAAATAAATACGGAAACAAGCTGACAATTTTAATTAATTTCTCGATGTCTACGCAATTAACGCTATGCGATAACCATGAAATGTAGGTATTCAGCGTCATAAACAAAATACTTCTACCCACGCTACGAACCGGAAGGGACGCTGACGAAGCACATTCACAAAACTAACACTTTTAGGAGGCAAATCTTACCTTTTGATGGCTTCTCCGTTGAAAATAGGGCTACCTGCCCTTACTGGAACTCCCACGATGCTCTGGGCACTCGTTGTTGTTTGCCTGCAGTTAGCAAGGCTCAAATCTGCGCTGGCACACACCTGGTGAACGGCTGATGCTCTTGGACACCTCTGGAACCGCTTCCAATGAAGCTGAGATCTCAAATCTCATACTCCGCTTTGTTACACTTGTATAGAAACTTATAAAGCTGGCTGTACCTCAGTAGAATATTCCCAAAACACCACAGCTTCCACTGGACCACTTCAACGCCTTGTAGTTTACCGGTGCGGAAGCCCAATGCAAGGCAAAACTTCCACAAGTAACCCAGGACACAATCACTCAATTAAACAATACTTGGGTGTTGATTAACACATAAAATAACTTGATTTTTGGGGCAGCTTGGCAATTTCACAACCAAAGCTTTCGAAGAAGCTACCCCAATTGTTTTGTTTACAGTTTACACATTGTTACATCAATTGCCAAGCCTGCTCTGATTTTATTGTTTTAAACAAAAATAAAGCTATTCAAAAACGTCATTATACAATTATTTTCATGGCCTATGCCATTTTTCAACAATTATGAACTTCAAATTATTACATTCTTATAATAAATATTTGTTTTGCTGGTTATGTTATTAATTATTGTGCATAATATAAAGGCTACTAAATTGTGTTCATAGCTACATATTATTATTATTTTTGTAATTATTTAATTCACACTCATCCAACAGCCGTTAGGCCAATTATAGGCGTCACTGTGCAGTTATGAGGACTTCCAACCCCACTAACGACTGTCATGATGTTGTTATGACCGCCGGGGCCAACTTTTTTCCGTGATAGCCGTACCACGAGGCGCCGAGAAATGCAGCCGTGGAACTCCCATCCAAGTTCTGACCAGAGAGAGCGTTGCTTAACTCTGCTGATCGAACGTGGGCGCTTGTTCAAGCTACACCACCCAGGACCCTATAGGGTGATTCTCAACCTATACGCATAAACTTGGGGATTTATTCCTCATGTCAAATAGTGACGAATAGGCAAGAAAATTATAATAAAAATTGTTTAGTTTCCTATACTTGAGCCAAGTTACGAAGGCGAGCGATGTAAACAAAGATTCTGACAGTTCTCGGTGCACGCTAAAGCAGTTTCACACGGTGCGCATTTTACCTAAATTTCCGTCGCATGTTGCCGTAAAAGAAATTACCGCACAAAAAAACAACGCTCATTCCTCCTCTAGTGTAACGACGTGTATAAACGGTGTTCAACTTTCTCTTCGAAACGGCCAACCACAGAACGCCTTTCTATCACGTGATATCCACCGACCACGTGCGTTTGTTTACTTGGCTCGTCTTCGTATCTTGGCTGAAGTTTAGATATCCGCGAAATTTACTTGCAAATCAAGAACACATAGAAATCACGTGAAATGACCAAAAGAACTGCTAGTTTGACAACTGTTTTTTAACTGAGCTTGTGTCATCACATTTAAAGTTAATAAAAGTTATGGCGCACAATTTCTCTAACGAAGAACTTATGGACATGTTACTGGCATACGGGGAATCACGACAAAATTCTGTGGTTGCGACACGTCTCTATGCAGAAAGGTTTTCACAAATATATCATCCGGCACGCGAATCGGCAACATCTACATAATGTGTTTCCCGGAAGATGGATAGGTCGAGGTGGTCCAATAGCCTGGCCACCTCGATCGCCCGACCTAAATCCACTTGATTTTTATTTTTGGGGTCACTTTAAAAGCATGGTGTATGCCACTGAAGTTAATAGTGAGCAAGAATTGCGAAATCGGATACATGCTGCTGCTGAGATAATCCGCCAACAGCCTGCTTTAGGCCGTACGTATGGGAACTCGTGAATTTGGCGAGCCCAATATTGTGTTTTGAAAATATGAGAAATGACTTCAAACACTTGCTGTGATGTTATTTTACAAAGTTCTATGTATTCTTGATTTGCAAATAATTTTTTTCGACATCTAGGAAACAAAAAATCTTTTATTACATTTTTTTGCCTATTAGTCATTATTTGACATGAGGAATAAATCCCCAAGTTTATGCGTAAAGGTTGAGAATCACCCTGTGTACAAAAACTGACATTTGCAAGTGACCCTACAGCAGAAGTCGATAGAAATATTAAACTAGCATGAGCCGCATATGAAAAACTGAGCAATGTGTTCACGACATTAATACTTTAAATCCAAGGTATACCGGGTGACAATGAGACCAGGGCCATGCTTATATCTCCTTTACTTATGAATAGATTTCGATAAAATTTGATATGTGGATACTAGACATAATTTCTGATTGACCGATAGATATAGATAGTTGAAATAGTCAACTTCTGGTTTCACCGGAAGTGCCATTAACTTTGATTTGTTAAATGGATCACCCTATATATCTTAGGTTTTTTGGAATGCACAGCTCAAATTACATACGATACTTTTGCTAAATTTTAATTTTTGCGAAACAAAAAATTCTTTTTTTTAAATTTTATTTTGATTATATCTATCTTTCAATTCAAAATTATGTTTATTATCCTTGTAACAAGTGTCATTCAAATCCGTTGATAAGTAAAGGAGATAGAGACATGACCCTCATCTCATTGTCACCCGGCTAGGGTTACCATATTTGAAAATAACAATTTCAGGGCAAGATTACGAAAGGGGGGGGGGGTATTCGTGGGGAAAAGGTAGTTCTTACTTTAATTTTTAATTTTTTTTAAATTTCATTGTAGTTAATGTTACAAATAGTAGAAACTGAATGCTAAAGAAACACACTAAACTATTATACGCAAAGGAAACTAATAATAAAATAAATTTAACATGAACACTAATACAAAGCTGTAATAAAAATGTTAATTTTACAATATATGGTGTTTTTAGTAGGTATATTAGACACTACCTCTACCATCACTACTTCTTATCAGTGTTGCCAGACGTACGATAATTATCGTTTTTGTACGATAATTTTACCAGTCGTACGATAGCACATGTTGGATAATGGCATAAGGCATAATGTACGATAATTTGGCTTATTGAAAATTCTCACAAATTTGGCATATAAGTACTAATATTGACCGTATTATCGATATGACAGTTACGTGCAGATATTTTTGCTTAACCGGTATTAATCACAAGGTTCTGACATTTAATTCGGAACTGTTATTATTTATGATGACAAGCTGATCACGTTACATCACCGTACTTATAGGGGGTTCTCCATCGACTTTCCACATTCCCACTTTCGACTTGTGTCTTTCACTAAAAATTCTTTCTGCAGTCATTTTCGATTCGTGGTTTAATTAGCACCTATCGTCGATTTATGGTCGGTTCTTGTACCACACACACCAAGTAAAATCGGATTTATTTCAGAATTATTTAATTCTTGTAGTTATATTTCCCTATGTATAATCCAAAATATTATAATAAGATAAAATGTACGATAATTTTTACTACTGTCGTACGATAATAATGTTTATTCGATCTGGCAACACTGCTTCTTATTTACATCTGTTTCATTTGGATTCTTGTATCAGTCATATTTCTTGAAACCTTGTATTTCTTTCAATTTTTACTTATATTAAATGTGGATCAAGGTATTATTCACATAAAGCCACAATTAATCGTCTTTAAAAAAAACATTTGAAACCCAGATTCTAAAATAACGAATAGCTAGAAACTGGATACACCATTTTTGGCAAACAACTCGTAAATTATATTTGAGGCATTGGACCAGAATTTGCAGAAATTGCTCGAAATCGGTAAAACGTAATCGGGACATTTCGGGACAGTATTTTGTTGCGGGAAAACTACCTCCAAATCGGTACAATCCCGAAAAATCGGGACGTATGGAAACCCTACACCCGGTATATGCTTCGAAGCTTGGTCACTCATGGAAACCAGTATAAGAACGACCAAAGTCATGCAGAGGGCAATGGAACGAATGATGCTTGGTGTACAACTACAAAATACGATACCATCTAAAATGGCAGTGGGCAGGACACCTAATGAAAAAATGATAAAACAGAGAAATACAGCGACAAAAAGAAAAAAAAAGGTTTCGAATATAAAATTCGTTAGAGAATGAAGTGAGTAAAAATGTAAACAAAAAATAGAAAAGTTATTAACGGGAGAAATCGAAAGTCAACAATAAGTAGAAAAGTTATTAACAAAAAAAAAACACAAAAATAGAAATAACAAGTGAATGAAATGCAACAAAGAAAATAACACAATGCACAGCACGAAAAACAAACTAAGGACTCATACCTATATAATTAGAGGAGGGTATCAGGAAGACAACCTGAAAGAAATGGAAGAAAACTACAGGAAAAAATATTCAGAACATTGTACAAGAACATTTGTATCATAAGAAAAATGCATCAACCTATTCCAATAAGTAGCTCACCAGAAATAATACTAGTTAGAGCCCAAGTATTGATAATATTCACAGCGAAGCATGGAAACAGAAAATAATGACAATCTAATAGAAATCATGGTACTCAATTCAATATACAAAAAAAAATTAGCCGACTTAACTGCAATACCTCTACGAACTAATATTATTTCTTAACGTTGCATATAAGTTTATGATAAAAAATACTAACTCTATGCACAGGTACATGTTTTATATAATCTTCAAAGAAGCATATAATAATTCCATCAGAAGAAGCTTCTGGCGATGACTACAAATATTTTCAGAACAGGCAAGAATTAAAGAGCAGCTTAAGAAAATCGAACAAAAAGCATTAGCATATAAATGAAGAAAAAATAAAATAAACTGAGAGGACAGGTAAGACAGTCTAAATTTGAACCAGTTCACACTTACATGCACCTCGGTTCGAAATAATGATTACAGATTATCCATTTAGTGAAATAGAATGAGGTATGTCATTAGGGATAAGATGTGCTGCATCTCTTAAGTAATGGCAGAAAGTAAAAATACCTTGCGAAAGGTGACAATATGAGTAAAACCCTGACAGTGCTATATTGAAGTGTGAACCCTAAATCAAGTTTATATAGCAAAACAAAACATGTGTAAACGAAAGATAGGTACTAAGAAGATCTTTGAAGAAATTAAAGAAGATGAATGGCAAAAAATTGAAAAAATTCAATAAAACAGGGAAGACTGAAATGGCTAGGTCACTTTAGGAAGGGTGATAGACGGAAAAAACTCCAAAAAAGGCTTTAAACTGCAGAATACACAAACTGAAGACCCCACCACCAAATGGCTACAAGATATTAAAGAAGACCTTCAGTAGCTAAAAGTGGGAAGCTTTGCTGCGAGAGAGAAGGAAGGAAAAAAAATAAACTAACTGAAAAATCAAAGTCTCTCGTGCTGACTTATATTACACAGACAATATATTAAAAACATATTTTGTAGTGATATTTGATGTTAGCGTAAAACATGTGTTTCGTTAACGAAAAATGGTAATAATAATAATACTTTTTAAACTATTTTATTAAAATTGTGATTTGCCACTTTCACAGTTGTAAATTCTAAATTCCTCTTCCACCAAATTTTTTTTTTTTTTTTTTATTAACAATGAAGATTTACAATCTGTCATATAAAATAACAATAAGTAAATTATATGAATAGAAAAAGAACATGTAAGAGAGTTCTCCAGCGAAAACACTCTATTAATTTACTTAACCTAAGTATTAAACTATAACTCAAAACTAACCTAGAAATTAGAGGACTTAGTTAAACCGGTTTGGTAGATCAAGTGGATCGTGCCGTTTAAGTCTTTTAGCATATGATCGGTTTAGAAGGTCGACTGCAAGTTCGTTAGTATGAGCACTGAGTCTATCACAATATTTAACACTATGGAACACTATTACTTCTTTAACTGAGGGCACAGGGATGTCTTGTTGTAAGACCCAGTTTGGTACATATCTGGGTGCGTTGACAATGTTCCGAATAACCTTGTTCTGGAATCGCTGTAGTATCTCCAAGTTAGAGTTGTTAGCCGTCCCCCATAGCTGAATTCCATATGTCCATATGGGTTTTAGAATGGTTTTATACAGCAGTAGCTTGTTGTCGATTGAGAGTTTGGAGGTTCTTCCTAAGAGCCAATACATTTGCCTGTATTTTAGACCTAGTTGTGTTCGCTTCTTCCAGATATGTGTTCGCCAGGTTAATCTTCGGTCAAGGTGCATGCCTAAGTATTTAGCGCTGTCTACTTGCGGAAGTTGTTTGTTATTTAAAGTAACTGGAGGGCAGGTCTCCTTGCGCAGTGAGAACGTGACTTGGACTGATTTGCTTTCGTTGGCTTTGATTCGCCAAGTGTTTAACCATGTTTGGATTTTATTTAGGTTGATTTGAAGAAGTCGTGACGCTGTTCTCGGATCTTCGTGTGAAGCTAGCACTGCAGTGTCGTCCGCATAAGTGGCAATCATGGTTTGTCTAGTAGTTGGAATGTCTGCCGTATAAATGAGATAGAGTGTGGGGCCCAGTACGCTTCCTTGTGGAACGCCGAAGTGGATAGGATACAGGGCTGATAATTTGTCATGGAATTTCACTTGGAAATACCTGTTGCTTAGATAGGACTTGATTATATTAAAATAGCCCGGTGGTAAACAGCTTTTGATTTTGAACAGCAGGCCATTTAGCCAGACTTTATCAAATGCCTGGCTAATGTCTAGGAATGCTGCAGAACAATATCTTTTGAGATGTAAGTCATGGTTTATTTTAGTCACTACTCTGTGTATCTGTTCGATGGTACCATGACCTTCACGAAAACCGAACTGATGTTTCGGCATAAGTTTTCGCTCTTCTAGGATTGGTTTCAGTCTGGACAGAATAAGCTTTTCAAACACTTTCGACAATGTGGGGAGCAGACTGATTGGCCTATATGATGTGACTTCTGTCGGGTTTTGATATCATTAGAATTTGAGCAACTTTCCATTGTTCTGGGAAGATTTGTAGTCGAAAGAGAGCGTTGCTTAAGTATTGTAAAGCTTTGTAGCCACTTTCGGGTAATTCCTTTAAGGTTTTGGTCGTTATCAGGTCATAACCAGGAGACTTGTTTGGATTTAGGTTGGCAATTATTGCTTTTATGTCTGCAATTTTAACAGATTTGAGTTTTTCGACAGACTGAATGTAGTTTTCAACTGCTTGTTGAATTCGTCGTTCTTCCCCAGCAGAGGAAGTCGAGGGATAAGGCTGAAAAACTGTTCGCAGGTGGTTGGCGAAAGCATTTACTTTCTCTTCAGGGCTTCTTGCCCAGGAGCCATCGGGTGTCCGTACAGGCGGAATGTACAGTTGGGGTCTTTTAAGCTTTTTCGTAGCTTTCCACAGGGAGTAGTTAGTGTCCTCAGTGGGAGTTAGTTTTGTCAAGTAAGCTTGAATTCCCTGATTATTTAATTCATGCAGTATTTGTTTTAGCTCTCTCGTTTTTGTGTTAAGTGCAGTTTTGTCCCTAGGGTGTCTGGTGTTTTGCCAGATTCTTCGAAGTCTTCTTTTTTCTGCTATCTTTTGTTTAACAATTATAGGGATCGATTCGCGAACCTCCAGCTCTGGAGAATCTGGTGTGGAGTCCCATGCTGATTGTTGGATAACAGAGTTGAAATGTTCTACGGCTTCATGTATATCTCTTGCTGTTTTCAGTGGAATGTTTAAATTTAATCTCTCATCCACCAGTTCTCTAAAGTAGTCCCAGTTTGTTTTCTTGCTGTGAATTTTAGGAGCCCTGGGGGGTTTCATTATTTGAGTACAATATGTGACTAGGACTGGTGAATGATCAGAGGACAAGTCCAAGCATGTTTCTGCTCTTAAGTAATTTGTTGCTATTCCGTTTACCACACAGAAGTCTAATAAGTCAGGGATCTTTATCGGATCCGATGGCCAGTACGTTGGTTCCCCAGTCGACAAATGCTGTAAGTTATTATTCCTCATTGCTTTAAGTAATTCTCTGCCACGAGTTAGAGTGACTCGAGATCCCCACTCTTGATGTTTTGAGTTGTAATCTCCTCCTGCTATAAATCTAGGCCCCAGAGTGTTGAAAAATGATTGAAATTGATCACTTTTAATTGTGTGTTTGGGAGGGCAATAGACCGCGGACATAATGACCTCTCTATTGTTTAATACTACCGAGATGCTGGTAGCCTGGAGATGTTCTTGTTGGTATTTTTGTAACTCGTGATGTTTTATTGCTGTTTTGATTATAATTGCAGTTCCTGCGTGAGCCGTGCCGTCTGGATGATTGGTTGTATAGATAGTGTATTTTGGTATTTTCATATAGTTTAGCTTAGTAAATCGTGATTCAGAAATTAACATTATGTCAATTTTATGGTTTATTAAGAATGTTGTGATTTCTTGGCAATGCTGCGCCAAGCCGTTGGCATTCCAGATCGCTATATTAAGAAAGAGTGACATTATGAAAGTTTGGTTATAACGGTCGTGAGTAGATTTAACATAGTGTCCATCCGTTCCATTAGTTTAATCATCATTGCTTCGATCTTGTTGTCTGAGTATTTCCAACATTTTGGTTAGTTTGGTGATTGACGACTTGTTGTTGCTGCATATTTTGTTCTGCGGCTCTTTGAGAGTATGTAATACCAGGTTGAACCATCTGTTTGCTTCTTAAAGGAGGAAACATTCGTCTTTGAATTTCTTTAGCTACTTCGCATCCCCTGTAATTTGCTGGGTGGTTCCCTTGACAATTAACACATTTGACGTCTTTGCTTCTGTTTTTTTTTCGCAGTCCTTTGTTAGGTGTTCCCCCGCGCATTTCACACATCTTGGCGTTCTGAAGCAGAAGTTTTTGGTATGACCGTACCTCTGGCATTTGAGGCACTGGAGCACTTCCCGTTTAGCGTGAGGGGGTTCGAACTTGATTTTAAGGTTCATTAGATATTCGATGTCATAGATTTTTTTGTTGTTTTCATTTTGTTTCAGCTGGATGTAAAACATAGGTAACGGAGTTTTTCGGGTTCTATGTCGAATATTGTGGATGCTGATTACTGTGTGTCCGTGTTCTGTGATTTCCTTAGCAAGGGTATTGATATCTATTGTGGGGTGCATGTCACGTAAGACTACTCGGAATGTTCTATTTTGTTTAAGTTGGAAGGAGTGAAATTCGGTGTTTTTTTCTTTTAAAATTTTAATTACAGTACTGTAGTTTTCAGCACTGTTTAGCTGAACCTTGGCTTGAGTATTCCCCACTAATTTTATGGTATATTTGTCTTTAACCTGCTCTGTTAGCATGTCTGTGAGGGGTTTGAGATTATTTACTCCATATATAAATATAGGAGGAGGCTTTGTGTCCTCCAATTGTTTATTTTGTTCTTTGTTGGCGTCATCTTCTGCAAGTACTTGGAATCTGTTTGAAGTTCCTGGTGTGTTGAGCCAGTAGTCTTCCAACTTTTTTTGTTTTGTGGCGCGTGGTCTGAGTTGCGTCTTTGCTTTCTCGAGTTGCGTCTTTGCTTTCTCGAGTTTGATGTCTGCCAGTCTCCCTCGTTAGTAATTTGCATTGAGTTACAAGCCATTACTATGCAAAAAAATAAGGTGTACAACATGTATGAAAGATACTTTTTATACTCATTTGATTGATGCACTACGGTAAAGGTTTCAAACTCATAAAAAAGGTATCACCTTCATCACTAGTTGTATCGAGAGATCCAAAAAAAACTGTTCCTCAGCGGGCTGTGGAAATTCAACGTATGAATAATATGTTGGTGACACTGTACGTCAATGTCAAATTCGAGGTTAGCAGGTTAGGATTTGCGTCATTTTGTGTCATAACTGACGGAAAACCTAACCTGATAACCTCGAATTGGACATTGGCGTACAATGCCACCAACATATTATTCATACGTTGAATTTCCACAGCCCGCTGAGGAACAGTTTTTTTTTTTGATCTCTCGATACAAATAACTATTATCACACCTTTTTTCATGGGTTGAAGTAGTTTTTTTACCAAATATTTAAAAATTCTCTGAGTGAAATTCTAATTTAAGGAATAATTACTTTCACAAAACACCCTATCAAATACACTAGATAGGTTTATTATCTGTGGTGTGAAAATAAATTACAGATATTTGTTCTTATTGTCACGTATAGAAACTGACAAATGTAACAATCTATGTTTATTACTCAAATCTTACCTCATACAATAATCATTGGTAAGATAGTAGTTAGCTACATATCAGGATATCGGTAGAGTGTCGTAGATTCAATCAAAGAACCAAAGTTTATAATACTGAAAATCGTATGACACTAATTAAGAACCAATAGAAACATTAATTTTTTCGTACACTAGCATTGAAAGAGCTACTTTGCCGTACAATTTATTAATCAGAAAGTTGCACTTTGCGGTATTCGTACGGCAAAGTAGTATTTTGCGGTATTCGTACGGCAAAGTAGCACTTTGCCGTACGTTTCCTTAGTTACAACACATATAATATTACATTACATTAATATTACTCTACTTATTTGCTATATACGAAGATAAATTTAGTATTCCGTTTTGTATGCTAGTGTACGAAAAAATATTGTACGAAACTCGTATGAAAGTGGCTTTTCCATACTCGTCTCGAAATTCCGGACTCGGCCTAACGGCCTCTTCCGGAAACATCTCACTCGTACTGAAAAGTTCCACTTTCTATACTTGTTACGTAAATTACTATTTCCATCGACCTCCCTATAAAATGTGATTTACGGACGCATTTGCGTACCAAAAATGTCACTTTTTTGGACACCATTAATTTTTCGTCCGCAAACACTTTTCATCCGCAAATGCTTTTCGTCCACGAATGCTTTTCGTCCGCAAACACATTACGGCCGCACTTTACAGCCGCAAACGCTTTTCGTCCGTAAACACTTTTCGTCTGCAAACACTTTTCGTCCGCAAACGCTTTTTGTCCGCAAACGTTTTTCGACCTCAACAACTCTTATAATTCGGACTTCACTTTATTTTTTTTTCAAATTATGACGGTCGACGGGAAAATTTAATATGCACCTCGGACGAAAACTGCTTTTTATGGCCTTGCCTGATTGCTTGCCTCGGCTATCGCCTCGGCCAGCAATTGCAGGCATCGTCCATAAAAAGCCAATTTTTGGTCCTTGATGCATAAATAACTATTATATGGTTTCCAACCCAACAAAAAAATGTCTTCATAATCTTTTTTAAGTTGACTAACCTAACTGAAATTATTAGGCGATAATGTTTTGACATTCACTGTTGTTAATATGTTGGTGGCACTGTAAGTCTATGTCAAATTCGAGGTTAGCAGGTTAGGTTTTGCGTCAGTTCTGACACAGACTGGCGCAAAACCTAACCTGCTAACCTCGAATTTGACATAGACTTTCAGTGCCACCAACATATTAACAACTTACTATGGATACATTTTTAATTCATGTTCGGTAATTTTCTTATCGTGCACAGAACAACGTAATCGGCCCTCGCGTACGTTGTTTCTGTGCACTCTAAAAAATTACCGAAAAGAATTAATGCTCTTATGAGATTATAAGTGATAATTAGGTACTTAGTGGGCGCCAAGCTCTTTAAAACATTTTTAACTTTCAAATACTACGTTAGAGCCCCTCACAATGATCAATAATAACAAATTATCATCTCAATAATTTAACCTATAGTGTCAAAACATATGTATAATAGCAATTAAATAAATGACGTACCTAATGCAAATTAATATATCTCTAACAAATTAAGATGATCTAGCCAAAATTGTAATAAGTTAAATTTTAGAATAAATGGATAATTTTATGTGAGAATTCCCATATATATCGGTAAACATTATTACAAATTTGTTCACAAAGTTATATTTATTGTGAATTCTAAATTTCAGCTTTTTATGTTGAACTGTAAAAATATTTCTCAACCTCAATTATTCAAAAGTTACTCTATCAGTAGTAGGTACATAACCTTGACACACTGGCTTTTTCCAATTTGCCTGAACTTCTGTCACAGGTCTGGAACTAGCAATAAATCTGCTCGTGAAGAAATGTCCAACAACAACAAATCGACCAGAACATCAACGTAATCCAATCATACCAAATTGCTCACAAAGAAATACTTTATCTATTATATGAAAGTATTCGACTGCTATAAAAAGCTGTAGAGAAACATATGTTATTGAATTTTAATGACAATCTGAGCTCTATTATTACCCCTTCAATATGTCATTTGGATTAACACCACTAACAACTCTGTGTACATAAAACCAACAAAATGGGGTCTCAGCCCTTAGCAAAATTTGCTAAATAGTGTTTTTGTACACGAATGTTTAGCTTCGTTATTTTTCAGTTCACATCTCTCTTGTTTCACTATGGAAACGAAATAAGTTGCCAACCTCGTTAAAATTCCCAAACATACGTAATTATTAATTAGAAAAAACTACCACTTATTGATTTGTCAATCTAATAAGTTGCAAATATAGGTACTTGTCATCTACATTGGCTGCCTAATGAGAAGGTGTAAAAGTCCTATTATTTAATTTTCAAACGTTACATAATTATATAAATATTCACACTGAATTTATATCGCATGAAAGTTTAAGTTACCTACATGTACATAAGTAAATGACAGTAAAGTTTCTATATAAACTATTATATAATGTCTCAAATTCTAATTGTTAAGACAATACTCCTACTGCCAGGAATAGTTTAATATTGTCCAATCATGTAGGTACATTCAAATAAATAATATTTGGATTGGGACTAAGGAAAAAATCATATTTTAAGAAGTTTAAAAATCTAAATCAGCTACTGGCTTTCAGTAATATTTGTAAAATTATTACTTTAACTTAGTTTCATTTTATAGGTATGCCACTTCTCATGCACGTCCTACATACTGCAACGTATGTAGAGAGGCATTAAATGGGGTAACCAGTCATGGACTAAGTTGTGAAGTTTGTAAGTGCAAAGTTCATAAAAGATGTGCAGCAAAAGCAATCAACAACTGCAAATGGACTACATTATCATCTGTTGGACCGGAAATCATAGAAGATGCAGATGGAGTACGTACTTTCCCTTTCTCTGGTTTTATGTTACTTTTCAATTATATCTAGTGAATATTTTATTAAAAATTTACATCAATGTATTAAGAATTTTTTAATATAAATAGTGTATTTGTATTTTAAAGAAAATTCTAAGGTGTGTTTTTAAACTCTATTTTAATTTGTAATAATATTAATGTTTTGTATTTAATCCATAGAACATTACAATGCCGCATCAGTGGATGGAAGGAAATCTACCTGTATCTTCAAAATGTGCAGTTTGTGATAAAACATGTGGGTCTGTATTAAGGTCAGTTAACACAACAGAAAACCATTTAATGGATTCAGTAAAAGTACTTAAAATTCAATTGAAAGCTTTAATCTGGTGTTAGCTAATGTACATACGTTTTACGTATGACTAAAACCCTTTAGCGAGAGCTGCCAATTGCATTTTTTGATGCCTGATAATTATATTTATTTTACAAAATAACATGAAATGATTAGCACCAAAAACATATTATTTATTTGCAGACTACAAGACTGGAGATGTTTGTGGTGTCGAGAAACAGTGCACACCCAATGCAGGCCAAATTTGCCAAACGCTTGTCCGTTAGGAGCCGCTAGAGTAAGCGTAGTTTCCACCCACATCTTTGCATTCAGTGTCAGATGAAGCTTGGGAAGTAGTTCGACCACAAGCCTCCTCACCGCTTCTAGTCTTTGTTAATTCCAAATCGGGTTTGACTCATTCAATTTATAGTGGAAATGCTTTCATTACCTGAATATGTTTGTAGGTGATAATCAAGGGGTAAAATTTTTACGGAGATTCAAACAGTTGTTGAATCCTGCCCAAGTATTTGATCTCATATCCACGGGGCCAAGATTGGGGTTGCGACTTTTTAGACATTTTGATCCATTCCGAATATTAGTTTGTAGTGGCGATGGTTCAGTAGGATGGGTTTTGTCGGAGATCGATAAATTGGATATGCATGTAAGTTTTATACAAGAAGACCCTGGTTAATGCCACTTTTTCCATTCTCGGTGATTTTTCAAATTTTGTATCGTCACACAATAGTACAATGAGTCATCAGTGATGCACTGTACTTCATAGAAAATACACACATTAAATAAGAGAATCCCTGGAAGAAATGTTTGCAATTTAGATACATATTGTCGCCATCGTTATAAAATTATCTTATTTCATATGATGCTCAATGTTTGAGAAATATATTCAAAACATTATCCAGGGTGCTATTGTAGTTATCGAACTTATAATAGCATATTCTAAATCTTTTGCTTTTAGAAACAATGCCAAGTAGCAGTTTTGCCGTTAGGTACAGGAAATGATCTAGCAAGAGTGCTTGGCTGGGGTTCTTCGTGCGATGATGATACTCATTTACCTCAGCTTCTGGAGAAGTATGAAAAAGCTAGCACAAAAATTTTGGATCGATGGAGTATAATGACCTTTGAACGCACAATTGCCATGCCTAAGTTATCCTTAGATATTACACAAGCTGAGGGTCAATTGCACAGCCAAATTACTCAATACGAAGATAATTTAATTCTGCACCTACAAAATATTTTACAATCGGACGATACATCAACAGTATTAAGTTCAGCAAAAAGGTTATGCGAAACGGTAAAAGACTTTGCTACACAAGTTTCTGAAAGCTCTCTTCTGAAGGGTGATGAACAATTAAGTAAAAAATGTGATATTTTACAGCAGAAGCTGGAGATGCTGTTACAGACGTTAACAAGTGAACAGTTAGATGTTACACGTTTAGAATTTGACGATGATCCACAAAAAACTACTCCGAAGGATGATACAGAAAGCGAAATATCGTTTGATAAAGCAAAAGTTGAAAAGGAATTGAGTAATTTTAACTTTCGTAAACATAGACGTACTTCTAGATTTGTAGAACGTGAAAAGGAAGCGTTAATGATGCGAGCGAATAGCCTGAAACGTGCAATTAGAAGTTTAGTAGAACACACCGAACAAGCAGTAGACGATCAGAATAAACACACGTTATTAACTCCAAATATAGAAATTACTATCGACGAAGATAAACCAGAGGAAGAAAATGGACAAGTAATGGATTCGCTAAAAGTTACGCCGCCGACCATTGAATCAGGTTCTAGTACTGATGTAAGTTTGTGTCCAACTCAATCAAGTCAGACGTCGTCAGTTGTAACCACCCGGATAGCAAATCTTTCTCCTATGCCTGACTTACGGCGAGATTCTACTTGTGATGATCCAGAATTAATGCAAACTCTACCGGTTCCTCCCGATTTTGCTGATAGCAGACGATCCAGTCAAGTACAACACAATAATAGGTAATGATTACTACATGCATATAATCTTTTGTCTGCTGCTTATTAAAAAATTTCTAATAATAAATAAGCAGTGCATTAGAGTGATGACCAGAAAAAAACGGGACACTTAGGTTGGAAGTTAAGCTGAATTTAATGTTTCATTATTTACATAGTCAAATACCATTAGATACCTATCCATTACATTTAAATTATATAATAAAGCAAATTTTAATATAATCATCGTCATACATCGAAACAATCGCTATTTGGAATATGCGTATTCAAATAGCATGTTAAAATATCAAAGAGAACTGTCTTTATTTTGATCTAGATGTAGCTGTTAGCTAAATGTTTAAAAGTCAATATTTCAGATATCCTTACTAAAAACATATTGAAAGACAAATAGTATCCTGTTGCCTGCACAACAAGACACAATAACCAAAAAGAGACGATGCCATTAAAAATAGCACAGATACACCATAGTAGTGTATAAAAACAATTAGAGATTTAAACAAAAGTACAATTATAACATAACATTTGTCTTCTTCAATTTATGATTAAAATAAAAAGTACAGTAACTAAATTCATTCAAAACTGTTTATCTCTTATACCTTTCATTAAAAATAGTAATATATTAAATAAATACCGTAAAAATACAGCTAGTGCAGTTGGTAAAATTTTAGGCTTGTATTAAGCAAGTCCTCAGTTCGATTCCCACGGTAGGCGGACTTTTTTCTCAGCCTTGGCGGTCATAGTATTGGGTTCGGTGAAGTCATTCACGGTTGGGTTCTACTCAGAACCACAGATCTAAGAGATAGAGTAACAAGATCAACATATCACCAACACTGGTTGCTACTCAAGCACTAGAAGCGCGCTCCAACTTTGTAACCCAAAACTGGGCTAGGTTGAGCATTGCATCAATGATCAATTCTTACAACAGAAAATAAAAGAATAAAGAATGAATACTATCCTATTTTGTTAAAATAACCTATTAACCATGACTAGTTGGTTTACATGCATATTTCAAGCAGTTTCTCTCTGTTGTTGCCTAGCTTCTGTCCTCCATATTCTCCAATAACTCGAACACATTTTTCTGAATGTTTGGCTACCCTACAGTTTAAATTACCTACCTAACAACCTCCTTGATTTCACGTATTTTTATATGTAACTCCTCAAAAAATGTCTCCTTTATCGTTGTTATGTCGATATACAACTATTACTTTTAAATCCTTCTCCCCTTTTCTGGTTTATCTTGCAGCAAGTGTCCGTTCTCATATGCAGCTCCATTGTAGCACTCTATTAATACTATTCTTTTCAGTTATACCTACCAGTTGTACCAGTTCTACTTTTTTTCCATTTATTCACCTTATATTCCAGGTAACAATCTTAACTACTGGTTTTTACAGAATTTAAAAATTCTTCCAAATAAGGACAAACAGACAAAAAACAAAATACCAATTTTCAATATTTTTATATAGGTATCTAAAAAATAAATGGGCAGTTTTTGGCATCGACGCAAAATAGTCCAGTCAATATAGTAGAAAAAATGGCAATTCCTTGGAAAAGATAGCGTAGTTTTGAATTTTTGATATATCACTTGGGTTGCCACAGTGGTGTAAAAACGAAGTTTTCAATCTTAGCACACCCCCACGCACAGCGCAACCTCAAAAAAACAGCAAAATTTAGGCACTTGTTTTCGTTTTTGCTGTATATTTGTCGAAAAGAATCACTCTTACCTTTTTAAAAGTAGAGTAAATTTGCTACAATTCGAGCACAAGATGAGCTTTGTGTGTCAAAACGTTCCTGATACTATATATACACGATACGATGTTTACACTTAGTGAAGGACTGCAAAATTTTTAGTTGTCTTTGTGGCGGTTCCTATCTCAAACTTAGAGCTAATGAGATAAAAACTTTGGTGAGTAGGAACAGTTTAGAACTTTGAGATCAATTTTCACCTTTAAAACGCTTTGATAAAATTACAAATTTCTACCTAAAATTCCGGTCTGTGCTCCCTCTATCAGTTCCTAACATGTTTACTCATCAATGTTAGTTAATAAAATAAAAAAATAAATAAAAACACACTGTTTCTACTCATCCGCAAATAGGGGTGAGTAGAAACAGGCCTGTAAATTCATGTTTGTTTCCCTTTAGAACGATAGGGGGTGAGTGAAAACAACAAAATATGATTATTTATGTTAGGAGTTTAAGAGCTGGTTGCAGAAAGCAACGTTAAGTCTGGTGTTAGCTAACACTACGTCAAAGTGAACAAAAACGAATCAAATCTCAAATGCTTATGGTAACTAATACATTAGTAAACAAAATTTAATGCGATTTTGTTCACTTTGATGCGACGTTAGCTAACACCAGACTTAACATTGCTTTCTGCAACCGGCCCTTAATAACATATTACACAAAAATACAATTAATACAAATTATCAAATTAACAAAAATGTGAGCACTTAGGCGAGCGAAAATCCACTGCTGGTGGTACTACTCCCAATTAATAGAGAGTAAAATCACTCAGATCTTCCTTGAACATCATGTCTTTGAATCTAGAACTAGAGCACACTACTGGTGTTGAAAGTTTTTTGTAACATCCTCAACAGAGAACAAAGAATCTTCATCGGTCAAGGTAAATTTGTTAGTTTGGGTTAGCAGGTTAAGTTTTGCCCAAAACCTAACCTACTAACCTCGAATTTAACATAGACTTACAGTGTCACCAACAACACACTTCAGTATTGCCAAACGTAAAACGAATCGCCGTTGCTAGGCAGAAAAGTGTTGCTATTGAGAAAATTACCACATTTCTTAACGATTTTGAATGAAGAAATGTAGTACATTTCCAAATGAAATGCGATAAATGTTATTTTATATAGTATTTTCGACTAGTGTAAACAATAGAAAAACGTTTCTATTCACCCCACAGATCTCAAAAACGTAACCTCAAAATTTTGAAAATTGACCAAAAATATAGGGTTAAAGATAACTCTATATAACGTTGTAAACTTTCATATGTATAGTTAAGATATTATAAACAATGATTTTTTGGTTTATATGTAGAGTACGTTTTTTTCCTAACAAGAGATCAATAAAAAAACCAATTAGGGTAGGATGTGATATGTGTTATACGTTTGGCAGTACTGAAGTGTATTGTCAGTATATGTCAAATTCGATATTAGTAGGTTAGGTTTTGTTTGTTATTTGACACATACTAACGTAAAACTTAACCTGCAAATCTCGAATGTGACATCGACTGACAATACACTTCAGTACTGCCAAACGTATAACACATCACAGCCTACCCTAATTGGTTTTCTTATTGATCTCTTGTTATAAAAATGTTGAAGGTCAAAGAATTTAGGGTTTATGTTGGCATTACTTGGATTCCTTTACAAAAATATGTTGGTAGAATTTGTTTTAGTAACTTTTTAGAACTAAAAATTGGTGGGAAATTTAAAATCTGGCATTAAAGGAGTTTTATTTTTTAGGTAATCTTTCGTAAACTTCTTCTTCTGGCATGTTAGGCTGCAGATCCAACAGTTCCTCTGCACACTTCAGAATTGCTTTTCTTACATTCAATTTAAAAGATTCCGTTTTTTACGCGTATTCATTCATTCAAAAAAGGAAAGTTGACAATTTAATTTTAAATGTCAAAATGACACAAGTCGTTTACAGAAAAACTGTTTTGCTGTTTTGCCAATTCTATCTTGACCTTGAAAATTTTTATAGGAAAAAAAACGTACTTTAGTACGGTGTTCGACTTGCCAATGAAGTTTCGCACAGGTCATAAAAGTGCAAAATACAAGTAGCTTTTTCAGTTTCCGCCAATTTCAACATTCAGTGTTGCCAACAACATAGAACCTAATTTTACTTTTAGTTTGCAGTCTGACCAACACAGAAAAAGAATTAGTTTTAGTAATTCAATTATCTGTGAGCCTCTATTCACACTGTTTGATGCGTATGAAGTTTCGTTTTTATACACCCCACTGTTGCTACTTACCCCGTTTTACGGTACTGGCCCATTGTTTGTTCAACCACTCTTGCCAAACGAAAGAAAACGGCCAGCCTTATGGGGAAGGGGAGGGCTATTACCAGTATGGCCTTCTCCACGGTTAATGTGTTTTGTATGCTCTAATACTGTGAGTGAAGATGATGTGGAAGTGAAGGAAACAGGAATTAAAACTCCACTTGAGTCCATTGGTAAATGGGAAGATACTGTAAGTGAATGTTTTTTGAAAAACTTGAAAGTTGTTTCTGTGCATAGTGCTTGCCAAAAACACTACAATAATCCCAAGTTGATTGCAGCTGCTCTTCGTCGCAAAGACATAGGTCCTTTGCCTAAAGCGAAGGTAACAAGATCCGGCACTGAACGTTTTGACTTCAAATCTCATTGTTTTTTGTGCACAAAAGAGGTACCAAGGAATTTCTACAATTGCAGGCGAAGGAACATCTATCTAACAGAAACGAGGTTCATCTAGTGGAGCAGAGTGATAAAATTAAGAAATCATTCATGGCAGCAGCTGCAAAATGAGGAGATAAGTGAGCAGAGAAAATAGTAGACCGCATTCAACACGAAAGTTATCTGGTGACTGAGACTGGGATGAAAATAGGATTTCGCCCAGCTACCAATATTGATGAAGCGATGAAGTTTATTTACTCATATCACCAGCTGAATTCCGAGGAATGCCAGTTCTTGACTGAATTGCTTGACCAAATTGAAGGGGATTTTTGCCCAGACTTGAGGACAGTGACATCAAGGCTTTTCAAAAAGTACAGAGAAGACATTGTAATAGCTGAAACTGCCAGCAAACAGTAGGTTGTGTGCTACAAAAGCTTGGGACACACTTACTAAGCCGTGGTACTGGGAGCGTAAGTAAGATGCACAAGACGAAAACATTCGAGTTGTGGAGGCTGCTGCTAAAATACTCCTGGAAGATATTTGTTCGCAAGTGTATGATACCTCTACATACTCACCATCGAATAATTTTCTTCAAGACATTGAGGATATGATCCCTGAATCACTGCTTCGTTTTTTTTTAAACTCTTATTTTAACAAAAAAGAAACCTTCAGTAGATGGGTGGCAGAAGAAGTGTATATCGGAGGTCCACCATAACAAACCTGTTAACCAGACTGCAGAAATGGACATATCCCGATGACAACCAACAGCCCATAGATGTTGTCTACCTGGACTTTGAAAAGGCTTTCGACAAAATCACTATCAACCTGCTGATCTACAAGCTCCAGCATTATGGTGTTAGAGGACAATTTCTGCAGTTCATCAGCAGCTTTCTTCAGGGTCGAACGTTTCAGGTACGAGTGGGATCGGCACTGTCAGAGGAGCTCACTGTTTACAGTGGTGTTCCACATGGCTCAGTTCTGGGCCCCCTACTATTTATTGTCTACCTGACTGACTTGTATGCGGGTCTGAAAACAAACCTCTCATCCTTTGCGGATGACACAAACTTATTGTAACCCTGTGGAGCAATTCAATTACCTCCAGCACGACCTCTGAACTATTAAAGAGCTGGAGAGCCCTCTGGAAAATGCCTCTTAACAATACAAAGTGCACCATTCTTCAAATAGGTCAAAACAACCCAAAATATACGTACTTCCTTGATCAAACAGAGGTTACCAAAGTTAGAAGCCAGAAAAACTTGGGTGTCAATATCTCAGAAAATTTGAAATGGGAACAGCACATATCCCAGATAGTAAAAAAGGCAAATACCCTAATCTATCTCATCCAGACCTCTTTTAGAGATCATTCCAGCATGATGATTCTGAAGTTGTACAAGATGTATGTAAGACCTAAACTTGCCCCTACTACATCAAAGACATAGAAATGCTTGAAATAGTGCAAAGAAGAATGACCAAAATCCCTCCAGAGCTTTGAAACCTGCCATACGAAATCAGGCTAAACAGACTAAATTTGACTACACTTCGAGAGAGAAGGCTGAAAGGTGACCTTATTGAAACATTCAAAATCACAAGCGGCCACTACGAGTGCAATCTGGATATATTTCACCTTGGTCAAGTACAAAACCTGAGAGGTCACAACAAAAAATTAAATAAAGAACGATGCAACAAGTTGCTGCGAAGAAATATTCTGACCAACAGGATTGTGTACACCTGGAATGGGTTAAGGGAGGACACTGTGATGCGACCGCATTGAACCAGTTTAAGAATAGACTAGACATCGAAATACAACAATGGTCAAGTCATCTTGTGCATTATATGTGATTCTACTGGAATAAATGACTGATCATTTCTTGTGATAATCGACAAAGACAAAGACAAATACTTGTGACATTTTATTGTAATTAAATCAATAGTCTCATCGGGTTTTTACCTGCTTACTATTGTAAACTAAATAATAATAATAATAATAAAAGTAGCTCTATCACACGCAGTTATATAGGCAGTAAGACCGCACTCTTTCCTGTCTTCTCTTCTCTCCGAAATCAGCTTTTATTTGTACCAAAAATTTGGTTCAAAACACTTAATTCAGAGTTATTCAAAGACTTGTTCTCTTCAAATATCCACTATCTTGCAACCAGGAAAACCTGAAATTCAGCAAGGTGGTTTTCTCAGTTCATTTTTGATAACGCCGATTTTAATTGCATTCCACGAGATGAGAGGCATCATGACTGTCACGCCCGTTTGCTGACACCAAGGTTCTGCGCATTAAAAGTTGTTCATCTGAGGATGTTGTCAAAAAAGCCCGCTCACTATAGCTGCAAGTTTACCATAAACAGAAAAATTCTGGGTTAAAAACCTTGGCCCACCTGGCTTTGGTTGGATTAGTAATAGAGAAGTTGGATTTCACTACTGAAGAAAGAGCTGCGATTGCTGAATTGCTCACTAGCCCAGATCAATCTCAAATTTTGACAGCCTTTAAAAATGAACACTGTACAGCTGCCGCGGCCAAGCTCAGGCAGGCTCTTCTCAAACTTGAAAGTCATAGCCCTACTGCTAAGCTGTGAGTCAAGTACATAGAAATGGTGATCATAATAATACAATTTATCGAAGCTGAGAGGACAGGAAATTGGGAGCTTCACCTCATCTCTGTTCAGCAAATGCTGCCATACTTTCATGCAGAAGTCCACTTTTTTTATGCAAAATGCCAGATATGGCAACTTTTTCGTATATCTCAGGAACGTATTGACATGAAAAGGTCATCTTGTGCTCAAATTGTTGCAAATTTAATGTACTTTAAATGTGATTTTAATACATTTTTACATACACCCCTTAGTTTACGAGTTATTTAACATAATTCATAGGCTTTGAACATTTTTTTGCATTGTTTAATTTTTGTTTTTGAAAAATGGTATCTCGGGAACTATCAAACTTATATAGCTTGTCTTGTGCTCAAATTGTAGCAAATTTACTCTACTTTCAAAAAGGCAAGAGGGATTTTTTCGACAAACATTTAGTTTTTGAAATACATGGTAAAAACGAAAAAAGTGCCTAAATTTTACTGTTTTTGCGAGGTGGGTCGGTGCATGGTGGTGTGCCGAGTACGAAAACTTGGTTTTTAACTCACTATAGGAACCCAAATGATATACATATAAAAAATATATATAAAATAAAAACATTCAAAATTGAGTAAGACCATTAATGTTTTAGACATTTTTAAAATGATACTGCTCTTACAAATGTATGTACCTAAATCAGAGATTACAAAAATAAAAAGAAATTAATAATTTATTAATTATTAAACTAAGTCCCCTCTGGGAACTAAGTATTCTACAGTTCATTATTCGTTTTTACTTGTATAAAGTTATAATTTGAAAGTTATTTGTAGCTATTTCAACATATAGTATCATATTCATAATAAATAATGATTGTTTAAGAGACTTTTTTGATGTGTACATTTTGATAACTGATCTAGTAATACTCATACACGTTGCTTTGGAATGTCGAAAGTTTTGAGAGCAACTTTTCCCTGGACACTAGTTTTAATAGGTGACATTTTTAGCAGGTGAAACGTGGATGTTTTTGAAAGGCCTCTGTAATGCAAGTACTGCTATCGAAGAATTGAAGATGCTGTAGTTCACTAATATGGTTATAAATGATAAAAAGAATTATTTGGATCGACAACCACAACATTGAAATGTTTTAGTTCAGATCTTTTGCATAGTATTAGTTTTAACAACAAAAAACAATACTATTATAGTTCCTACCAATTTATATTATTCATGAAAATGGTATTAACTTATGAAACACAATTTTTATAAAGTACAAATGCCAGTGATGTACCTTAACATTAATACAGTAAAACCTCGATTTAGCAGAATAATTGGAATAAAAATTTCCATTACCTAAATAGAAATGTCGGTTAATTGGCATTGATATGAAACAAAACTCTGCGAAATATAAAATTATATATTTTGAAGCAAAATATAATGGATCTTTGCACAATATAAATGTATTTGTTTCGTTTATAACAATAAGTGCAATAAAAATTACAAACCAAGATAGCAAACTGATAAAATTGTGATATTTTATCTTTTAAATCCAAAATTTGTTAATCAAGTTTTTACTGTAGGATGATTTAGAAATATAATAACTTTATTTAACTTTTTAGCGTTGAACCAGAACATACAACAGCGACACTAATAGCAACCTGTTCCACTCTTAGAACAATCAAACAAACAGTCATCGAGGTACCACTAAATAAAATTTTAGAAGCAGAAAGTATTCAGCATTGTAACACTGAGCGACAACGACGTGATAGTACAAAAGAAACATCCGCTCAGGAACAGGACCATAAAGTCCCAGACGATGATAAACTTAGCATAGTGTCCACCGAAGAAATTAGTTTTCCCTCTGAAGTAATGGAACAAAAGCCATTTGGTCCACGAAAAGGAAGTGATGGTGAGGATTTAAATGGGCATATATACCACATTGATTCGCCAGAAACTGATACTTATCCAAACTCGGAAGCTTTGCAGGGTGAATCACTCTTAGACGACATGAGCTCTGTGCTGGGACAAGATATATATGGCCTTGACCAAGATAGCATCGAAAATACTTACACAGATGATACAACGCTCTTCGCTAGTGATATGTGTGACTTAAAGGACAAAACCGAACGCAAACGAAGTTTGAAGCGCAATTCAATTGACAAGATGAGAAGAAGTTCAATAAGCAAAATAGACGAAGATTCTCAGTTTGGTTTTGAAAACCGTGCTTTTACACAGAATCTGTATTTAGACAATCGATTGGAAACAGAACCTGTGAAATACTGCAGCCTGGCACAGTTTGTAGAAGGTAACGACATTGCCAGAAGATCGTTCAAAAGGGTTCGTTCAACTTCGAAAGTTTCAAAGACAGAAGCAAACATTAACCGACAGAGTACGCTTACAGAAGAAAGTGAAACTAGCATCTGGGGTTCAAAAACGAGTTTAAATAAAGCTGACAAGGATATTACAAATACTTCTGCAGCCGCCTTGCAAGTACCTGAACATACAGAAGAGGAAAATGGTGAGCAAAAATGTGAAGAAAAACCCCCAATTCCCATATTCCCCCAAGTTATTGTAGAACCACCCTCACCCGTCTTGGATGAACAAATAAGAGTGGAACGCATAGAAAAGCTCGGTTCTGAATTAGGCTTTGATGCTGGTTCAGAATATGATTTACAAAACTTATGTTCAAAAGGTGAACGGTTGTCAACCAGCGATGTAACAAGTGCCAACAGCTCTAATTCTAATCTTCTTGGCATAGATAACGATCAGGGTCAGTTTCTAAGTTGCTCACCTGCAGCCACAAGGAGAATCTCCTGCTGCAGCTTGTTAAACCCAGCGGAATCAGCTGCCTTGGCTGCCACTGCTGCAGCCACTAGTAAATTTTATTCCGAACTGGAAAAGAAGGACAAAAAAGATGAAACTGCAAAGAGAAATAGAAAACTTCCTATAATTAATCCCTTGGTTCGATTACCAGCGTGGCCTAGTAAGTATAAATATTACTAATTTTTTTGAAAACTACTGATAATGTCTTTGACTAATACACACCAATAAAAAGTAAGTTGTAGTTGGCCCCCCGAGTAAATTATTAGTTATGTGTACCATAGCTTAGATTAGCAGCTTTTTTATTTTATCCTATCTTAGTCAGAAATACAAGAATGCACATTTTACCCTAAACATTTATGTTTGAAGGCTGATAAAAATTTAAAGTGAGGCCAAATTTAACATGAAAAAACTGTTTTAAATATTGTCTGTTTGCTATATGGATTAAGAACTCTACAATCACAAATACAACATTAATTCATCACCTAGAATGTAAACAAGCAAAACACTATCTGCATCTTTGTCAAAAAAATTTTAATTATTTAATATATGGAAGCTGTCTGTTCACGGGGGTTACTTTCCAGAAGAATGCCGCAAAGCGCAAAACCGTGATGCGCAAGTAAACACATAAATGATAGGGTTAGGTTCCATTAACTAGATTTATTTATACTATGCAATCTCAAAAAACCAAAACTTTTCTGCGTTTTTTGTCTGGCAAATCTGAAGCAGAAACTTTACGCTTTGACGACATGGTTTTCTGTGTTTTAAAAATTAAACTCCATTGAATTTTCGGCAGAAACGCCCGAGAAGACAGTAAAGCTTGAACTAAAATTCCATTCGTAACATAAGTCTGCCACTTGAACCTAGAGCTCGAATGTCCATTTGTTTATTCAAGTTATAATTGTACAATTTATTTCAGGTCCAATTTGGTAATAAGAGATTCAAAGGAATAGGCTCGATAAGTGTGTTTACAAGTTCGTGATAAATAATGTTATTTAGGTGTTCATGACATAAACCGCATACGTGTGCTTTATTTACTGACGGCCGGTCTTATAAAGGTCACTAACCTAACGTTAACTTTAAATCGCTGTTAAAATAAACAAAAGCTCATCAAAACGTAGGTGCTTATGACATATTATTCATTAGTAAACAAATTTTTATGCGCTTTTGTTTATTTTAACAGCGAGTTTATTTATTTATTTATTGAAACAGGTGTAAATGATTACAGATATTACATTTAACAACGTCGAATCAGTATGAATCGCAGCCGTTTATCATTGTCACAAGAGCTGGCTACTCAATCCACCTAACTCTATGACAGCAGCAAAAGGGTTTGAACTTAAAGCTAAATACATAAGTATGTAATATCTTTGCTGGAGGCATAAGCACGTGCGCGAACCTGTACATTCGTCTACATCACATACTTCTACTAATCACATTCTCTCTACATGTACGTATATGAAAAAAAAGGAAAGAAAAAGGAAATATTCTTGTATTATGAGAGCCGATGCCGCCGGCCGTCCAGACCGTAAGCACTGGCACGCGCACATGCCGATCGTAAGCGCGAGTGGCGAGACCGTCAACAGCAAGCATTTGTATTGTTAACGCTGGCAGGGCCGGACGTAGGCTGGCTACCAGCTTAAGCAAGCATTTTTATTGTTAACCGTTTCTTTACGCTGGCAGGGCCAGACGGAGGCTGGCCACGCGCGTTCTAGTATAATTATATACTATATACACATTAGCATACCTACTATAATTCGTGCATACAATGCATAATCACACAAAATTAAGAAGTAGGATGAAAAAGTGACTTTATTTCATAAGAATTTAAACTAATACTCCAATTTCTGATAAGCTTTGTATTAAATTAAAGTTAACATCAAATTAGTGGCCTTTATAAGACTTGCCGTTAGTGTGTGAAAGTTGAAACAGTTGGCAATTCCATCCGCGAACGGCAAAGAAAAGGGTGCCCCGTGTAAAATCAAATCAGCAAACCGCAAAGCCGCGAATGGTGAGGTCTGCCTGTGTATCTATCATTGCTAAAACAATGGATAACGACAGTATTCAGTATTTCTTCAAACCTACTGTTCTTGCTTCAGCTTCTAGTTTCCTAGTGATAGTTTTCAGCTCGTCATGCGTTCTTGCCAGTAAAATCACATGATCCGCGTATGCCATGCACTGATGCGGGTATTTTAGTATTGTTTCCTTCACATTGATCCCACTGTTCCGTACTACTTGCTCCAAAGTTAAATTAAATAACGTTGTAGACAGTGGGTCACATTGCTTTAGTCCATTATTGGTTTGGAACTTTTTACTTGTTTTCCCCTTTACTTTAACTTGGTTTATTGTTCGTTGCAATGTCATTGAAACCAATCTTATGATCTTACTTGGAGCTTGCAATTCTTCCATTGTTCTTAAGACTTTATTTCTGTTTAATTTGTCAAAAGCCTGTTGGAAGTCAATAGCGAGGATGTGAATATCGATCCCTTTTCTTAGGCATTTTTCCTGAATAACTCTTAGAGTAAATATTTGGTCTACTGTTGAGCGGTTCATTCTAAAACCGCACTGGTACTCCCCTAATTCCGTTTCAGCCCATTCTTTTAGTCTGCGGTTTATGAGTTGCGCTAGGACTTTGTAGGACACATTCAATACTGAAATCAGTCTGTAGTTGTTGCAATTAGCTTGGTCTCCTTTTTTGTGAATAGGGGTTATAATAGTCTCTTCCCATTCTTGTGGCATTTGTTCTACCAACCAGATTTTTTCTATCAGCTTATGTAATCTGTGTATTAATTTTTCCCCTCCATATTTTATTGCTTCTACCGGTATTTCATCTATATGAGAACCACACTCACTCATCAATAGTTACTTTTTACATACCGGAAAAGACATTATTCACACTAACTAAAATACAAAAACTATTAGTAGTAACAAAATGTATTTGTTATAATCTTAATAATGTTCTAACCAGGGAGTAAGAGGGAAGGAGACCGATCGCCATGCTACAGAACCTGCGATTATATTTACGGCTCTTTGATAGTACAGTATTTACCACTCGCAGCACTGGTGCTCCACGCTGGGTTCTCGATCCGTCACGTGATTGTGCCATACGACCGCTGGGGCAAATCAAAACCTGAACAAACTCCCACCATGCCACCAACTGACCCGGCGTGGAATATTTGCACTGCGAGTAGTAGAATATGGTACTACTGAAGAGCCGCAAATATCAACGCAGGTTTTGGCGAGTGGCCGGCATGGGGATCGGTCTCCTTCCCTCTTACTCCATGGTTCTAACATTAATGATTTTATTAACTTTTCTACCATTTCAAAATTATTTAATACTTTAATAAGATTTATTATAAACTATTGTTACCTACTTCTATTTTGTTCAGTTCAAACTAAGATAATAAGTTTGATCAATCAGGATATTTTGGTCGTATTATTTTAACTCACACTGTTTTACCATTAGCTATTTTGATATGTTCCTTTTTTGCAAAATCTGGTTCTTATAAAGTTAATTTTGGCACATTGAGGGAGTTTTAATAACTGGTTCTTAATGAAATTATTGATTAAATTCCACAGTTGGTAACAGTGGCAGTAAAACACGCTATTGAGCTATTTTAGGTTTTAAAAACGTTAAAACAACGATTTAAAAAAAGATATTGCATATATCAAACTTGTTCAGAATGTAACAGAACGTAACAGTAAAGAAGAATATGAACGATGCAAATAGTGTTTTAAAATATAGGTACCTACTGATTTTGTTCATCCCTTCCCTGTTCATTCTTTGCTCAAAATTATTAAATAAAATGTTTAGAAATAACAATAATATATTGAAAACCATAATATATGTGCAAATTCTAAAAGATGAAAGTAAAAATGTGTGAGAAATTGGCTTTGGTATAATATTTTCTAGATATTTCATTATGTGTATGTATACCTGAGAATTTGTCCATTAATACTTTGAATTTATAGTTGTGAAGTTTAAAACTAAACAAAACAAAAAAATATTGGCTAACTACAAAATTTATGAGATGTATCGGACTTTTTCCACTGTCTCGGGTGTTTACCACACGACGTTTCGGGAGTTTTTGGTCTACTCCCGTCCTCAGGTGAATGAACTACCACACGACGTTTTAGTTCATTCTCCTGAGGATGGGAGTAGACCAAGAACTCCCGAAACGTCGTGTGGTAAACACCCGAGACAGTGGAAAAAGTCCGATACAACATCTCATAATAGACCACTGTCAAAAATGACATCATTCAGAGAACATCTACAAAATTTATAAACAACAAATATGTAAATACCGACCACAACTCACACAGACCGGCGTAAGTAAAATTCAGATTGCTCAACTGCTTGACACCCCGTCCGCAATTCTCATGTAAAATTCTTCGATATATCGATATATCCAATTGCTGCTTTAAAAGCAAAGCATTTCGTACACGTGCCACTACTGTGAGATTTGCTGATCGGGTGCCGAGCAGCTGCGCTACCCGAATTTTACTTACGCCACGCGGTTTGTGCATAAAATTAAAAATTATCAGTTCTTTTAATTCAGAAGTAGGTTACACAAAAGTAACTCAGAATGATCTGTCATGATTTATATATAACACAGCTCTACAGGTCTTGTAGACCCATGGCTTCAAATCTTTTCACCATTTTCTTCCATTTTGTTCTATCTCTAGCTTTCTCGTACCATTCTTCCACGCCCAATCATAACAGGTCTTCCTCCACTGCCGTCAGCCATCTTCTTTTTGGTCTTCCTCTTCTCTTTTTTCCTCCCTCTCCTGCTGTCAGCACCTTTTTAGCGAGTCTATTATCGGGCATTCTTGAAACATGGCCCAGCCATCTTAATCTTTGTGCTTTTGCAGTTTGTGCGATATTTGGGTTTTTGTATAGCTCCATGATTTCTCTATTTGTCCTCCTTCTCCATCCCAGGCCTTCTATTTGTACTCCTCCGACAATTTTCCTCAATATTTTTCTTTCCCATATATCCAGACTGGTTGTCACTTGCTTATTTAAAATCCAGGTTTCGCACCCATATAGCACTGTTGGTCTTATTATCGTACCATATATCCTTAACTTTGCTGTTCCGGATAGGTGCTTTGATTTTATTAATCCTGTTAGTGCTCCTACCAAACTGCTACCTTTTGCTAACCTCTTATTTATTTCTACCTCTTCTTGGCAATTATTAGTTAATATTACTCCCAAATACTCAAATTGTGCTTTCTCGAAAATAAACTCCTTGTTTGGGGATTGGGCATTGGGCATTTCCTCTTCTTGCCATATCTTTCAGAATTTCTGCAGGAATTCCATTTTCACCAGGGCTTTTATTATTTTTTAATTTTCTAACTATTTCCATTATTTCTTCTTCAGATGAGTCTTCAACTAATGACTGCGTTTGTAGTCGCACATCCTCAGCATTCTCTTCTTCTTCTTCCTTATTTAGTTCTTCCTCCGTTTGGTTTTTCAGGTTCAATAATTCTTCATAATACTGCACCCACCTATTTAGCTTTTCGTCATTATTTCCTACCACGAGACCCTCCTTATTTCTACAATATTGTATTGTTCCTGTACCCGTTTTTTTACATTTCTTTGCTTCTTGGTAAAAATTCCTGATCTTCTTGTTGACATAATATTCTTCAGTTTTTTGTAATTTCTTCTCCATGTATTCTCTTTTCTTTTTCTAGCATACTTGTTTTGCTGTTTTTCGCATCTTGTCAAAACTGTTCTTGTTTTCTAAAATGTTCATTTTTAGCATCTTTATTCTTGCTTCATTCCTTTGTTTTAGGGCTTTTCTACAGTCATCATCGTACCACCCAGTGTCCTTTCTATTTTTAATTTTTCCTAAGCACTTTTCAGTCACTTCCATTACAATCCTTTCACAACTTGTCCAATCTTCTTGTATATTTTGTACTTGTGGCTTCGATTTCAGTTTTGTTGTCAGTTCTTCGTTGAAAATTGTCTTAACTGATGTTTTTTGTAGTTCATTTATGTTATACTTCTTCCATCTACCTGCTTCTTCTTTTCTTTTTTTGGGGATTTCTTGTTGTACCTTTGCTATTATTAGCATATGGTCTGAATTCGTGTCTGCCCCCCTGTAACTTCTGACGTGTTTTACCATTCTTGCATGCTTATTCTCTATGATCACATGATCTATTTGGTTCCCTGTTCTGCTATCAGGTGATATCCATTTTACTTTATGGATATCTTTATGATCGAAAGAAGTACTCATTATCTTCAAGTTATTCTCCATGGCGAATTGTATTATTCTTTTCCCATTATCATTACTTTCTAAATGTTTGCTTCTCCCACCACTGGTCCTCCTATATATTTGTTCCCTTCCTACTTGTGCATTTAGATCCCCTATCAATATTTTGATGTCGTATTTTGGTATTCCCTCCATTATGTATCCTACCTCTTCGTAAAATTTATCCTTAATCTCATCGTCCTTTTCTTCTGTTGGGGCATGTACGTTTAATATGGTTAGTTTCCTATATCTTCCTCTTATCCTCATCTTGCATATCTTATCTGTGATTCCTTGAAAGTCTGCTACCATATTCTTACATTTTTTACTGACTATGAAACCTACCCCATAGTATCTTTTTTCACCGCCACTATTGAAAACTGTGTAATCGTCAACACTAAAAACTCCTGTATCTCTTAATTTTGTCTCCTGTACTGCCAGTAAGTCCAAATTGTACTTTTTCATAATTTCTACTAAGTTTTTATTGCTGCTGTTTCATACATACTCCTGACATTCCACGTGCCTATTCTAATTATATTCATATCCTTTATCATTGCCTGGTAATTGCTCTTACACTGCCTGCTTGCATCCGTTTTTAGTTTTTTTCCTCCTCTAGCTCCTCATTGCCTACATTCCACTTCCATTCTTTTCCATCTACTGTTAATTTGCTGTATCCCACTTTGACCTGTTTGCCTTTGCTTCTTTCTTCAAGTGCTCTATTTCTTATTTGCTTCTGCATTTCTCCCTTTCTTTCTCAGTTATGTTGTTACCAATGTAAACTCTTTCCTCTTTATAATATTTTAATTTCGATTTATTCGCCATGATGCTTTCCTTATCTTTGCTGCTTTCCAGTTCAATTAAACACGTTTTATCTCCTAATTTATGTGCTGTTCTGATTTTTGTCTGGGCTCCCAGCTTTTCTTTAATAAAGTTTTCCAGTCCTTCTTTAAGTTCTTGCCTATCTTCTGTGCCAATTGTCAGTCCGTGTATTATTACATTATTTGTTTTCCGTTCATTTTTTAATTTCTTTGTTCTCTTGCTTCACTTCTTGGTTCTCTTTTCTTAAGCAGATAATCTCCTCCTTTAGCGCTGTTATTTCGTGACTGTACTCCCTCTGTTCCGTTCTCATTTGCTTCATTTCCTTTGCTAAATCTTGCATTGTTTCTCCCTGTTGTCTCAATATCTCCAGCATTTTGTCTAGCTTATCCTCCTTTTCAGCCTTCTCCATGACGTGGCTTTAGGACTCGCAGTGTTTTTTTGTCGGTGTTCTTCCTATTCTCTTTGATCTCCCAAAAACTTCCTTTTCTATGGTGTCTTCACTTTTTTCTTTTTGCTTGTCTCGTCGGTGGTGTCGTCTCCACTATCCGTTTCCCCCTTTCTTCCTTGTTCCTTTCTTTTCCTTTTATTTAATTCGTCCGTCGAGTAACCGTTGCTATTCATTTTTATAATTTCCTTCTCAATATTTGTGGTATTTAGTCGTATTATATCTTAATATTATAAGTAAGGGTCTGGGTCGTCTGGTTTTGTTGCTATTGCCGCGCGATAAGAGGCTGACCCGGATCAACTTCGTGGAGGCCACGCTCTTCTCGCAGCTGATTTACCTTATATTTACTAACGCTTACCTTTAAAATTTGAACAGCATTTGATGCACTCTATTTAACTCACTTATTTCTATTTCTTATATTTATATCGGTGCTCAAAATCGCCCAGCAATTGGGTTGGACTTCGGAGCTGTAATTCACGTCATGATTTACTTAATAAAAATATTTAAAGTAGTTGGTTCATACTACACAAGAGAAATTTACTTTAAACAAAATTTCAATATAATTTTTAAGAATACTTCACATCAACGTTTCACAGCAATTTATTATCATAATTACAAATGCAGTATGAATATCTACCTTCAAATCTGAGTTACAGATCATGAAAATCAGTACAGAGGGTTAATATTTCATATAGGTATGCACGAAATGCAACTTGTTAGTTACATCTTTATATTCTCATTTATAGAAAACACTAAATGTACTCGTTAAATTTTGTAATTTGTGACTGATGGCATACGCAACTTAGGGAAGTTTGTTTATTTTTGTTATAAATAAAAATGTAATTTCATTGTAGGTAAGTGTTTTATAAGTGTAAAAGACAGAGTGCATGCTGCGCAACACTGAACATGCAAAACCCATGTTGATACGTAGTTAAATTTATCATTGGCGTTTCCCTATGTTGCGCATGCAATCAGACACACTATGCTCCCATTTCAATTCTCTTCACATCTATAGAAGGAAAACAGAAATGTCGACTCCACAACAGGCGCTACATTTTGTGACTTAAAAAACTGAGTCGTCATTCCTGTATTAAAAATATCTGTTAAAAAAAACTCATGTAATAGCAATACAAAATATAGACCATGCTACCTATCAACTGTCAACTTTCCTATTAAATAAAATTACAATACATTTTTTGGGATTTAACTACTGTAATGCATGATCTTTAGAAGCTTTAAAAAATATGTTTTGGTGAATAAAATAATTACGTGTCGTAATCTATAAGCAGTAATTGTTTTTTGAATACAAATTGTAAATGTCGACATTAATATTGTAAACATATGATGTTTTAAAACAGTTTTAAATATTTTCAATGTTATCAACATCAGTCTTCATTTCAATTTTGCTACAACCAATATAATTAAATGTTAGCCTCTTTATTTAAAGGTTTATTACAGATATAACCCCAATATATCGATACAAACAATTCCAAAAAAGTGTTGAATTTAAAATAGATTTTTTTTCAGACGTTAGCACTGGTACCGGTTTTATAAGTAAATGTCTTCTAGCCAATGCTGATACCTTATGTGCCGCAGTAGGACCATTAATGGATCCTGATGAAACACTAATGGAAGGCTACTTTGAACGTTGCGTAATGAATAACTACTTTGGGATTGGGATTGATGCGAAAATATCGCTTGATTTTCACCACAAGCGTGAAGAGCATCCTGAGAAGTGTAGATCAAGAGCTAAAAACTATATGTGGTATGGAGTTCTAGGGAGTAAACAATTTTTGCAGAAAACCTATAAAAATTTAGGACAACGGGTACAATTAGAATGTGATGGGCAACGAATTCCTTTACCAAGCCTGCAAGGAATCGTAATACTTAACATTCCAAGGTAAAATTGTGTTTTAAGTGGTAGTTGGTTTGTTTTCATGCTGTGTTATAGTTTTATGGGAGGAACAAATTTTTGGGGTGGAACAAAAGAGGATGACATTTTCCTTGCGCCTTCGTTTGATGATAAGATTTTAGAAGTTGTAGCTGTGTTTGGTTCGGTACAAATGGCGGCATCACGGCTGATAAATCTTCAACATCATCGCATTGCACAATGTCAAAGCATTCAAATTAACATTTTAGGTAAGTAAACATGATTGAATAGCTATCTGGTTAACTCAATTAGGTAAAAAGCAAATGTAAATTCAAATTTAACATGTATCTGAAATTTTTCTTGGTGTGACGGGTAATATAATGTATTGAATTTGTTGCGTGTTTGAATGTGGAAAAGCATAAATCAATACCAGCTCGAAACTACCCAGTTATCTTCAATTGTGTCTATCACAGTGAATGTTAGCCACACAGTGACAGAATTTGGTTCACAGTAAATGAAACTTTGTCTACAATTCACACTAAATCGAATATCGTATTATTTGAATTTGCATCAATTGGAATAATATATAATATAATAATCTTTATTTAGCAATTTGCTAATATTTCATAATAAACACAACATTTAACAAAAAGAAAAATTTAAGATGAATATAGAAGAAGCAAAACCAAATATCCTATAACATAAAATCGTTGCTCTCTTCTTTGTTTGTATGTTTGTATCTTTGTTTGCTATCTCCTCCGAAGATACTGAACCGATTAAGTTGTATGATGGCTTAAAAGTTTGCTATTTTTTAGACTAAGATCGTAAGCCGGGTTTTATTTACAAAAAAAGTACGAAAAAGTTTTAATTTAATTAAATCCTTTAACACGTTAATCGCCACGTGAAGCTAACGTGCATTTCAATCTTTTTATTTACAGCGCCGTGTTATGCTAACTTGCATCTCACGTTGAAAAGTTTTCGTGGCCGTGTGATTCACTGTAGCTTCTCATTGTGCGTAACTTTACATGCTTTGCCTAATGCACGTGGCCTCCTATACCCAACAACACATTTACCCCTTGGATAGCGTATTTGGCTGCCTATTTATAGGCGTTTCAATATTAGATATGTTTTATTGTTTCTTCTTGAGACCCATTTCTGAATTTGTATTGCGGCGATTAACGTGTTAAGCAGCGGAGCGGAGCTTCTGTCGCCGTGGGTTATGGTGTGACAGCTGCTGTGGCCGTGTGCTGTTAGCTCGGGTGATCGCCTATGTTCATATATCGTTATAGCGGCACATTATTCAAACAAGCCAGGTTGGTCCAGGGGTAGAATGCTCGCTTGCCGCGCGGGCGACCCGGGTTCGATTCCCGGCCGATGCATCTTTTTTTAAATTTATATTAATGAATCTCTCTTAAATTAGCGAACCGAAGCGTAGCTCGGGTGACTCACTAGTACTTATATATGTATTTTACTATAACATAAATCAACACTGTAAGTCTCTGCCTTAGAGATTTTTAAAATGTCCTATGTTGGTAATTGCCTTAATATTTAGTGGTAATTTGTTGTATTCACTAATGCTCAGTACAAAAATTATCTTCCTCCCTCAGTCTTGGCAAATTCACTTCTTATGTCATTTCTATGCCTTGTTGACTAATTATGGACATCACTTCTTAAGTAGATTTTTTTATTTAAATAAACAGGTGTTATCGGCGTCTTCATCTTATGTACAGGGATCTACAGTATTATGCAAATTAATGCGAATATAGGTTCTTTTTGAAAAACACTTCATTTGTCATCAAATCAATTTGAAGTGGAGATAAAATTTGCTGTATTTATTTTTGAATAAGAAAAGTATGCCCTTTTTACTTCATTAATTTTTTCCTTACAAAAGTTTTGTTTATTAACATTAACAATCTGTTTGATTTTGCTCTTTTGTTTTGCGTTTATTTTTACTTAACTTACTTAACACGCGTTACAACTCTTCCTGTCTAATGCTTTGGTTCATCATCGTTTTATGTCTTTGTCTTTGAGATCCTCTAAAACCACCTCTATACAACTCTTTCTTTTTGTCTCATTCTCCTTGTTCCCACCAACTCTTCCCTCATATGCTTTGGTGCTCTGCCAACTTCCATACCTTGTAAATGCCCTAACCATCTCACTTGCTGCATCGTTATGACTTGAGTTATATTTGGACGGTTCTACAAGTGTCACAATTCTTCATTATTTCTTCTTCAAATATCCTCCTTAGAATTTTTCTTTCCCATGCTTCTACTTGGTTTTGTACATTCTTATTATATACCCACATTTCACAAACACGGCTGTAGGTCTTATAACTGTTTTGAAAATTCTAAGCTTCATATAACGCAACACCGGTTTTGATTTAAGTACACTATGTATTGCACTCTCGCATTTTTCATTTCCGATTAACCGTGCTTTGATTTCAGCACTCTCTTCACTTTACTCAGTTATCAGCGCCCCCAGAAATACAAAGTTATGTACTCGTTGCACTTCCATACTATTTTCCATCCTCTAGGTTAATCATTATTGCTCTCCTTGTCATCTTCGTACTCCTACCAACAACCATGTACTTTGCCTTGTGTATGTTTATATGTAAGCCTTTTTTCGTAGTCTCATTTCCTATACACCTCGTCATTTGCTTTAACTCTGATGTTGTTTGTGCCATAAGTGTTAGATCAGAATAGGCTAAACATTGTTGGCGTTTATTTGTTAGGGTTCCTTTATTTTTAACATCACTATCACACATAATTTTTGCTAACATCAGGTTGTAAGGACATTTTTAGTTTGTATGAACGTACGGTTAATTAGCATTATTTTCTCGATCCCGAATTTACGATTCCGCATGTATTTAAGCATCTTGAGTCATGCACTTGCTGCCAGCAGTTTTAAATGCACTCATTCTGTGTTATCACTCTGTTTCAGGCATATTGGCATGCTAGAAAAGCCCATGTGAATTATCGATCTGTCTGACGACATAAACTTTCGTACGTTTCAAAGCCAGAAGAGAGCGTGCACGAGGTTTTGGCCCCCATTATGCTTCCACTTTTCCTCGGTGGGTTCACCTATACATTTTTCCTTTGTAGAAATCGTGCTGGCGCCTTGACAATTAAGATCTGCTTTTGTTTATTAGGCCGTTGCCTTATGTGATCTCGTATTGGACCCCCCCTCGCTCCACTGAAGCTAGTCGGCACCCGTTTTGTAACGGGCTAGGGCAGCGGTCCTATGTAATCCATTCCCGAATTTGAGTTAGCTTACGCGCTAGTCGTAAAGCCTGTTTCATACCGTTACAAGGTTAAGTAATGTCATCTATAATGCATCCCCTTGTGTAACGCTTCTTCTTACTTTAAAATCCCCTGATTTTTCTCCATTCTCCTTCATTTTATTCCGGGTATGCTCCATTGTCAGCTTTATCATTCTTACTAGCTTTGATGGTATTTGTAGATCTTCTATATCTTCATATAAGTAATGGTTCTTTTTTTATCAAGTCATACGGTTGCTTAAAATCTATAAACAGGACATTGACTTCGATGATGTGCTCATAGCAGCTAGCAATCATTTGCTTCACAGTATAAATCTGGTCAATTACTGATCGCCTCTTCTTAAAACTATCCTCATATTCAGCAATGATGGTCTCAGAGTATTGCTCTAGTTTATGTCTTATTGCTGTTGACATTATTTTATATATTATGTTCAGTAACACAATCCCTCTTGTAGCTTTGACATTCTGTTTTATGTACAGGAACTATCACTTTCCATACTGTTGCAAGAAGTGTGTAAGTAAATCCTTAAATGTAATTCTTTCCCTTCATATTTTATGCATTCTGCATATATTCCATTTTCTTCTGCTGCCTTTCTGTTTTTCGGTTTTATTATTATATCTATTATTTCTTTTTATATTGACGTTTTGATTTCCTCCCTATTTAGTGGTCTGTTTTTGTTCCTTGCTGGGCTCTTCTTCTGCCTGTCCATTTGTTTCATTTAAATTGTCCTCAAAATATTATTTCCATCTTCTCACCACTATCGCTTATTAGGTTTCGCGTCTTGCCTTTGTAATACTTTATTCTACTATTATACCTTTTATTCTGAGTCTCTTCTCATATCCAATTTCTTCTTACACTGTTTATCAAACCAATTTTTCTTTTTTACATCCTGTTGCGGTAACGTTTCTTCTGCTGTCTTTAATACTACGTTCTTTGCTTGAGCCCACATTCCTTCTGTATCTGTTTTATTACAATTTCCAGTTTCTCTCTAAGTTGTTCTGAAATCTGATTTGTGTTTCTGTCTGTTAACGCTTCTACTTCGTATTTTTTGTCTGTATGCTTCCTCTTTTCTGGGTGCAAATTCCAATTTTTATCTTTGTCAGCACCATAACTGAGCTTGCCTGTTGCTTGGTCTCGATGCTGGAAGTAAGTAGTAAGTTGGTAAAAGCGCAATATTCTCTATTTAATTCTGTGTTGGTCATTCTTCTTGATGTTCCTTGATCGTAAGCGGGCCCACATATTTTTCTTATGATTCTTCTTTCAACGCATCTCATATTTTGCTTGTCATCTTCTTCTTCTTCATAGACCATAGTTCTTCCACTGCTGGAAGTAGATCTCTTCAAGTCTTTTCTAGTTGTGTCTATCCTCTGCAATATGAGCCAATTTTTTCTTATTGTGACCTTGATGTCATCAGTCCATCGTTTCATTGGTCAGTCGACACTTCGTCTGCTGTCCCAGGGCCTCCATTTTAGCAACTTGATTTTTCACCTGTCACCCTAGCCACATGATTTCTGGTTTCTGATATGCTCTCGTAAACTGCCACCCAGCATTTGTCTTTCCATGGCCCGCTGAAGACTGCTTTTTGTGAGAGTCATGGTTTTTAGTCTGTACGTATTTACAGGAAATATGCAGCTGTCGTACACTTTCCTTTTTTAGGTTTATGGGAACATCTCTGTTTTTCAATATGAAACCCAGTTTCCTAAATGCAGCCCAGCTCTGGCCAATTCATCTAAGTATTTCAGCTGTTTGATTTTCTTTATCTATTCTGATTTTGTGCCCTAGGTATATACGAGGTCTGGCTATTAAATAACGAGACTGCTTATGAAAAAGAGTTTTATTTTAAAAATTATTCTATAATCGAATGCTCCCCTTCAGTGTACTTCCCTCCCCTCGCCACACACCGTTCCATTCGATTTTTCCATTGGTCAAGGCAATGCTGGAAGTCTTCTTTTGTAGGAGCATTTAGGAGCTCCGCCGATTTTCGCTTCACCTCTTCCATCAACTCGAACCGGGTTCCTTTTAAGGCAGACTTGATCTTCGAAAATAGAAAAAATCAGGCGAGTACGGCGCGTGTTCGACGATCTCCGCGCACAATTTCATTGATTTTGGTCACTGTTTGCGGAGTTGAAACAGAGACAGGTTGACCTGGACGTTGGTCATCTTCGGTGCTCTCTAGGCCTTCAGAAAACCGTTTATACCATTGGAAAACACGCGCACGAGATAGAGAATTCTCACCATAGGCCTCTTTCAACAACTTATAGCACTCAGTCAGAGTTTTTTTTAATTTAACGAGAAATTTCACATCGATCCGTTGCTCGTGTTTTTGGTCACACATTGTTATTGGCACGAGAAAAAAACACGTTCGTTTCTAACCTCTATAGAAAAAATACTACTACAGCGACAAAAACGTGTTTTCGTACCGAAAAGGTAGACACTTCCAGCTATCTAACTCTGCATTCGTTTCCCCCCCTGCCTCTCTAGGACGCCTTCTGCGCGCGCAATCTCGTTATTTAATAGCCAGACCTCGTATACTCATCTACTTTTTCAATTTCCTCTCGTCCGAGCTTTGTTTGTTAATAGGTTTTTGTAAATATTATAGCTCCTGTTACTTGACTGGATTCTTCTCAAAATTTCCTCACCTATTACTTTCTTAGAGTTTAGTTGGGAGCCTAAATAAATCAATTCTGTAACCTCCTCGAACCTAAAGTTGCCGATTTGTGTGCTGTCTTGTTTTTCTACGCTTTTTATTACTCTCATGTACTTTTGTTTATTCTAAATCCGATTCGTACTGCGATTGTTTCCAGCTTGGTTAAAATTTCGGTCAACCTTACAAAAGTTTTGCATATGCTTATTTGTACTACGTTTTATATTATTATTGTTCTTTCTGAATTTAACTTCCTTATTACATAATCCAGTATCAGATTGAATACCATGGCTGATAGTGCTTACCTCACGCTTGAATTTATTTCAAATTCTTCTGAGTTTGCTTCTGCTTGCAACGGCAGCTTTACGAGGGAAAGTCAGTAGTTAGGTCACAAAAGGCTGTTAAAAAAATACTCAGAAAAATACAAGTTTAATTTTTTTTTAAAGTTTTCACCTATATTAATATACCATCACTTTATCAATGGCCCCAATACCTGCTGCACAAAAGTCTTTGGGCAAACGTCTAAGCCACATACATACCTCACGTTCACCATAGTTATCACTAGCGAAACGTTTGCCCCCGAGAAATTTGAGGTTACATTAAGTATGATGTACAAAAAAATTGTACTATACACTACGGAACTAATAGTTTGCCCAATATTTCTTCTTTTTATTTGCCCTAATCTTAAGATGTGATTTGCTTGCAACTGAATTACATTTGGATGATTTTTATAAATTCAACTTTGCCTAATGTAGCTAATATGTTCAATACCTAGACTTTTCCCTTCAACAAATAAACAACCAAGAATCACTTTTCGCATCAAGGTGTATAATACGTATTGTAACGTTTCGCCCAGCGCATACGCGATTTTAAAATTAAAAATTAATTTGCCCATGGCGTAAATCACGTCAAGAACCGGATCTCTGCATCGTTGAGCCGCTTGGAAGACGATAAGCGACGTCATCGCGGGCAGACGCAGGGATTCCTCCGCGCACTTAAAAGAAGGATCCCCTACTCCAACGAACCTGCTCGAACCGCTGATTACGCCAGCCCAGGGTATATAAAGAGAAATTGAGGCCAGTTTAAAACCGAATTTTCCTAGAATTTCCCAGTTCCTTCTCCCTCACCTAGTCGCACCAGGAGGGTTCCGTTGTGCGCTACCCGCTTGTTCCTTCTTAACAGGAGCATTCTGTTGTGCGCTATGTGGTGAGACACCTGCCAAAACTACCTGCTTGTTCCTTCTCACCAGGAAGGTTTCATTGTGTGCTATCCGGTTCCTAACGTGATTTACGCCATGAGCGAACGTGCTAATTAATTTTTAATTTCAAAATCGCATTCGCGCTGGGCGAAACGTTACAGTATGAACCTATCATAATTTTATAATTACAACCAATTTCGGCTTAAGACTCCTAGCAATTTTTGGCTTAGTGTTTCTTAAACCTTATGAACCCAGGATTTTTGTAATCATTAAGTGTACTGTTAGCTTGTAAACCAAAATTTGATTTTAATATTGATCATTTAAGTAACCATAAAAACCTCAAACAATATACCTTTTAAAATCTGTGTCACTCTACCCAAAATTGCTTTTAGGTGATGAAGGAGTGCCAATTCAAGTAGATGGCGAAGCATGGGTTCAACCACCAGGAATAATAAGAATATTGCATAAAAATCGTATGCAAATGCTTTGTAGAAATCGTTCTCTTGAAAACTCTCTAAAAGCTTGGGAAGAAAAACAAAGACAAAGCATTGCGTTACAAGAGAAGCGACTGTCCTTGTCACACGACAAAGGCAGATACAGTCTTACCCGCCAAAGCATGCCAAGCCACGAGAACAAATCACTTTTGGCTGTACCTCGCGACAAATTGCGTCAACATTCCTTTAGTGGTGCCGTACCAGTGCTTGAAAAGTCCCCTTCGATATTTATGGACAAGCGGCCAAGCATGGTCGAGCCAGAGATACTGTTTTCAGATGAGGAACGTTTTCTGCTGATAAGCTTCATAGAATGTGCGACTAGTCTTACAAAGTGGATCAAAATGTTAGCAATTAGCTACTCTTTAGAAATTGACTTGTATACCTTTGCGACCAAAACTGACCACTGCCTTGAACGAATACATCCGAATGGAAAAATACTGGAAGGGCCTCATTTAAGGAAAGAATTCTCCAAGTTGGTTACCGAAGTCAAGCAGCTGTATGAAGAAAGCTGTTGCCTGCTTCATGACAAGGGCCACAAGTTGAAGCTGCGGGAAGATCTCGAAAGCAAACTAAGCCTAAGCCTGGCAAACATGGAGATGGAGTTGCGGAAGTGTTTCATGTACGAGTCTGCTGCTGGAAGTTTGGTGTATTTGCAAGTCGTGCAAGAAGATCAAGTAAGTTATGAATCGATAATTTTTTATGGTTTGATGTACACAAAAATTAGAATTAAATTAACTGTAAATATTAAGTAAACAAATTTCATTGAATCTAACAATAAAGCAATAAAAATATTGCTAGTGTAAAATACAGAGGCATCGAAAAAGACCACGTGACCACATAATATAAGCAAAGCGTTTATTGGTAACCATGTTTGGAAATCTCAATCTTACAGTAGTAGCACTGGGTATTAGTATAGTATGTCGCCACATCGGAAAAATGTTAGGTTAGGTTAGGTTTTGTATTGCGTATTAAAATTTTGTAACCTAACCTAACCTACCATTTTTCTGATGTGGCTACATACTATACATAGTAATTTTCTGATGTGGTGACATACTATACTTATACCGTAGCACTGACGTGCCACATATTGTGGTTTTAACATATTATAGGAAGCTACTTACCTAAAACAATTCAAAAGCAAGTAACTTAGCTCTGAATACAACACCTAAATACGAAATCTGGCCCTAAAGGGACCTACAGTAAGAAACATGGCAAAATGGCATTTGACGGACTCTGCTAATGAGCTAGTAATAGTTATTTAAGAGTGTAAAAAGTCCTGCTTTATTACACGAACTCATTTACAACACGAGCGAGGTACAAGCGAGTTTTTTAACAGCTGTGGGTGCAATGAAGAAACTTTGGCTAAAATACAGTATCATAGACCACTTCTGCCTCATGTGCAGGAGCTATCATTTTAGGTTAGTTGCAGTTTAAGAGTTGTGTGTACTTAGTACCGACCTATATTACTAGCTCCAGGAATGGTAGTTCAAATTGCTGCTGCTGCTGTTACACTGCGCGAACAATTTCAAGGTTTCAGAGTGGTCCACGATACTGCAATAAAATTTTTATAACACTAGTGTAATAAAAGTTAACTTTTTGCACTAATATTAGTGTAGATCATAGATTTGTTATTGACATTAGCGTGCAATAAAAGTTTTATAACACCAGTGTAATAAAAGTTACCTTTTTGCACTAAAATCAGTGTAGAAAGTAGGCACTTTTTACATGATCGTAGATAAATAAAATCTTGAATGACCCACTGGAGACATTCATATTTTTTACCTTCGGTTGACTGTCAACCTCAGGGAAAAACATATTCATATAGGTCTTCTAAAGAAACTTCCGTTGCACGTCATAAACTTTCATGATGTCATATCTGTGTAGCGTTTCCAGTATGTTAGCAGAATTTTAACAGTTCACAAATCAATGTTTTGCCTAGAGCGACATATAGTGCCATTTTAGAATTTCCATGTCTCATCAAATAACGCAAATTGATACAGTGCTTCTTGTTTTATGTGTTGATAGGACTCCAAAAAAGTCGTTTAATTCTATTAGACCTCTCCGAGGATTATTTTTTGCCAATTAAATCCTATATTTTTAAGACCGCATGCAAGGACGCTTGACTCCTCGTAAAAATTTCTTCCTTTCAGTTTTTCTCATAAATTATGAAAGGTTATATGTTGCTCTAGAAACAAGATTATTTAAATATGGCAAAATATATGTATTAATACTTGAAATATGTTATATTAAAATCATTTAGGCTTACTTTATTCGTACATTCCATAAATCGTATTGTAAATAGCAGCCTCTGTGAAGTTAAATTATAGTAAATTATAAAAGGGCCCCCATTATCATGTTCTTCTTAGAAAAATTTATTAATGAAGCAACAAGTTCCTCTGCGCGACTTTCCAAATGCTTCTGCGGCATCTCTCAAAAATAGCTTTGTTACTTTTGACACTTAACAAAATTTAAATAACAAATGATCCTTATGCAACTGCACTCAGAGCAGCCAACCTCATATGCTAATTATATATGTTTTTTCAAGTATATTTGCCGTTAATAAACTATTTTGACAAGACAGTTCACATCAGTTACAAAAATTCCTTTGAAGTCAAATTAACTACACTTCATCAGTTGCTCCATATATCAAATGAAACAGTGGCACAGAAATGGTAACCAGTTTTGAAGTGAAAGGACTGGGGGATTGGAAAGATTAGTGTTGTTTGTGAAAAGCACTTTAAAAAAGCTGATATATAAAGGTTGATAAGTGAAGACTTGTTCCGACTGTAATACCACTCGCTTCCAGGCATTATTACAGTTTTAAATGAAATCAAAATTATTAGCAATTTACTTGCAATGGAAAATTAGGTAAATACCCATTAGGAATCGTTTTTAAATCGAATAATACAGTGAAGTGATGCACAAAAGTGCACCACGTAAAATCAAATCAGGAAACCACAAAGGCGCGAACGGCGAGGTCTGCCTGTACATTAAATTGATAGATAACATTAAAATAATAATGGGATAAGTTAAAAAAGATGTCGAAAATGAGTTTTAAACTTCGTATGTCAACAAAAAGCGCTACAGATTAGGCAAGTTTGATTGTTTTCAATGGCTCCTGCGATCAAGTTTATTTTTGATCTCCTTGTAGTAATTTTTTGTTAAAGGTTGGTAAAGTCATGTTGCCAGATTGTGGTAGGCCTTTCCAAAGGTCCGTTGACAGGCCCAATGTCGTGGCTTGGTGGTAGCGATTTTGACGTCATAGTTACGGGCAACGGAAGTTTCCTTAGAAAAACTATATCTCCCTTAATGCATAAATACCTATTACAGTCATTTGTTACATTAACAACTCTATGTAAATTAAAATTATTAGCAAATGGCAGATTACAAAAACAAAAATCAACAACATAATCATCATAAAAATTAAAAACCTTGCACCTACTACACAATAGGCTAGATTTAAGACTAATCCTTAGAACAACATTCTAATAATTAATTTGACAATCAATTTTCAGTCTGAACGCAAGCGTAAAGGTCTATTTTGGCTCAAGTTCAGAACAAAAGGCACAGGATCTTTCTCTCAGCAGCAGTCCAACTGTAAAACCGCTCGAGATGTGGCTTCTTGGGGAACACAGGAAGTGGCAACGTGGCTGGAGACATTGCAGCTGGCAGAATACATTGATAGTTTTGTTAAAAATGATATTAGAGGTAGGGAGCTACTAAGCCTTGCTAGAAGAGATCTCAAGGACCTTGGAGTAACAAAGGTGGGGCATGTAAAAAGAATACTGCAAGCAATTAAGGATTTGACTCAAAGCGTTTAATTTCCGTTATTTTCCCCCCGTATTTAGTTTGTTGTAGTACCACAGATGTTTTAGTATTACAAAAAGTATTAATATTTTTACTCTGTAAAATTCTCCTTTTTTATTTTGTTTACAATAAATTAATTTTACGCACATGAACCTACTTATAAGAAATTCGGAATTTGCTGTGATTTTAAATGATATATTAAATACGTAGGTGATCTAGAATAGGTGTGTTGAACAAGTATATGAATATTCTTACCAAAATCTCATCGTTACCGATCATTAAAAATTATTCATCTACTTTCCAATAATCTTTTAAAAGATATATACGCTTATTGGTAAAAATAACTTTGTACTACCTACGTGCTAAACTATTAGTAATACTGTTGACAATTTTCTCTCTAAAATTAAAGTATTTACAACTAATATTCTAAATTGAAAGCAATTGTCTATTCCTAGCAATATCTTTACCTCTATCTTTCTTTCTTCATTCTAACCTTCACTTATCATTCGATCATTTACATTTCTCATAAGTGTGCGTTTTTACTGTTGTTGGAAATGTATTAAATTTAGTATCTCTCGTTTGGAGACTGTGTATTAGTATGTAACTTGTAGTGCACAAATTTTTGACCTGATTTTGATGCGTTATTCCTGACGGTAATCAGGAGAAGAAATTTTAAATTAATGTTAATAATATGGGTAACTGTAGCAGCGATGCATGTTATTTTCCACATATGCATGCTTAGATAAGTTCTTTTCGATAGGATTTTGATAAATAACACTAAATTTTCTGATGATTCGGCAGAGAATAGACAAAAGTTTGTAATATAGAGTTCGTAGAATAAAATTATTTCCACAGCTTTCTATACTTACAGCTTTGTTTGTATATGTATAGAACTTATTGTACACTCAGTTTGTAAAAGTTTTTTCTTTCATGTAGAACATGCAGATTGTCTATTCACTACCGCATCATCTTTGTTATATAAAAAACCTTTACCCAGTAGGAAGGTTTAATAAATGTATATCTGTAACAGATTCACAGTAAATTGTATCTTTTTCAGTAAGCTTGTATGATCGTTTCAGAACAAATAGTTCATGACTCATGCAACTAAGTTGGCTGTTTGGACTAGCAGTTAGTTAATGTCTCGTTTCCTTTTTACTATATGAACGTGTTTAGTTCCTACACAAAATTACTTTTTATACCCATATATTTACAAACTTAACACTTTAGACATTTTCACTTCATGCAGGTGCTCATTAAAATGGCAACATCACAGTTGCTAATCTTAAACCAGTGATACAGTGGTGTTTTGCCATATTAGATGCAGCCTATAAAGCTTGATTTTAAGGCTTATTTACTACGAGGCAGAGATTTGATTTCCTGAATTATCTCCACTTCATTCACCAAATCTAGTCAAAGACTTAAGATAATCTCCGAAAATTGTTTGTGCCGTGATATAATTCATTTCTTATTTGGGTATTTTGCCACTCTAAAAATTAAAAATATTAAATAACAAACGTTTCGAGTCACAATCTGCCCTCGTTATCAACGATCAACAATTAAAAAGGAACAAAAAACTTAGCTACTTGATCTGATCTTTAAGAATATTTTTAATTTTTAGAGTGGCGACATACCCAAATAAGAAATGAATTAGTTAAAGACTTGACAGAAAATTTGGATCAGAGAGATTATTACAGGCGAAAACGGTATTAACAACATAAAGACAACTTGTTACAATGTAAAAACTCTTAAAAAAACAAAACCGCCAATTTGTTATCACATAAAAACTACACAATCGCAGATTCGTTGCCCTAACCCCGTTACGTTGGGCTGTAACGAAAGGTTCCGACTTAAAACGCTCAGCGAGAAGGGCGGGTTCTTTACGACCTTAGATCAGGGCTACGGTCCTGTAAACGATATAAAGGTGTTAAATATTAAAGCGCCACCACTTTCTTACTAAATCGGGAAAATCAATACACCTTTCTACTTCTAGCTTGGCAAAGCTTGAACGGCGAGCAGTTGGGCTGAACTTACCTTTACTTGTATTAACTTACAGCCATCTCAATTCCTGTACATCGGAACAAAATACACAATATATGTATGCAAACATCATCAATTCGTTAATGAAAAACACAAAAATAATTAACGAAGAACTCTGTTGAGGTAGTAAAATATATAAGTGACAATGAACATTACAGGAATTACTTGTTACGGTTGAAAATAAATGCAAAAGAGGTTAGTCAGGTTAAATGTGCGACGTTTACACTAAACACAGGTGACAAAAATGACAACAAACGGTATAGCTATTTCAAAAACGATGATAACTTTAAATTTTCACAAAGGAACTACGTTACAACAATTAAAATTGACAACAATTACTCAAATAGTGGCACAACGACATTGATTACTTGTTCTCACAACGCAAAACTACATACAGACATTAAAACTTGACAATAAAGGCTAAAAATTCACTTCAAGGCGGTAGTTACTGTTCAACATCTTACAATTTAAATAAACAATGACATAACATGCCAACACAACACTTCGAAATCACTTCACTGTAAATTTATCTGCATTACAAACGCTATTAACTAACAAATACCTGGTAGAGGGAATTCAGACGCTCTATATTGGTGTCCAGCTCAAACTGCACGTCGCATCTCAGCTATTGCCTCAAAAAGAACGACAGGAAACTAAATAGGGGCGATATTCGAGTGGGTGTGACGGCATTACATCCCCCAGGTTCCAATGACAAGTTTAGCACACAGGTGAGATTTTCACTTAAAATCCGCTTTACGCGTAAATTGGAGTTGCCTAGCTCCTCAAAACAAGGAACTCTCGGCTAAACAATCACCAGCACATTATATTGAATGCTCGACGATAACCAACATACAACTTCACTAATTTCCACAATTTAGTTTTTGCCTGCATGACGACAAACTTGCAGACAATGGTCCTCGAGAGCGGTGATTAAGATGCGATAAGCGGACTACGTCATTTCATCCGGTGCAAAAAATATATCCAAATTTAAAACACGCATATCTGAACGTGAATTAATGATATAAAGTAGGCTGGGAGATGCTAATATTTGAAACGACCGGAACAAAGTTTGGAAACACAACTAAACTGTTAATTTAGGCCTAAGTTATGCGTGGAAAATACTACAATCTTGGTTACGAATGCGGGAAAATGCACGAAAGCGCTAAATTCCGAAAATTGTCCTAACACGATATGACCTTTTTGTTAGGAAAACCATAATCAATGTGTCGTGTCTTAAATTAGGCGACTCTTGTCGTGTTTTTTTAGGGGGCGAATTTATTCCCAGATCAGAATCAGCTTTGAGCTAGACTTACAGAATTCTACAGTTTCAAGGTTTGAAAAAGTTGTCGAGTTTTATGTCTATATTGTCTACATACATCATGTGATCTAAATTTTAATAAAATCATATCAATAATCAACTTATTGTTCATATTTGTAACTTGGGGTATAGACTTGACTGACTCGATTCGGTGAATGAAATGTAGAGATTTATTGCTATTCTTATGCACTTTAAAATTAGCGAAGATTTTTTTACCAAAATTGCAAGCAAACTGTTTCACTGTACTGCTGCGCAGTAAAATTCATAAATAAATAAAGCAATTTCAAAGTTGTCAAAAATATTTTCACAGATTCATCTTCCAGATTGAAAATAGGTCTCTTGAATATGCTATTTGTTTGGGTATGTTGTCACACTAGTATTTTTACGAACTCTGTAAAATGGAATAGGGATGTCTGAAGGGCCAACCTCCTGTCTCGTAAGGACTATGGACAAAATGGTGAGCGATATTTGTCCATAGGTGCATTTTTTCAAAATTTTTAAATTTTAACTTCAGATTTGTATAGAAGATGAAAAAGTAGAATAGCAATGTTTCATCGTCTTATCTCGTAAGGAACGAGGACAAAATTGCAGATAAATTAAAAAAAAAATTTAACAAAATTTTGTATGCAGTCTAGGAGTTACTTTGGCAACTGCTTCATTTTGTAGTGCGGTGAAATACCCAAAAAAATAGAATGACTGCAGTGAATTTGTAAAAGAAAATATTTTTTAGTTACTTTTAAAAGCACGAGTGTAACTTTCAATTCAAATATATTCAACAAATGCATAAGATAAAGCTTTTTTTTAAATTAATTTCTTTCTTCTGACCTGATTTCTACATGCATCAGACCTAATTGACTTTAATGGGCAACCTGTATGATAGTACTAATTTAGAAATAACACGGCATGCACATGAATAAAAACAACTGATTAATGAATAATTCAAGCACTAATAGCACAGACCTAACGGACTCAGAAGCAACACTCGTAGCGGCGCCTTTGATGTTCGAATAGCCGATTTCAGCTATGGCGGCCATATTGAAAGAGAGTAGATCAAGAATAATATGTTGGTGGCACTGTAAGTCTATGTCACATTTGAGGTTAGCAGGTTAGGTTTTGCGTCAGTTTTAACACAGACTGACGCAAAACCTAACCTGCTACCCTCGAATTTGACATAGACTTACAGTGCCACCAACATATTATTCGTGATCTACTCTCTTTCAATATGGCCGCCATAGCTGAAACCGGCTACTCGGCGCCGTCGTGAGTGTCGCTTCTGAAACCGTGAGGTGTTTATTCTGTGCTATTAGTACTTTTATTAAAATCCTTATATCTGATTGTTTAAAACAACATTTATATTAGATATATTCTAGCTCATTTTTATTTGGATGTTTTAGCTAATACGGCACAGTAAGCAAGAAGAGTGAAATTTAAAATAAGAGTAAAGTACAACCAGTATAAAATTTTAGTTTTAATGATTCAGATTCGGGCTGTGTATGTCTACTGTACTTATGAAAAATTTTAATTTTAGATTGTTGAAAACCAAACCAAACTCGAAGCTTCGGTTCGAGTTCGACTCTAGGAAAAACTATTTCTATTATTCAAATTTCGCTATTACATATTTAACACTCTTTTGTGATGTTGGTTTAGTGGCTCAATTCTAACTTGGTAGCTCACACGAAATTTGAATTAATAAACTGGGTGTAAAATACGAGCTTCAGGAAAAAATACCGAAGTTCGATTTGAAAAATACAAAACTGAGAATTCACAATGATTTCTTCCATTAATTTTTTTAAAATTATGAACTGTCTAACATTGAGCTTGAATATAATCTTGACGTTATAAAGAACTTACATGTTTAATACGGGTTATACTTCAAACTGTTGTGCATTCGTACAACTTAATAACTATACATTTTCATATGCCAAATTGTAGAAACTTAGAAGGAGCTGACATTTTTGGCTGCATCATCACGATCACCATACAAATATTCTAAACATGGTTTTATGCCATGAAATATACAATGAAAATACTGGCATTGATAATCATTGTACATTGCCTTCTAGGTGTTGTTAGCATAATGATTATTTGCTTGCTTGTTAAAACCCTCTGGTGATATATTTACAAAAAAGTAGTAGTGGATGTTAGTCATAGACCTTAGTCAATTAATGCATGTAGTTCTGTTGGCAGTTACTCCTTCATTACTACATTATCATTATCCAACTAGGTGCCAGTTCTTAGACTAATGTAACTCCTGATAATCAGTGCGATTCGTTTTAACGAACTGTTTATTTATACTTTGAAATCACTCTGTGATAACCTACTTATTTGTAATTAACGCTAATAATTTGTAGGTGTATTTTAATCAATATTTTGCAAAACACATATCAAGTTTTACGAAATGATCCAATACTTCTGCAGTAAAAGCAAATATTTTTATTTAATTATAAAAACAATTGCTAGTTTATAGTATAATTTGAAAAATGATCACGAGATGAATAAAATCGCTCCATTGTTGTAAACTATATCGTATAAGACCTTGTTACGAAAGGTTTATATTTGTTAACTAGACCTAGGGTAGACTAGTACACATATTTACATTGTTGTACATTCCAGAATTTAGAATGTTTGATTTACGAATCTCTTTACGTAAAGATCTAGTTGTTGATACAAATGTGTTCAACATGTTCTTCATCGTTGTAGAACTGTTTATATATCAGAGTATTTAGTAGGATGTATGTAGCATTTCTTTCCATCGGTTTGTTTGTAAAATAGGTTCCTCAAAACCTGTAGTGGTTTTTACTATTTATGTAAAAAAACTAAAAATTATACCTTGTAGATCTCTGGAAACTTAAAAATTGTTGGCACAATCATTGTCGTAACTTAGTTTTGTCAAAATTCCGATGGTTATGAAAGGTATAAAACGTGTTTCAATAGCCTGGACTTTCCGCCTGTGATTAAGCTCCCAAAATTTTAGTTTTTTAAGAAGAGGTTTAAAAAGGTTTGTGGAGAGATGTGTGAATCGTTGCAGGGAGCTACGGAAGTCGAGCCTTAATATATCAATTCAAAAATGTGCACAATGGTTCGTTTTCAGTATTTCGAATACTGTATATACCTGAGGACCAACAGTGAATGTTTCACGTTAGATAACATTTTTAAAACCTTAATGAATGTCCTTCGTACGTGTATTTATTTTCATATTCGAGAATGCTGTATGCAATATTGTATGTTATGAAGTTATTTTCAAAATTCAAGTGTAAACAGATGACCTTGTTTGGAGATAACAATCAAATCTGTGATATACAGTTTAAATACAAAGCAAATCAAGAGCAATATTGTTTTAATTATCGAATTGTTTGTCATTTTGTATGCACTTTGAGTTCCTGTACGCTCTTAATTTTGCAAAAGACATTTTATATGTAATTTACTGTAGATTTATTTAAAAACTTAATGGGTCCAACCAGTTTATTTGCTACACAATGTAAATGTACTAATAGGTATAAGTTCAATGTAAAACCATACATTTTCATTACTTATGGTTATTGGATATTAAACATATTTAAATTAATTACTGTATTTCTTAATGTATATTTGCAATCGTGACAATGTATTCTCTTTTCCTAAAATTTCTATCATTTCTGCTACACTTGGTCCTTCCTAAAATAAAAATAATTTCATATAACCCTTCTTTTATTTACTATACTTTCCTCTAATAATAAAGTAATCCAATACCTTGTTACACCATAGAAAATACTGTGACATTGGGCCAACAAAGAAAATACAACCTACTATCTGTTCCAGGATTCTTCCTCCTGACGTCACACACGGGTGTGTACGACTTAAGATTAACTACCAATTGATAACTTAGCAACTATAATCATGAAACTTTCGGTCAGTTGTCAAAGTCAACACATAAAAGTGGGGTTAGGTCGTCACAATAGTATAATTTAATAGTTATTGAAGTGCATTATATTTACGCCTCGGCCTTAATTTTCCTAGTCTAGACAAAATCGGATTTCTTTTACTTCGCCGCTTAATCGTTGTAACACTTGATTAACTAATTTTTAATGCATTTGCTACTCTCTAAAATTTAGACTTATTTAATATAACGTACTATGAATACCTTTACCTACTTCACGAACTGCAGTTAGTGGTAACAGCGGCCCACCATTTACTTTCTCTGCTTCAAAGTATTCTAAAAACAAAAGAAGCATTGCTTGGACCTGAGAATTTAAACCCAGGAATTGCTGTCCAAAAATTCAAAACAAATAGGCTGGAAACACAAACGGACATAACCTAACCGTGAAATTTACGAAGCCGACTGCATACCCGACAGGAAAAACGCAGGTAGTAGTAGTTCTGAAAGGAACTGTTTATAATTCTAGTGAAGGCCAAGAAAACGCCTAAAATGCACTTGAAACCAGAAAATAAACAATCGGAAAAATTTGACACAAGCATGAAGTCAGATTAGAAACCAAATTAAGGCATTGACCGGCAAATCAAATTTCTGTTTCACTCGTATTTACTGCCAGCCCTATTGGACACACGTCATAACTTATTGGGCACGATAGCATAAATCAATTACTGTTGTTTTCTTTGTCTATCAAACGGCAACAAATGTAAAAGTGCTACACAACTATTTCTTTGATTACTTCATATACAGATGACGTCAGGAGAAAGAATCCTGGGACAGATAGTATTAATATATATTGTTAGCCTTGTTGTTGCAGGAGCATCAAGCTTAGGCGCTGACATGTAATTTTAAGTCATCCAACTGATTAATCGGATGATCGTCATTCCGCGCTCACTACTGCAACCAAATAGTCCATCGACCGTGAAGTGTGCGCACATGCCACTGAATTATCGCATGTTTTAACCTATTGACTCAGTCAGTCATGGATTGAACAGGTAGTAGCTTGTGTGTAGACTCTTGAAATTCGAAGAAGATATAACAAAAAAAGCAATACTCCGCCTACTATTCGACGTTTAATAAAAGGGCACTTTTACAAACTATATCAAGACTTACAGTGCCATCCCTACAAATTCTTAAATTATTACCTCTTATACCGGGTGATTATAAATGCTTTTCCCTCAAGTTCCCTTTGAAATATTTCTTTGGTATGAATAATATGTTGGTGGCACTGTAAGTCTATGTCAAATTCGAAGTTATCAGGTTGGGTTTTCCGTCAGTTTTGACACAGACTGACGCAAAACCTAACCTGCTAACCTCGAATTTCACATAGACTTACAGTGCTACCAACATATTATCCACACGAAGGAAATATTTCAAAGAGAAGTTGATGGAAAAGCATTTATAATCACCCGGTATAACACTGTGTCACGGGCTTGTGACTTCAGCTAAAGAAGGTGATTATGGCTGCTGCCTTGAGCTTATACCGGGTGTCTTAAAATGAATTACATCTAGTATGCTTTGAATTTCCCATAATACAATCCAAAATTTTACTTGAAATTGGCAAGACTGTAAGTCTATGTCAAATTCGAGATTAGCAGGTTAGGTTTTGTGTCAGTTTTGACACTAGTGAATATGGATGCACAAACAGCAAAACGGCCAAATCTGCCTAAGTATCCTCGTTCTCAAGATACTCAAACAACACGAGCCACCAAAGAGCATGGCCATCGCACGGGTTTTTGCTCGACTTCACAAGGTGCAAGGCACATTAAGCCACAAAATGCTGGGTGTTCATATACAAATACTACGCGGTCTAAGCCGAAATTCTATGCTAAGGAGAATAATTCGAATAACCGCGAAAGCCTCAAACAGTACACAAATTAAGATACTTATAAATTTGCCCATTTATCGTCGATTTAATCTAAATTTTATTAATTAACTAATTATATATTACCCACTACAAAGAGAAAGAATAATTGAATGTAAATATTTGTATAAATAATAAAAATATGTTGTTCTTCATTGAAACTTTTTTAATTCTCTACTAAATTAAACTTTTTTAATTCTCTAGTGAATTAAAACACTTTTATTTCTCTTGTGAATCATAGACTGTTTATGAAGGTTTTTGTGGAGTTAATAATGTCACTTATATAATAATTATTATAATGACGTTTGTTTGTTATCCCTTGAAATAAAGCATCTTACAGGGCTTAAACTGTTTTTTATGTTCAAACACGCATATCTGAAAAACAGTTGATTTTAGAGGTATGCAGTAACATATCAAAAGAAAGCTCATTAGATATACAGGGCGTTCCATTTGAAAAAAAATCGAAATTGTTAAATTTGCAAATATTAAGCACCCAGATCCACCATTTTACATTTGAAAGATAGCTCACGAAAATCATAATTTTTTGGCAACGTTTTCCTTCATTCAATTCTTTTCTGTTGCTTACAGCAGCCGCCTGAAGTTCAGCATTTTTTTGCATAAAATCGTTAATATCTCCAAACCAGTCGACGTTAGACCTATACAACTTATATCAAAATGATGACTATTTCAATGCAAAACTTTAAAGCTACCCAAATATAGAGCATTCCATTTAAGAAAAGGTAAGTTTGATTCGCCACACTTTTTTGAGCCACCCTGTATAATCAAAACTATTTTAGTAATGTGCACCGCCGTCATACCTACAACTTTTATATACACAATATTCATGTAACTCTTCTAGTTTTAGAAGTAAAATGTTAATTAGTTGAACGACTGTTTATTATCAAGTGAACGCAGACACATTTCAACATGCACTTCACAAGGCAGTTGCACAATCATTCGAATGCATTCAGTTTGAGCCAAGACACAAACTAAATAATCAGTTGATTTAACTGTTGCATGTGGGTGCAGTCTCATAAGAGTCTACTAGTTACTCATGTAATCAAACAGTCGCTCGACTCAAATTGCATGTCAGCGTCTAGCCTCCGTCTCTCCTCTTTGAGAAAGTTGTACAGCATTAAGACCCCATGATTGCTGAAGCTGAATTGGGAAATTTTGGTGGCCATTTGAATCAGTGATAATCGAACCCACATTTCTGGAATAAAACCACGCCACTTCAACTATTTAATTTGTAGCAAACCTTTTACCAGTGAAAAAATAAAAATGTTGAAAGTTATCGCTAATATCTCGGAAATTGTAAAAATAAATGAAAAGTTAAAGGCAGATTTGAATTCCTCTTTAATAATGTACAAATTGTGTGTAATCGTATAGCAAAGTTGATAATTACGGACCTAATTACACTAAATTTGCTAAAATTAAAAAGACATTTTGCTGCTACTTTATCTGCTACCACAATGATAACAATGTTCTTATGAATCTGCAAATTGCTGATTTTCTACTTGGTGAAATACAATCAAAAGGTGTAAAGTAAACATTAACCCTTTTTGCCCTTGCCAATTACGTCATGTATTCTGGATTACTTTATTACATAAACAGACTACCTTGCTTATATTCGAAATTATAGTTACATTTTACTCACCTTTAAACCACTTAGAATTGAACGTACTAACTGCATTAAACTACCAAATTTAATATTATTCTCACGAGAGAAGTCTTTGAAAAAAGCTTTCAAACAGTTTTTAGTTAAGTCTTCTTTCCTTTTCAATTCCTCCTTCAACTTCACAATAATCTCCAAGTCATTGTCACTACTTTTTTCAACTGTAGGAGCAATCCACAAAAATGCTAACTGATGCGATACTAAATCGCTCAAACGATCCACACGATTAACAGCCCACTTTAATATCGACTTAACATAGTCTTCATCTAGCTTAAGCGAATTGTCTAAAACCCTAAATTCTTCATTAACTTAATGGATTTTTTTAGTTTTATTCATTTTACCTCATAGGAAACTTTTCCTTAATTAAATTCTGTACTTTTATAATTAATATTCTCAAGTCCTCCTCACTTTTGAGCTGTCTTTCTAGTTCCAGCCGGTTAAATTCTAAAAGTCGCTCAGGCATTAGCTTTCCAGAATGGGAATTGATGTTTTTAATATCAAACTAAAAACTAATTTCATTAGTTATTGTTTATACCGGGTGTCTTAAAATGAATTACATCTAGTATGCTTTGAATTTCCATTAATGCAATCTAAAACTTTACTTGAAATTGGCAAGACTGTAAGTCTATGTCAAATTCGATGTTAGTAGGTTAGGTTTTGCGTCACTTTTGACACAGACTGGCGCAAAACCTAACCTACTTACCCCGAATTTGACATAGACTTACAGTCTTGCCAATTTCAAGTAAAATTTTAGATTGCATTAATGGAAATTCAAAGCATACTAGATGTAATTCATTTTAAGACACCCGGTATTATTCCCAGCAACTACCTGTTGTGCTAATTCATCCATAGAATAACTCTTCGGCTTTAAACCGCGCTCCAAATCCTTCTCAAATCCACCTCCTGAGTGTGTAATAAAATTTACAAGGGCCTGAGGTAAAATTCCACTTTGTCGGTAAGTAGATATTTGAATATCGCCCTGTCTTTTACTCAGTTTGCTTCCATCTGGGTTAAGTAATAAGGGTAGATGCCCATATACTGGTGGTTCCCAACTAAATGCTCTGTAATAGTCTTTGTTAAATTAATTGCATCACATAATCTGTACAGTTATACCTGTACATCATAATATGCTTTGTAGTTGAAATCTGCCACTCAACCCCTCGCAACACATGTGAAATCTTCATAAAGTGATCATCAACAACATTCGCAAAATGGTAAGTTGGATAGCTATCCGATTTGAGTATAACGGGATCGCCCTCATTTAATGCTACATCGTACGTGATAGTACCATAAATTATATCTTCAAAAGTTTCCAAGCCAGGTGTCAGCTAAAAATTGCATTCTTTGTTTTAGTTTTTTCTAAAGTCAAAAGTAAATTTTAAAAACCAGTTCCCACCCAATACCTGTTAAGTTATGTTGGCTAAAAAAAAATATCCTAGTGTGGTGATTTGTAAATGACAAATTGGTGGTACTGTTGTTTATTAAATATAAAATTAGCGCATGAATGACACAGTAGACAGCTTACAATTAGTGAAAGTGATGCAAGAATTAGGAGTTTTCAGTTAGCTAATGCGACTGGTGAAAATGAGCCTTACAAATGTTCAGAAATGGCATATATAGGGAAGTCTCGCAAAAAATCTGTATAAACAATGAACTACGACAACGTGACCTATTATCAACATACCTATTTAATTTTGTATTGGAAAAGATCAATGAGAGAAAGCTGAATAGGAGGGCACACAATACTTACCAAACAATACCAGTGTACCGAATATGGTGATAACCCAACAATGAACGCGTTCAGGTGACACAACAGTTGATTTAAACCACAAACATGTTTTTGGTGTGGTGGAAGTAAACACCGTAAAAGCGTTTAGCGATGCACATTCACATGGCGACCTCTAGTGGTGACATAACATAATTTGGCCAAGTAAGGTTATGTTATGTGTCCCTGGTATTGAAAATAAACAAAAACTGAACAAATGAATATGTTATTAAACGAAGTATTTGAAGATAGTATAAACTGGAACGCTTTTCAGATCTTTGAGTTAATAAATGTTTAATTCACATGGCGTATATATGTTTTTATTCAATTTTACCGAAATTTTGAATAAAAATTTTTAAAATATTCAAATTAAGATATAAATTTCATCGTCGATTTGATCTAAATTTTAGTAATTATATATTACACACTACAAAGAGAAAGAATAATTGAATGTAAATATTTGTAGAAATAATAAAAATGTGTTGTTCTTCGTTGCAACTTTTTTAATTCTCTAGTGAATTAAACTTTTTTAATTCTTTAGTGAATTAATAGTATATTATATCATGAGGGACTAAAGTGCACCATTTAATCCCGCGAGTGGAGTTTGTTGCCTCAAGGGCGAAGCCCGAGGGCAACAACCACTCAAGGGATTTAGGCACTTTAGTCCCGAGGTATATACGCTATTTTTTGCACTTTTGGGAACATCATCATCAAACATTTTCAAAATTTGGAATCTGTCAATTTGGAAACTGACAATTACAATTTATTAAAAACTGAATTGCAGCAGGTCCTGGATAGCCTGAATCAGTTGGCAGTACTGAAGTGTATTGTCAGTATATGTCAAATTCGAGATTTGCAGGTTAAGTTTTGCGTCAGTGTGTGTCAAATGACCAAAAAAACCTAACCTAACCTCGTGTGTATATAAATTTACCATAGTTACAGTATCATTTTTACTTTAGTCCCTAGGGATTAAATGAGCTACTTTAGTCCCTGTTTACGGGGACTAAAGTATCAACTTTAGTCCCGGAAGTGCAAAAAACACTTTTATCTACTCCTACTGTACAATGACCATTCATAATTCACAGTTTGCAGCCAATCATAAAATTCTATTTTCATTATTCAATAGTTTGCAAGTTGCAACCAATCAGAAAATTATATTTTCATTACTCAATAGGTTGTAGCCAATCACAAAATTCATTCTTATTATTCAACGACTTTTGAAGTTAACAGCTGTCACAAATGTCATAATTGGGAAATATGAACACAAGACTCCTATTGCATTGGAGTAGATAAAATATCGTATTATATTCGCGATTATGGCCATTATTCCCTCAGATGACTTGCACCACGCGCCTTCGGCTTGTGGCGCAAATGTCATCTTCGTGAATAATGGCTGTCATAATCGCTCATATAATAATATACTATTATTTCACTTGTAAATCGTAGACTGCTTATGAAGGTTGTTATGAAGTTAATAATGTTAATTTAAACTGTCAAAATTGAATCAAAACAATTAACTTGGGGTTACTCAGGTTTCGAGTGTTTTAATTTTTATAAACAGCACGCGAAATGACTCAGTCGCGTTCAAAACAGTTGCAAAATTTTAGGTTAGAATACTTTGTTTACTAAAGTCAACACAGAATTTTTCTGGTGTCAATGTTAAGCAACAGTTGGAACTAACCAAATCTCAACAAGAACCGTTCAGTGGAACCAACAATTCACCATACTCAACTGGTGTGTCACCTGAACGCGCCCAATATAGCAAGGCCAACCAAGGCACTAAAAGACATGTTTGAAAAATTAGAACTTACACAAAAAATTTTGAATTAAAAGTATATGAAAGTAAAACTAAATACACCGCGTGGTGTAAGTAAAATTCAGGTTGCGCAGCTGCTCCCCACCCGAACGGTAAATCTCACAGTACTAAATGCCTTGCTTTCAAAGTAGCAATTCAAATTTCGATAAGGCAAAGTTTTCGATTTATTGAAGGATTTTACATGCTACTATATTCCGCTCTTAAAACTTTGTTAACGTTGCGAGATGTTCAACATCTCATAGTTGGTATTTGAACATTATTTAGCTAAGATTTTGTACCTCAGTTATTGAAAATAAATGACTTACAATTATTTGACGTTAAATCCATCAAATTAAAATCTAAGCTACTGTGAGATTGGCCGATCGGGTGCTGAGCAGGTGCGCCACCCGAATTTTACTTACTATCTATTCACAAAACTCGTAAACTGTCAAAACTCTGTCAAGTTGGTACCTTGTTTAAATTCAGTTTTGGAACTTCTGCTTGCTGATTTTGGAAGCACTGAAATTTTTGAAAACTTTCCTTGTCACACTTTCTTGTAAAAAAATCATCTCCAAAGAGAAACAAAAGAGGGTTTTATTATTGGAAAGGAAAAAAGTCTATAAGTTTAGTTAATTATTACAAGGAAAAACTTTTGACACATGTAACATAACCTAACTTTAAATATTACCAGAAATCACTAGATTCGGAGTACATTCCCCAAAAAACTGTAATTTCCAGGTATGTACACTCAGCAAATATTTAAACAATTTGACATTGACAGTTCACGAGTTTTATGAATGGATAATATGCCGCATGGCCGGTACATGAGGATGAAACAAAAAATGAAGATCAGATAAGCATATCAAAGTTGACTTTGACAACACAGATGATTAGTTTGAAGAAGTAGAAGAGTTTAACTCGCATATATAGAAGGAATCTGGGCATCCAATTCATGAATTATTCGATAGAAATCCTACAAGTTCCTGTGTAAGATGTTTGACAGGGAAGATGTGTCCTATCCGTTAAGCATCATAAAACTCGTAACATTCCAAAGTCAACAATTTGCAATAAGGTAAAAAATAGATGCAATAAAAAAGCAACGTAGACATACTGCCATATCAGCAGAAGATGAAAATTTTTGTCGGAGGGAATCGAGACTCATGGTGAATGGGGCTTCCACTCACACGGCCCGACATACGACATCATGTTAAGGACTATTGGCAATGGATTGTAAAGAAATCAGGACAGAAATTTTCCCATGATTCCCAAAGATTTGTTTATTAATTTTAAGAAAATATGTATTTTTTTATACAAAAAATCTGTAAAAGGCTTTACCCAGAACTTCCCTCGTCGACATTGTGACACTAAATAATTTTTAAAATGAAATTAAGTTAGGAGTAAAAATATCTTCACGTTTCTAATAAATTAAATAAATTTTCAAATAAAAAAATCCCGTACTGGAGGGATTTGAACCGCGGCGCTTGTGACTGCAAACAAAGCGCATTCACCAATTTCTAACAACGCTACGGAGACCTGTTGATATCATTCCATTTCAGCAGGCTTAACCTTCACGCAGGGCATGTTTTAAGTTTCGTGTGCGAGGTGCGTTTCAGCTACCTAAATCAGACAATGAAAAATTAATTATATTTTTTATATCAATAAACCAATGCAGATAATTCTTTCACTAACAATTCTTTGATTCTTTGACACATTTCATACGCTGGATGTATACACTTATCTGTAATCGTCGATGCTAAAGTTTATCCCGCAAATTCCCCGTATGCTTTATTTAAACAATTTCTGTAGCAGTTGTTAAAAGTAATTTTGACAGTAATTTGATATCATCTGAATGTAGAACGAATAAGCTTTCCACTAGTTTAAGAATATCCAGAAATATTCAAAACTTAACTTGTATATGCGATGTATGCATAAAATTCATTTATTTTCAGCCTGACAGCCTCACGAAAATATTTGCGCATTATGCGGCTCCCGGCCTAAAAATCAAAATAAGTTAGGAGTAGTGTTGTGAGTAGCGAACTTTACCAAGCAAACGTTTCCATAAATTCCGTAATTTACGTTAAAGTTCGCTCTCGTTGAAGCGAAAGTTCCCATTTGGGGAAATTATAAGAGAATATTGAGGAGAATTTATCGGAAAGTTACCGAGAATTTATAAAGCGAACGTTACCAAACAATTTTGTTTGATATGACAACATTGTTCGGTGCGCTGTACGCTGCGGGCCGCACTGATTACATACCGCTCAGGTGTCGAGTCGCATAGACTTGCAAAGTTGCAAAATAGCAGTTTGGTTTGGCCTCTGTGAGATTTCGAGCTCTTTTAGTGGCATTTTTGTGATAACATCGCGTTCACGTTGGAGTTTTTGTTGATTTGTTGCGGATAAGAGAATAGAACATAAGTACTTATATAATTTAGTAAAATATGGCGAATTATAAAGGTTTAGTTTGGGAATACATTAGACAAAAAAATATTAACAATAAAACCAGTACTTATGAGTAATGGTTGGTTTTATTAACAATATTTTAAATGTTTTATTACTTAGTATAATGTTAAATAAATACTTATGTTCTAATTTTTATTGATATTGAACCTGATGCATCACCCAGTTCCTTTGAGTTTCTATAAAGTTTTATGTAACCATAAATTCTCCACAAAAGTGGCAACTTTCAATGGCGCTGGTTGTTAATTACCCAAAATTCTCGTAAATTCCCGAAAGTTCGTAACGAAAAATAAATTACGGGAATTTTCCAACACTAGTTAGGAGGAAAAATATCTTCACGTTTCTAATAAATTATATAAATTTTCAAATAAAAAAAAATTACCATGGTTGAATTCGAACGGCAGGCAAACCGCGTGTGCAGCCCCAACGTTTTCTGGGATTTTAAGGAACCGTGCAATTTCTGCATGCGCCACGAAGCATCAACTTCTCGTATTCCTGCTTCGCAGCTATATTAAGTAACTCGCTAATTTGTGCCTCGTTTTTGTATTGTAAAAAATTTATTCTGTATCTATTGACTTCCATTTTTGGTATGAATAAAGCCTGCACAATTTACAAATTATTACTTCTATCTATTACTAAGTTGAATAAAAAATAAACAAAATTTTATTTTTTTAAGGTGCTCACCCTGTATATATGTGTCTCAAATTTTACCGGTTTCATTCCAGGTATATACATATATAATGTGTATGCAAAATATCGTCTTCCTCCGACCAATATTTTTTGAGTTATACCGCCAAAAGACAGACAGACAGACGGAATTGAGAAAACCTGTTTTTCGTCAGACATCTAGGAAGGTGATTTTTTCGTGATTATAATACTTCCTTCGTCTTTCAGACAAGGGAAGTAAAAACGGTTTATTTATTGTATTACAAATTACTTTTAAAGCTATATTTTATCTATGAAAGTCTCCATGATAAAGTTAACATTTTAATGATGAAAGTGAATAAAACAACTAACAAAACCCATACATGTTACCGTGGTAACTTGTATACAACAGGTAAAATGATTACTTATTTAATAACTATTTATATAACAAGTACATAACAAAGGACTTTATTTAACGAGTCTATTTTATGGCCGAGCGAGTTTTGTGCGCAATGTCAATAAAGAAGACGAGTCAATAAAGTCCGATTATGTAAGAGTTGTATATAAAGCTTTATATTCGACTGCTAAAACCGAAAAGGCGAGTTTATAAATTTGACATTAGAGTGCCTTGATGAATATTGGCAAGCATTTATTTTGACACTGATGTAAAGGTACAGTTGCGGCCAATAAAAAATGGGACAACTTATAACAGATTTTTGTCTAATTTTAGCTGCTTGAATTTGTTTTATTAATCTGTCATATAGCAACATCGAATATTTGACACCTGCCAAACAATTCCAAATTAAAAATAATACGACAAAGTAATTTAGCTTCATATAAATGCAGTGACGAAAGGTGGAATAATCGCGAAAATAGATGTAACTGTCCCGTTTTTGGTAACAATTTACTTTAGCATGAAACCCTTAAAAACAGGGTTTTTTTGGAATCCCTAGAAAAAGGCCATGCAGAACAAAAAGTAAGAAGTCGACAGAAAGGTGTTTCTAAATACAAAACTTACAAAAATCCATCAGAAATTCCAAAAAACACGAAAATCACCGGCAAAGTGACATAAAACATGTCATTTTATTTCGGTGCACACACAAACCAGACTCATTTTATTTCGGTGCACACGCAAACCAGACTGTAGCTCGATTATGTTACTAAAGCTCGAAAAACACCAGGGGCGGCACCCATTGATTTAAAATTAATAGATAGAATGAGGGAAAACTCCAGTATAGTAGACCACAACCTTTTAGTGGGTACTAAGTACACACAAATCTTAAACTGCAGCTAACCTAAAATAGCTCCTGGGCATGAGACAGAAGTGGTCTATGATACTGCATTTTAGCCAAAGTATTGGCTAGAGGCCTCTATACTTTTATACTCGTTGGGGCTGCGCCACACCGTTTAGGGTATTTTAACAACAGTTGGCAACGTAGCTATTGCTGGAAGTGTCAATTGTGTTAGTTGAGGTACATTTTAGTTTGGTATTTACTTCGCGAAATAGTAGATTATGCAATAAGGGAGAGAAATTGCACTGAAGCAAAATAGCATTCTCTCCGAGTTGCATATACTATTTTTTTCACGTTGCAGGAAGATTCAAAACGAAAAACCCGTTTTTTTAAACGTCATTTATTGACATTTTAGTTAGAATTATTTTAAAATTAGTAACCTATGGTAAATTTTAAAGTTGGTGGCACTGTAAGTCATTATGACAAGAGCTCACAATTATGTCAAATTCGAGGTTAGCAGGTTAGTTTTTGCGTCAGTTTGTGTCAAAACTGACGCAAAACCTAACCTAATAACCTCGAATTTGGCAATTGTTGTGTCAGTCATAATGAAAACTCCCTACGGAAAATTTTGTCTTATTTAGTCTCTAGGGAGCAAATGTTCTACTTCTGTCACAATTTTGATGCTATAGAAACGGACTTCTATTCCCGGTCGTGGAAAATATACATTTTTCGCCTCCTCCAACAGCAGATTTGAGTTCAGCAGGCAGTAAACCATAGAAATAGTGCAAAACCGCTTCCAAAAGTTGCAATTTAAGCGTTTCATGCTAAAGTAAATATTTACCCCATTTTTTTTGGCCGCAACTGTACATTATAGTATTAATTCAAAAAAGCAATGTACTTTATAGTACTAGTAAAATAATAGTAGTTTATTTATCTAGAACGAAAAGTGGCATTTTAAAGACGAGAAAGCTGTTTACGTCCGAGGCGTCAGCCGAGGATGGAATTACTTGCGAGGACCTTTAAAACACTTTTCGTTCGTGGTGAATACAACGGTTTATTTCATACTGCAAGTTTAATGAATTTTAAATAAAAAGTTGTAAATCATTTCAAATTTCATGTCAACAACTGACGTATAATTTTAAAGTACTTGAACTTTAAAATTTTACTTTAAAGTACTAGGACTTTAATGTTCCATTTTTTGTACAATCAATAAGTTTTAAAGTACTTGAACTTTAAAATTTTACTTTAAAGTACTAGGATTTTAATGTTCCATTTTTTGTACCAAAAATAATCCGAAAAATGTCATTTTTGACATCAGTATGAAATAAAGTAATGTACTTTATAGTACAGTGCCTATATATAGACAGTGGCAACAATACAACTAAGCCACATCCTTGCCGCCATATTTAGGCAAATATCTAATGGGTGCTCATTTAAATCCGTAATCAGAGTCGACTGTGATACGTGTTTTACGTTTGGTAGTACTGAAAACATTTGAGATTTAAGGTTAAGATTTGCGTGAGTCTGTGTCAAATAACAAACTAAACCTAACCTACTAACCACGAGTTTGACATAGACTGACAATACACTTCAGTACTGCCAAAAGTATAACACGAATCACAGGTGATTTAGCCTAAACATGGCGGCTAAAACCACATGATCTAGGGAGCCAAACAAAAATAGGACACTCCATTGTTGCCACTGTCTATATAAAGGCACTGTACTTTATAGTAGTAGTAAAATAAAGTAAACTTTTTAACTAGAACTATAAAGAGCCACTTTATTGCAGATAAACTATGAAATAAACAGTACTTTATAATGCAATCGTGCACGCAATTATTTATTCAATTTTAAAATTTATTTATGTAATTAAATGTAAGTATTGCAAAAAAATTTATATGGAATAACGACATTTTAACCATTCGGCGAAATTAGCTCATTTGGCTTTGCTTCATGAGTCAAAGTTTTTTCCTTATCGATAAAATGCCTCTTAATTCACTTGTACTATATATTATTAATTATAAATAAAATTAGGATGATTTTCAGATATTGTTTTCCCATAGCCCATGCCCAAAAATTTAATCTTTCATTACCACGTGTAAAAATTTTTTATCTTCAAATATTTATGTCCAACTACACTTCTATGAATGCTAAAATTCACTTGAAAGAAAAATATATGAAGTTCTACGGAATGAAACGATTAAGTATGCAGGTATCTAAATTTTTCAAAATTTTTGACCGAAACTTGTGACTGCTATTTCCAGAAATACTCGAAAATAATACGAGTTCACCCTGGATGACGGTATTTAATAATCTAGAGATGGTAAAATAATAAAGAGTAAGATGGTTGGGACACCTACGTAGGATGACAGATAGCAGAGTGTTAAAGAAAATGCTGCTTAGCACATTCGACAATGATACAAAAAGAGAAAGACTGAAGTGAAAGTGGTTGGGCCAAATGATAGATGATTCAAAATCTCTAAAGTTGAGAAACTGCTATATTATGCTGTGTTTGATTTCCCTATCTTAAAATAAATATATCTCCTGAAATGTATTTACTTTCTATCAACTAACTTTAAATCTGATACAGTGTGGCTCGCTACGATCCAATTTACTATTGATTTCATCCTTACTTAAGTGGCGACATCTGTTGTCGTACTTGGCAATCTGTCTGGCTCGCACTGCCTCTAATCGTAATAAATCGAGCCTTTTATTTGTGCAAAAACAGCGATATGCAGACCGATTATTTAAAAGCACCTTAACTTGTTCCCTGCAAATAAATTCAATAAATTATCGAACTCTTTTCCTGTATAAAAACATACTTGTAAAGGTCTAATCTTTGAGATTGTATGTATGGCCCATATGCCCCTCCAAGACCTGGGCCTTCATTTATGTATATTCCAGCCCAATTCAAATCATTTTGTAACTGCTCACGAGCTCCCTCCACAATTCGCGTTTGGTCGGTGTCCTCTATGCGCAGCAAAAATTTACCTGCCTTTGATTTTGCATACAGGAAATTATAAAGGGCAGTCCTCAAACCACCCAGGTGTAGGTGCCCTACAGAAGAAAATAACAGGATTTGGTTTATCATTAGCAGGGATCGCTATTACCAGTGGGGCTCGGAGCAAAGCGGACTCGCACTTCTTTGGCATGATATAATCGGATATATACTGTATAAGACTGATTGGCAAATCTAAAATTTGTAAATTTCCCAAGCATGTTTGATGGAGTTCAGAATTTTAAATGGGGTTATTTTTAATTGAATTTTGCTGAAAAAAATGGCAGTATCTGCAGTGTGTTTTTGAGGTTCATACAAGTTTTTACCACGAAACAATTACGCGCTTATGCAATAAAGAAAATGTGCAATCACATTACATTTACAATACTTTCTCGCAATACTTTCCCTTACTGCTTCTGAAAGCAGTAGAAGAGGCTTCATTTTCTGTGGTTGTGGCAGTCTTGTTTATGCAGTATTTAGAGGTTATTTTACATAATACAGCTAGAAATTCTGAAAACTTAGCTCAATGGTTAGTTTCTTTACATAAAATTTTTGTGCGCCACTTACTCTCGACAATGGTAAGTTCGGCTAGCGCGAGGAAACAAATTTTAAAGCCAGGCGACGAAATTCATAAAACTCGCCGAGGCCTGTCAAAATGAAAGTTCAGTATTTTTGTCAACCTAACCTGACTTACTTGAAATAATAAATGCTAATTTCGAGTTATTTGCAGCATAAACTCAAGTCTTCGCGGGAAAAAGTAAAAAAGTTCATCTCCTTTACACAAACTGGTGAAAACACTGCGATATATTGCCTGACACAGAACGACTGGAAATTGGATCTCGCCACCGACAACTACTTTCAAAATCCTGAGGCTTATTTTCGAGAACCCAAGAATGTGGACAAGAAAAAATTGGAGTCCCTCTACTCCCGCTACAAAGACCCAACAGAGCCCGATAAGATAACAGCCGATGGGATCATGAAATTTCTAGATGAGCTCGGGCTGTCGCCTGAGTCTAAACTGGTATTAATAATAGCGTGGAAATTTAAGGCGGCTACACAGTGTGAGTTTACGAAAGAAGAGTTTGTTAACGGAATGACGGAACTAGGATGCGATGGTGTGGAAAAACTAAAAGCTCGCCTGCCAAATTTAGAAAATGAATTAAAGGATAGTTTTAAATTTAAAGATTTTTATCAATTTACATTTAATTATGCAAAAAATCCTGGACAAAAAGGATTAGACCTTGATATGGCTATAGCTTATTGGCATATTGTTTTAAGAGGAAAATTTAAATTTCTCGATATATGGTGCAGATTTTTACAGGTAAGTTAGGTATAAACTAGTTGAAATTATGCAAACTGTATTTTTCTAATTAGGAACACCACAAAAAATCAATTCCTAAAGACACATGGAACTTACTACTAGATTTCGCTGGGCAAATATCAGACGATATGAGTAATTACGATGAAGAAGGTGCATGGCCTGTATTAATTGATGATTTCGTGGAGTGGGCGATGGCACAGGCGAAAGAAAATCAACCACATAGCACTAGCCAACTTGATTAGCGAATAAATTACTTTTTTAACTAAATTAAGTAACTAAAATTATTTTTGTTGATTCAGAATGATCTACTCTAACCATTGGCTATTTTTTCTCAAATTGACTATACCATAATTTATCATGTAAAGTAGCTGAGTTTTGATATACCTATTGCTAGTTTGTAAATATTAAATATTATTAATATTCTCATTAAAAGTATTTACATATTAAATTTTATTAATTCCGTTGCACAATTACTTTTATAGAACAGTTTTCACAAGGTAGCAAATTTATTGTAATCTTATAGAAGGTAAAATATCTTTTAAAATCTTTTATCTTTTGGATTAGATGCAAAACTAAATAAGGAATGGACCAAATATTGAAAATTATTGAATAAACATGGGAAGTAAACATAATGACACACCAATTGTACAAAGCGATGGAGCAGTTAGGTGTCAAAAAACACCTTATCACACTTTCTAAACTAACTATGAATAAAGTACAGAGCCAGGTAAGAATACAAAATGAGTTATCATCACCCCTTACATCGAATAAAGGACTAGGACAAGGAGACGCACTATCATGCCTCCTATTTAACTTACCACTGGAAAGTGTATAAGGAAATCAGGAATTCAGACTACACGGACCATTTTTAACAAATCTGTCCAAATTGTGGTTTACGCAGACTACCTGGATATTATCGGCAGAACAACAGTGGACAGCAAAGTAGCGTTTATTGTAATCGAAGGTGCAGCAAAAAACATGGGAACATAAAACTAAATATATGTGCATAAACAAACAAAACAAAGGAAACCCAGCAAACGCATAGCTTGCGATAAAATGTTACCATTTCGAACAGGTGCGGGAATTTACGTACTTAGGTGTGTTAATAAATAGTGATAATAATAATAGTGAAGAAATACAAAAGCAAATAATAGCAGCTAATAAAGTGTACTATAAGCTGTCAGCACAAATAGTCAAACTACATATCCAGCAAAACAAAATGTACAATGTATAATACTCTAATTAGACCGGTACTTATATACGGCGCAGAAACCTGGACAATAAAAAAGAATGATGAAACCAGCCTAGAAAATTTCGAAAGGAAGGTCCTTAGAAGAATATATATAAAAGAGAACAACGACTGGCGACATCGATACAAAGTTGAGCTCTACAACCTATTCGACGAACCAGACATAATCAGAGTCATTAAAGCAGCAAGGATATACAATGGAGAGGAAACAATTTTATTGACCATATCATCTCAGACCTAGCGTGAGTAGGGGTACAACACTGGAGAACTAAGGCAAAAGACAAAAAAGAATGGAGGAAAGTCGTCGAGCAGGTCAAGGCCAACAAAAGGCTGGCTGTAGCACCAATGATGATGATGATGAGGAGGGTAAGTAAAAACCAAATGACCGATGTTTACTACATTACAAAGTATGTCAATGTTTTGCTCGGTACTCTGATTGTAACAGCTTTTGTCAGATCCAAGAAACGTAGATATATGTCCCTATTTGCTGCCGTAGTCTTTTATTTGTCATAAGGTAAAAATGTGATTTAAGGTACTATTGCGGAAAAAATATGTCGCAGGGTCTGTTTGCCTTGTGTATGTATGGTTTTATCAAGTGTACTAAAGCCACTGAATTGTCAGTTGTACAACTGACATTCTGCCATCAAAACTTAATATAACCTATACAGTTTTGACTAGGGATGTCGGCGGGTACCCGGGTCGACCCGGGTAATAGTCAACCCGGGTATATTTTCAGGACCCGGGTACCCGACTAGTTAATTATGTAATCTCTAGTAAGTGAGCCTTTTTCGGAGAAGATGATAAAAACTTAAAAACAGTAGGAATATGCTCTAGAAAAACATAAGCATACAGTAATAACCAGAATCACCCCATCCCATACTACATAATGTTTCTTGTTTCATATAATAAATCCCCTTCACGGAAATATTCAACCCGTCAATAGTACCATTAAATCGCGTCAGTATGCGATGAAGTAACGTAAACATCCTCTGTGTGATTTTGATGGGAGAGTAGGTACTATTTCAATTTAGTTCAGTTTAAAACTCGCGGCGTAACGAATGTTCCGATGTACGCTAACATTTTTTAAATATATTTCGGTACCCTCGGGTACCCGGGTATTGTTTTCGGGTACCCGGGTATTGTTTTCGGGTACCCGGGTTTGATTTTAGACCGGGTACGACATCCCTAGTTTTGACAGAATCACTTAACTTTGACAGAATGTTTAATACTGAACACAACGTGAAAAAGGGAAAAAATCACTTTGAACAGCTGCAGTTGTTTTTGTTATTAACATTTTTATATATTCAACAATAGTACATTGTGTATCTAGGACGAAAAGCGTAACATTCCCGGACAACTGTGAACACAGGAGTCTGGGAATGTTGCTTTTTGTCCAAGATACACATACTATTTTTCCGCCGATCGATTGGAGTAATTAAAAAAATTAGGAAATAGCACTCAAATATGCCCTGCCTAGGACGGGAATATTATTCCTGTACAGTTTTATTGTAAATTACCTAGCAACGGCTGATGTAATGGAATGTTTGACTTTGCTCAACAAAATTTTATCAATAAATGTGTCGATTTCAGTACGATTGGCGGAAAAAAATGTTTGTATTTGTTAAAATGATATTACTGACATAACCTTAAACTGACAGATATAAAATGCCAATGTGACTTTTACTATCAAGACTGCCAACATACATTTTAACGAAACAATTCCACAGCCCTCTAGAGAGGATAAAAGTTTTCGAACATACGGTACTTCTTTCTTTTCTGAAGTTGGATGCTGTCTCTTCTATCGGCTTTTCCAGTTTACCTCTGATTCTGCATTAAGTATTTGTGCAAAGATCTTTCCTGGTATGCTGTGACTGCTAAAAAGTCGGCAACAAATGGAAAAAATAGTACGCTATTTTTTATTATACCTACAATACTGGAAATAAATTACGCACTAAAAACTTAGAAATAATTTTTGTCGTGATAAATCAAGAGAGCATAATATTATTACTACTATAGTTACGAGAATTGTTTACGTTTTTGTCGCATTCACTAGGATGGTTGTAATTTTGCAACCTCGGAATTTTGTTAGTCGCACCCCCTAAAGTCGTTCCAATGACAAAAAAACTAACCCATAAAATTTTTCAGCCTAATCGAACAATATTAACACATGCCACCGAGCCTCGGAAGTTTCCAAATTGCAGATTTTAATTGAATTCACTTGTTATTAAATCTGACGAACCGGAAGTGCCATCGAAATTTTGATAATAACATAAATAAAAGGAAATTTTATTTTCTACAATTTTAGTTGTATGCAATTTTTTCGCAAATCTACTGGATGTTAAAAAAATGCGTAAAGTATTAAACAAACACAATAATTCCATTTTTTTTTCTTTCTATTTTTAATTTGAAGTAAATTGCAATCCATTATTCAATTTTAGGGAAATTTTTAAAATACAAGTAAATAGATCTTATGATATATAAATTTATGAAATTCAATAATAACAATTTTTTACCTATTTATTTTAAGCATATTGAAATATTGTTAGAATCAGTTATTTAGAAAAAACAGAGTCAAACTGTCGAACACAGTTTCTTTGTTTGTCAATACAAACCAGATGTTTAGAGGAACGGTATACCATCAGAGGTGGTTTACTGTAGTGACGTCGCTAGTATGTCTTTTGTTATTCGGACCATTCAAACAGAAAAAGAGATCCGAAAAACAAATGACATGCTAGCGATGCCATTCGTTTACTGAAATCTGGAACCCTGCTTCAGTTACTCTAGTTGAAAGCATTGCGAAAGGTGAACGGTATTATTTGTTTACTTGTGTTGCGTGTTTAAATACTTTGAACTAGTTTCGTGCGTATTTTAAACTTTTAAAGCATAAAATGGCCTCAACATCAAAGGTTCTTCGTGAAAAAGACTAAATATTTTTAATAAGAAATAATGCACACTAAATTATTGGTAGTAAGTTGCTCTCAAACAAACAAATTTTAAAAGAACTTTTTTTTAATATAGGTATAGTTAAATTGAATTTACGTGAAAGTGCAAAATTAAATATTCAAGTAGTGTTTTTATAAAAAGCGCGGATTCCGGCTAAGAAAAAACGTTATTCCGTACAAAAGCTGGAATCATTATACTCTAAATGGAGTAGTCTGCAAAAACGAGGAAATAAAAAAACGGACTCAAAAAAGGAAGCAACAACAATTTCTTGAAAAATTTTACGACCTTTTCAATATCGCACATGTGAATGCTCTAGAATTAATAGATGTAGAAGATAAACAGTTTTTGCTTCTTCAAAGGCAAAAAGGGCGACCACGTAGTATGCTTGGTGTTGATATCAGGTTACACCAACAAGAGAAGAAAACTGAATAACTACGGGAAAGAAAATTTACAAGGAGAAAACGAACTAACGAAGAGATAGAAAATTTAAGTGAGTATATGTAATTGATATTTCGGAAAGAATTATGAAACTGATTGAAGAATATAATAGCTTAATTACCAAAAAAGAGGACCAAAAGCAGTGCTTCCTACAAGTTGTTAGTGATCATCGGCGTCAATATCCGGATTCCAGTAAAGCTTCTTTAGCAACAAAAATTTAACTATTGTGATATGTATTTCATTATTTTACATATAGGTAACTTGCAATATTTATTTTATTCTTAAGTTTTTAAATATAATTCTTTAAATTTATGTAACTTCAGTAATTATTTAATATTGTTCGTTTCATTTAATTTGTAAATAAATTTATTTGCTCAATTCTATTATATTTTTAATTATTAATTTAAAAAAGCATTTTTCAATAATTTTTACCTTTTTCTAATACTTAACGCATATTTTTTTAAATTCCAACAAGTTTACGAAGAAATTGCATATAACTAAATTTGTAGCAAATTAAATTTCTTTTATTTATGTCATTATCAAAATTTCGATATGTTTTACTGTTCGCAAGATATTAATCGATAATAAGTGAATTAAATTAAAATCTGCAATTTGGAAACTTCCGGGGCTCAGTGGCACGTGTTAATATTATTCTATTGGGCTCAAGTTTTTTGTAGGTTTGTTTTTTCGGCATTAGAATGACTTTAGGGGGTGCGACCAAAAAAAATAATAAAAAAGTTTTTTCCACTAAGTATAACGTAGAACCACCCTAGCGTTCACGTCCGTTGTTGCATTCAGTCGTGTCAGCAAAATAAAGATAGCGATGAAGTTATAGTGTTACCTATGTACCTTGTTTCCTTGACAACCTTTAAAGCTCGGCGTGCTTTAATCGCTTGTTTTCGCACGCTTAGGCGTGCTTTAAACGGCGATTCTGATGCAGGTATAATAAAAAAATTATTTTAGATTTTTCAAGAAACTATTTTACGGTAATAATTTGTGCTTGTCTGTAAAGCTATTTAGTCTGTATCAGATATAGTTACCGTGTGATTTTTACTTTGTTAGAAAATGGGATTTTTCGAAATTGTTGAAATCCAAAAAGTGCTAATTTTCGGAAATTAAGTAAGATTTCAATGAGATTTTTTAACGTTTTTTTTTAATGTTAATTATAGCTTGCTGAGCAATCTTAAGGCCAGAAACAACTATTTTTCTTTAACTTTCGCAAAAATTATTTTTTTTCAATTTCTTACAATTTCCTCAAATTTCACATACCAAGACTTAATTTTAAAATTCAAATTTTTGTAGGCGAAAACTTTAAAGATTTATAATTGGAAAAAACAATAGAAAATGTCAATAATGCCTTTAGATTTTTTATTATTTGCCGAAATTGATATGTTCGCATAATTTTTAAGTTTTTGATGCAAGGCCTTTTTTAGAGGAAATATTTTGCATTATAATTAATATATACTTTAATGGCTTACTAAAACTCTTAATTTACCCTTATTAATGAATTACTTTTACTAAATCTTGTAAATGTTCTGTTAGCGTTGTTTGTTCAGTTTACATGTTTTAAAAATTTTGAATAATTTTTTTCAAAATTTTGAGCCAAAATTGTATTTATTTGGCTAGTAAATGCATTTTTCACAATATTTTCAAAAAAGGTATAATTTGACAAATAACGGATGTCATGTGACAACTTTTGTTTGGCCCAATTATAATGTTTTTCAACCATCTCTAATTAACAGAGCAGTGATTTTCCAAAAATCTAAATAAAAATTTGTGTCCCGGATTCTGCATTTTCCCAAAAATGTTTCACATGTCATGACAACTTTATGACGATCACTGTATATACCGACCGGGTGTTCCAAGTAGTACGGGCCATAGGGTGACTGCCATGTTAAAAACACAAAGGATCAACTACACCTGAGCATATTTTTTGAGCTCATAATAACTGCGTTCGGAAAGGTACCTCTGACAGCTCTGTTTCCTCAAAATCGTTCATTCATCTCACTTCCACCCGCGCCGATGGTTATTATCGATCTCTTTCTGCTAGCAAACGGAGTTGGTAGAGGTACATTACCGAACGCAGCCAATGTCTCACAGGCAACAGCAACTGACAATTTTTAAGTTTGCTGCACTTTGCTGTCAGTGTTTTTCAACAAACATGAATATTTATCGACAGAGGAAAAAATTCAAATTGTGATTTATTATAAAACAAAAATATGCTATTTTTCTTTAATAGTATCGCAGATTATTTAATAAAAAATTTATATCAAGATCTCTCATACAAGTCACAGCGTTAGGTGATCCTCTGTGTTTTTGAACATCACAGTTCTGCTATGGTCCATATGACGTGGAACACTCGGTATATATCTACGCTTGCGTCAAATTCAGTATATAGTCCGGTCTATTGCGCATGCGCTGAGAGCGGAGTATGTAAAAATGTTGTGGGTGCCCTTATCGTCTCGTAATGTTTAAAGCAATGTTGTTTCGCTCTCGGCGGTTCAGGTTAGCGGTTTAGGTTAGTTGTTAGATCTTGATGAATTTTTTTTAGAGAAAAAATACGACCGGATCGTATACTGAATTTTTACCCTACGCTTTAGTAATATGCAATACAAGTTATTGTAAATTACACTACAGCTTAATGTCGCATTTCCGCATCCCTTCGCCATGCCCCTCTGTCTAATGCTTGTTCCTCATCCAAGTTTCTATTTGCAATTACTCGTCTGATACCTTCATTCCTGGAAAACTCATTTAGGCCATCTATTTTCTAGCACACCATTTCAAACCTCTTCTTTCTATTCTGTCTGTTACCAGTTCCCTTTCACTCTTAATATTGCTGTTTTTGTTAGGGAGTCGTTCCCGTCATGGTTTTCTGGCACTTCTACGTAAATAGTCCATTTCCACAGTTATGAGTTTGCTTTCCATTTCAGCTTTCACACTCAATACATCGCAACTGTAGCACAAGACGGACTCAACCATAACTTCTCTTATTTGTTTCTTATTTTTAAAGGATATATGTTTATCCCACCACAGCGAATTCAAACAACCAGTTACTTTTCAACTTTCTTCAAATCGATGTTTAATTTCTTCTTCTCCCAGATAATTTTTACCTATAATAGCTCTTAAGTATTTGAATTTGGAGGCTTGTTTAATAGTGACATCATCTCTAATATTTATATCACATTACAACAATTCCTCTTATTCAATCTGGCGATGGAATTAATAATCAAGGAGGTAAAAAACACCAACCGAGGATACTGCAGATTGGCAAATAAAGTTGATATAATCTGTTACGGCGACGATGCCCATTAATAGCCCAATCGGAAAATAACTTGCAGCATTGTCTCGGGCCATGTTCCCAAAATGGAAAGTGCCCGAACTTTGCTTTACTGTACATGCTACACAAATTTCACACAGTGAGCCCCTGTATAATATTAAACTAACACCCGTATTCATAGTCGTTCGCCAGCGACTCGCCGGTGAAACGCCGGAGTTTTGCCACGCCCCTTACGAGAATTAACCTTGCATAGTCGCTCGTCGGTAAAACCAAGGATGCGCGTTACTATGGTTTTCGGCGGAGCGCTGCATGCGCGAGCGACTATGCAATGTTAATTCTCGTAAGGGGCGTGGGAAAACTCCGGCGTTTCGCCGGCGAGTCGCTGGCGAACGACTATGAATACGGGTGTAAGAGTTGTGCAATGCCCGTTCTTCATTGGTTGGATCCAATGTCATGGAGTATATGTTTTTACACAATTTGACAACTCGTTTTTCAAACTGAATAACGATATATCTAACTTTATTTGCTCTCACTATGACAAGCTGCTCAGTTTTTAATTGTGGACTTTCGGTGAATAAGGTTGCTAGCGGTCTCATTCTCTGAATTCTCAAGCAACGCGCGTGTGAACTGACCTGAGGTCAAGTGCATATCGTTAGTGCGTAGTTATCATTACTAAAATAAACTTTTGCTAACTGTGAATTGCAAATATATTAGCACAACAAACGAACCCCTGCGGGGGGGGTTCCCTGTCACATAATAATGGGTAAAAGGAATAATAATGATCTCTCACCTCCTGTTACACTAAACAAAAAATACTACTTCGAGCCTAATCCTCTAATCACAGCCAACAAATATTATTTATCGAGCGATAGTATTCAAAACGCCACAAACATTATTAATCAAGGCAAATATGCTGCAGCAGTCGAACAAATGATTACCAGCGAACAAGATAATCCTTCAACCTCAACACAAGAAACAAAACTAAAAATCCCACCCATATTTTTACACAACGCGTCCCACTTAAAACACCAAGAAATTATAAAGGATCTTAAATAAATCACAACAGGGGAATTTGAAACGGCACAAAAAGGAGATAAATTAAGAATTAATCTAAGCACAATGGAAGACTACAGAAAAATTACTAAACACTATACTGACAACAAATTAAACTATCACACTTTTAAAGACCCCGAAAAGAACCAATTATCAGTTATAATCCGCAACCTACCGGTTTCAATCACTGAAAACGAAATTTTAGATGAGTTGAATAACTTAAAATACCCAGTGATTAAAGTTGCTCGTCTTTATAACAAGGACAGAAGGCCTATACCGCTTTGTGCGGTGGACCTGAAAAACACTGAAACTGCTAAAGAAATTATGAACTTAAAAAAAATACAATACAGCATAATAGAGGTTGAAACTAGAAGAAAATCAGAAGACATACCACAGTGTAAAAAATGCCAGCTTTATGGACATATCCGGAATTACTGCCAAATGGTGCCCCGATGCGTCAAATGTATAAATAACCATGAGTACAATAAATGCCCAAAAAAATCTACTGATCCCCCCCAATGCGTTAACTGTAAAGAACTTCATCCCGCTAACTTTAAAGGATGTACATACTATCAAAAAGTCAGCCGCCAACAAAATCCACCAAATCAAAATCAAAATCGAACACGAGCGTGGGCTGCACCAGCCCCATCTGAAGTAGCTAACATCCAAAACAATCAACCAATGAACAAACAAGATCAACAAGAATTCAATAGGTCATTTCCAAGACTACCAACTAAACCCAATAGTAACCAGTACTTTAATCAGGAAGAACCCAACTTACTGTCCAGTATCGTCACAAAAATAATCGAGATAATATTACCACACCTTGATAAGATTATACCCCTTCTTACAACACTATTACCACTACTATCCTCCCATGGATCCAAATAAAAAACACACAATTAATAATATAACAGTCCTTAATTGGAACGCCGATGGCATAAAGAGACAGCGCAGCTTAATTATTGAATTCTTGTTCAGGCATAACGTGGACGTGGCATGCATCACCGAGACACATCTTCTAAGTACAGAAACCTTCAAACTACCAGGTTACGAAATATACAGGAAAGACAGAGAAACGCGGACAGCATCAGGGGGTGTGGCTATAGTAATCAAACGAAAATTAGCTCATCATTCGTTAGTAGACCTAGATCTTGAAAATCTTGAAACAGTAGCTATAAATATGACATTAGATAATGAAGCCGAAATTTCACTTTATGCAGCGTATAAACAACCGAACAAACAAATACTTGAAGAAGACATCATTAAAATATTTCACACAAATAAACCAACTTTATTAGTTGGTGATCTAAATTGTAAACTCAAATATTGGGGGTGTAGAGCTGATAACCCGAATGGTACCAGGCTAAACGCAATATTGACTAACCAAAACATACAAATATCGATCCCTAATGATTATACCTATTATCCCTATAGACCAGATTACAGACCGGATATCTTAGATGTCGTCTTACTTAAAAACTTTCGAAAACCTATTTATCAAACTGTCCTGAATGAACTCGATTCAGATCACTTACCTGTCATTTTATCCTTCCACAATGAACCACAGCAAATACCTGCATTACCCAGGCTAATAGAAGGCAAAATGGACTGGAACAAATTTCAACAAGAACTAGACACTAACATCAAAAGCCCTGGACCGATTCACTCGACTAACGACATAGATGAGGCGGTTAGCCAGTACACAGAAGCAATAAAAACTAGCGTTCAACCAGCCTTAACACCGTGGAAGCAGAAAATGCGCAACTGTCATCACACACCACTCGCAATAATAAACTTAATTAAACTAAAAAACAGGACTAGACGTGAATGGCAAAGGACTAGACGGCCACACCTAAAAGCACTAACTAACCAGCTTACCCACAGAGTCAGAATGCAATTGGATGAATATAGGTTCAATTTATACAACAAATACATCGAAGAACTCCGACCAAGAGATACGACTATGTGGCAGGCTACAAAGAAAATATTAAGACAACCAAATATTATTCATCCGCTAACCGATAATGGGAATACACACGTAACCGATGAAGACAAAGCCAATGTACTTGCATCACACTTCGAAAAAGTGTTCACACCCAATGACACAAACATCACACCAAACCTATTCCAGGAAATAGTTGAAACAAACAATAACTTCAACAGTCAGCACTCACCTGAGATTGAACCGACATCACCGGCTGAAATAAACGAGTTTATTTCAAAACTACACAACAAAAAATCACCCGGCCCAGATTTAATAACAAACGGTATACTAAAGCAACTAACTAAAAAGTCTTTAGCCATTCTAGCAACTATCTTTAATGCTTGCCTTAGACTAGGATATTTTCCAAATGAATGGAAACATGCCCACATACTTCCCTTTCATAAATGTGGCAAAGATAAACACAGACCAGAAAGTTATCGGCCCATAAGTTTATTATCATCACTCTCCAAACTACTTGAAAGAGTTATACACGAGCGGTTGCAAAAAATATTGAATGAGCGTAATATCATACCTCATCACCAAATGGGATTCAAAAAGAAGCATTCGACAACGCACCAGTTACTAAGAATAACCGAATCAATTGAAATAGGCTTCGAGAATAAGGAATATACTGTGGTAGCCTTCATTGACCTTCAAAATGCCTTCGACAAAGTTTGGCATCTAGGACTGCGATATAAAATAATAAAACTGGGAATCCCAAATTACCTCATCAATATATTCTCGTCATTCTTAAAAGACAGGACATTCTCAGTGAGGGTGCATGCCACCACTTCCAATAAAAGGCCAATTACAGCGGGAGTACCGCAAGGTAGTATATTGGGGCCTACTTTATTCAACACTTACATGCACGATTTGCAAACTACCAACAACACTACCTTGGCTATGTTTGCGGATGATACCGCTGTCCTATCTCAAAGCGCAAATCTTCAAACAGCGGTTAATCATCTTCAAAGTGCTTTAGACGAGATGTGCAAATGGTTTAAAAATTGGAAAATCATAATTAATACAACCAAAACTCAAGCAAAAATCTTCACCTTGAAGCAAATCAAAAACTTACCTAATATAAGATTAAATCAAAGCATGATCGAGTGGAACGGAAACGCCTCAGCAATTAAATACTTGGGTGTCTACCTAGACTACAGACTTGGATGGGGATTTCATGTGAATAAGAAATTAAGTGAGTGTTACGCCAGACTTGGTATGTTGTACCCACTGATAAATAGAAAATCACACCTACGTGTTGAGTGCATAACGTTAATCTACCAGACAATACTGAGACCCATCTTGACCTACGCCTGCCCAGTATGGAGGAACACATCAAACACACATATCAAAAAACTTCAAATATTGCAAAATAAAGTGACTCGTATAGCAGTGAACGCGCCGTGGTTCGTGCGGAATGAGCAATTACACAAAGAACTTAATTTACCGCTGATCCTAGACCACATAAATAAACAGTGTACTAAATTTTTCGATACAATCAACGAGTGTCCTAGTGCAGTGGCGTTTAACCTCGGACAAAAAAACAAACACCAAAGATTAAAAAGAAGACTCCCACAAGACTTATTACAATAAATACTCAACCTGTATTCACAAGCATTAGATACATGTATTAAGTTTAATGTACAATGTAAAATACGATTATTTTAATAATTCTCACTATGTTAGTTTAAGTTAAGTGCAACATAGAACCGAATCATGTATAGCAAATTGATTGCTGAGCTGATTTCATTAAATTAAAAAAAAAAAAAGTTTTTAATTGTAAAAATAGAACAAATCAGGCATTTTATTTTCAGGGTTTCTCAAAAAATCAACACTGAAAGAAATAGTGGAAGAAGAAATTTTTAAGTACAGGTAGATCTTGCAGACCAATGGCTAACAAAGTTTCAGTAGCAACAACATCCATGAGCTCCAAAAGATTATAAGAAGGTATTAAGACTAAGTTTCAGCTTACTAAGCTTTTGCTGATTAATATTTTAAACCATAAGATTTTGTGCAATGAACCGGCAAGAGAATGAAACCAAATAGAAAATTTAGAAAATAATTTCAATCCAGATCAAATTGATGCTATTCAGCACAAAACCAACTGCTTCATTCTGGCGGCGTTACATCTTAAATTTACTTGTGGAACCAATGGTTATTAAAGCTGCATTTACTACACTCCTTCCGTTTGAACATTAAATAGAAAACTGGAATGTTTAAAATTTAAAAGTGGAATTTTACAGGATGTATTTACATTTTTGAAAATTAAAGTAAATTATAGGAATCACTAAAAAAGTAGCTACCTATAATTACCCTAGACAAAATTAATTTGAAAGAGTGCATATTTATGCTGCGTGTCTTCTGATAAATTTGTTGGACAGATTATTCTCTCGAAACATACTGTAATTGCTACTCATGGTTTAGTGTTTATGTTAACTGGAATTTATAAGCGCTGGAAGTAATTAAAGTTTCTTCATTCCTAATATGTAATATGTTTTCATTAGTAAATAATAAATGTTAAAAATAATGACAATATCAAATCGAAGAATTTATTAACATGCCTCTTATCACACAATGTTTATTTGTTAAATCAAACAAAAGTGAAGGTTAACAAGCGAAAAAACTTTGATGAAAAATCAAGTGGTTTTTGACATTGGATCTACATGTCCCAACTCTTATTATATACAGGGAGATATAACATGAAAATTAACAAGCAAAAACTAACACCCTTATGCATAGTCGTTCGCCAGCGACCCGCCGGAGTTTCGTTATGAATAATATGTTGGTAGCACTGTAAGTCTATGTCAAATTAGAGTTTAATAGGTTAGGTTTTGTGTCAGTTTCTGTCAAAACTGACGGAAAACCTAACCTGATAACCTCGAATTTGACATAGACGACATGGCGAACGACTATGCATACCCGGTGTAAGTTTCTAGTTACCAGTAGAAAACCAGTTAGATGTAAGTTAGTCGTTAACAACGAACCAATCGCACAAGTCCAATTTCTTCGGGACAAGTATATCAATCAGAGGAAATTTAAGTAAAGAAAAGGTAAATCAAATAGCAAAGGCCTCACGCATATCTGGAACAATGAAAGATCTCATTTGGAGAAATATTGATATGAATGTAGGGAATATATAAAACATTAGTTAGACCTGTAATGACTTATGCCATTAAAACAACTACTGCATGTTAACAAAATAAAAATCGTGCAAATGATCACCGGAAAAACACGACGGAACAGAGTAAGGAATGAGACCACTAGAGAAATATGCCAAGTTCATGATGTGAAAGGAACCACATATAGCATATGGAGACAACAAGAATTGCACATGCAGTAATGACCCAGATTCCAACAGGGCAAAGAGACAAAGGAAGGCCTAAAAAGTAGCGGAGGGATAGCTGGACAGCAATATACCAAGAACAATAAGCTGTTTAAAATACAAGCCAAAGGCTTAAAATATGTAGAAGAGGAAGAAGCAGTTTACTATACCCTATTTTTTAATGCCGTGAATAAAGTTATGCAATTCAAAATACTGTTTCCAATGTACTATACTCGGGCCGCCGAACAGATAGAATGGAGCAGGCAACCCAAATAACATATTACAAAGGTCACTTGATAATATTTTAATTATAATTACTAAAAAGGATCGGAGATGCCGACCCTTACAATTAGAACTAATTTCAATAATTGTCATTAAACAACTTTTTGAGGTTATGATGCAAATAGAAATGTCGACCAACTTAAAAGTCAAGCCTGACATTTGTGCACTTGTAATTGAAAATGTTTAGGCCTGTGGCATGGCGCTTCCTAAATCTCATTATTGGCTGCGGCGTCGAAACCAAAACACGTTGCCCGTGATATGGTTAAGTTTGTAGCGTTTTTTCTTTGGAGTTCCTTTATTCAACCATTTACAAGGACTAAATTGTGCATCTCTACTGCTGTTTTCAAAGTTACATGCAAGTATAAAATATTGACTTGTAAAGTAGTCTCTTAAGGAAATTTTAATTATTCATAGAGCTGCCTGCATTATGGGTAACCGTAAGAAACGAATTCGTAGTCAAGGACGTGAAAGAATCTAAAGCGACTATTGCAATTTTTCTCAGTCGTTTTGCAAGAACGAGTGACTAAAGCAACCGATGTTGGCCTAAATACTATTAGAGGAGCCCAACAAAGTGGCGGAAGAAAATTTACTTCTCCAAAAAAACAAATTACTAAACTTACCCCAGGTCATCTGTCGATCAATATAAAGAAGAAGTAATCCCAAGTGTGACTTTGCCATAAAAAGAGACCTACAATGAAAGCTGTATTCGAAGTCGAACAAAATGAAGGGGGGTGTTAATTTCACTGAGAAATTACATTCCTTTGGGCGAGTGGTACATAAAATGGGTTTTCAATAGAGAAAATGTCAAGACAATAGGCACGTTCTAATAGAAAAGAGAGAAACTCTGACAAAACGTGTTGATTTTTTAAGAAAATGTAAATGTACTCTTATCTGATTTACCTAATGAAGGTTTTGGTTCTCAAAAGTTTTGTCTAGACATGAATGCAATTTTTTCTATATGTGATTAATTTTAGTTAAGCTATTACTGATGTTATTATACACTTATTTAATTTAATGACCATACATATAAGCCGTTCACGACCTTTTTGGGACAGAGTTGACTATGATTTTTTCTTTTCATGTTGGACTAACTGATTCGATGATATAGCGGATGCAACATATTTTTTCTGTCAGTGTCTGTTCGACATTTTCTTGCCACCACATTGCCAGATTTATTATTTTAATATTCGTAAGAAAATACATGATTTATCAAATGTGTAAAAATAATTTTAATTTTCGTCAAAGGAAAAGTCAAAATGTCCAAAAAAATTCCATTAAACGATGCTACTTCCAATTTAAAAATGACAGACCAAATTTAAAAGAACGCGAGTCGATGTGGAGACTAGAGAATATCCGGCAACAATGTACCTATTCAGAAAATATAACCTTAAACTTAAAACAACCTAACCTAACACAAAAGGTGTCAATTTTCATGAGGGAGTTTAGTTGCAACAGAGGTTCTGCCAACAAAATTACTAGATGGTCATAGCCTCACTTGACCCAAAAAGATCGTGAACGGATTATATGAATTAACCTTTATATGGTGTTTAGTTGTATTTTAGCACTTCTAACTTTTTTATTACTTCATTGGAGACCATATTAGATGAATTAGAAAGAGTAAATCAGAAGCTTTTCATAAAAACTGCATTAAAGGAACTGCGAAGTTTCCAAAGGGGATTATGATTTGCGGCTGCATGTCAGCTAACGGACTGTTAATTTATTTATTATGTACACACTGGGACGTAAATAAATCACTATCAAAGTTTTATTGCTCCAAATAATGTTTAAATAATAATTTACCCATTATAGAGGGGTACTACTGAAATACTTGATCAAATTATATCACAATTATTGTTTTAAAGCATAAAACAACTAAAAATTGTATTCCCCTTCAAAAGTTATAATATTAATAGTAGTTTATTTATCTAGAACGAAAAGTGGCATTTTAAAGACGAGAAAGTTGTTTACTTGAATTACTTGCGAGGACCTTTAAAAACACTTTTCGTTCGTGGTGAATACAACGGTTTATTTCATACTGCAAGTTTAATGAATTTTAAATAAAAAGTAGTAAATCATTTCAAATTTTATGTCAACAACTGGCAATTTTAAAGTACTTGAACTTTAAAATTTTACTTTAAAGTACTAGGACTTTAATGTTTTATTTTTTGTACAATAAATAAGTTTTAAAGTACTTGAACTTTAAAATTTTACTTTAAAGTACAAGGATTTTAATGTTCCATTTTTTGTACCATAAATAATCCGAAAATAGTAGTTTATGTAACTAGTCCTCAAAGCAAGGCTTTAGGGGACGAGTCGTAATGTTTCCGGACGAGGCGGAGCGAAGCGCAGCCGAGTCCGTAATATGAAGATGAGTCCTCTAAAGCCATTTGAGGACGTGTTGCATACAACGTTTTTTTGTATTAGCTCTCCAAACATTATAATATGAAGTTTCAATTACCATTAACGCGGCATTATATTAGGAGGCCGCGTGAAAATGTATTTTTCGCTCCCCAAACTGGTTACTTTGGAAACTGTCTAGGATCCTCAAAATGGCCATTTAGAGGCCTTGTACTTAAAGTCGTCATGGCAACTAATGTTTGAGTCCGCTAAAATGTTGCCATGACGACTTTAAGTACAAGGCCTCTAAATGGCCATTTTGAGGATCCTAGACAGTTTCCAAAGTAACCAATTTGGGGAGCAAATACAAAAAATGTTATTTTTGACATCAGTATGAAATAAAAGAAATAAATAAACAAATAAAAATATTACTTATATTTTTATAGAAGCTTTATGTGTTGAGGCTGGTAGCAGGCAAAGCACATAAAGCCACTTTTGAAGCGAATAACATATAAAATTTTATTTTCAAACGAATACTTATACTGCAATAAAAGTAACAAAATTAGAAAACAATAATTTAGTAGAAATGTAAAAACTTAAGATTGAGGTAAAATTGTGATACGTTGGAAATAATTCTTCCATGGTTATGATGGATGAAAATCACAAATAATAATTAAATTATATTGCTGAAATGTTTGATTTTGTTATCTTATATGAGTAGGCAGATAAAGTAGCAACAGTGGCAACTTTATATGCCTAATCAGTTAAAGTACTACCTTTACCTTTGGTTATAATTATAATTAACGCTTTCACTTTGCGAAGCAAGTCACATAAGTTTTCACTTTTATGGTGTTTGAAAATGAACATATTTTATTTAGATTTACAAAATATAAAAATTTAAATAACTTCTAAATGACTTAAAAATCTAATGACTTTCTAGTTTCTGAAATTATTTGTGAAGCAAAGAAAAATACATAAAATACAATAAAAAAAACAGCCAATTAATCAAATAAATGGTAAAATAATTCAATATAGATTCCTCTAATGGTTAACAACCTAAATTGTCTTCAACGAAATCATCTTCTTGTTCAGACGATAGATTAGAACCGGATTCACCGCTGCCGTCTACTGTAATAATTATTTCTTCTCTGTTATCCATAATGTATTCCCACTTATGTTTGTCGACACTGCACATATATTCTTCCATTCTTGCACACTCACACTTCCAAAATTATTTTCTGCAGAAGTGTTAACATCGTTTAATTTGAATGTTGTATTATTTGTAGCAACATAGTTCTTTACTGACACCCATATTTTCCCAATCTGGTTTAATTCTGGATGGTAAGGGGGTAATCGTAGGACTACGTATGACCATGTTCCGCTAATAATTTCTCAATCATATAACTTTTATGTGTAGGTTTATGTAATTTTCTGGTACCATATAATTGGTTTTGTTTCATTCAACTTAATATAAATGTTTCTTACTGATAACCACTTTTGCATGTCTGCTTTTTCCAAACAAGTGTTGGATTCGGCTCAGTACAGACATTGTGATACCATGCATTATCGATGACCAAAACCGACTTTTTTGAAGATTTGCTAATAATTTTTCTTTCAGGCAATTCACATAATTTTAATGGTTTATTTCATCGTGGCAATAATATGTCTCTTAAGTATTGATTTAAACATCAGGAATGAATTTGGTACGAAACCTTTTCTACCTCCGGCATAACGAATAATCAATGCTTGCTCTTTACTGACGGGGGATTTTAAAGAATTGTTGGTACCATCATCACAACATTTAGAACAGTATGGAAGCTATGCAAGTACGTTTCATCAGTGTACACAATATTTCAGCATTCGGCTTTATATTTTATCTTAAAAATTCAACACAATTTGCTATTTCTCTCTTCTCTATTAGAACGTGTGCCTATTGTCTTGACATTTTCTCTATTAAAAACCCATTTTATGTACCAATCGCCTAAAGGAATGTAATTTCTCAGTGAAATTAACACCCCCCTTCATTTTGTTCGACTTCGAATAGAGCTTTCATTGTAGGTCTCTTTTTATGGCAAAGTTATAGATCACACTTGGGATTACTTCTTTATATTGATCGACAGATGACCTGGGGTAAGTTTAGTAATTTGTTTTTTTTTGGAGAAGTAAATTTTCTTCCGCCACTTTGTTGGGCTCCTCTAATAGTATTTAGGCCAACATCGGTTGCTTTAGTCACTCGTTCTTGCAAAACGACTGAGAAAAATTGCAATAGTCGCTTTAGATTCTTTCAGGTCCTTGACTACGAATTAGTTTCTTACGGTTACCCATAATGCAGGCAGCTCTATGAATAATTAAAATTTCCTTAAGAGACTACTTTACAAGTCAATATTTTATACTTGCATGTAACTTTGAAAACAGCAGTAGAGATGCACAATTTAGTCCTTGTAAATGGTTGAATAAAGGAACTCCAAAGAAAAAACGCTACAAACTTAACCATATCACGGGCAACGTGTTTTGGTTTCGACGCCGCAGCCAATAATGAGATTTAGGAAGAGCCATGCCACAGGCCTAAACATTTTCAATTACAAGTGCACAAATGTCAGGCTTGACTTTTAAGTTGGTCGACATTTCTATTTGCATCATAACCTCAAAAAGTTGTTTAATGACAATTATTGAAATTAGTTCTAATTGTAAGGGTCGGCATCTCCGATCCTTTTTGGTAATTATAATTAAAATATTATCAAGTGACCTTTGTAATATGTTATTTGGGTTGCCTGCTCCATTCTATCTGTTCGGCGGCCCGAGTATAATCTAGATTCAACAATTTTATTTTTGAACTAATTGAATAATGGGTTGCATAACTTTGTCTGCGGCATTAAAAATAGAGTGTACAAGATATTTTGTCTTTTCTATGCTGTTCTGTAGGCCCCTATTTCTCATATTTTTGATATAGTCTTCTGATCATGAATGTCAGGTCATATGAATCTTGAACTAAGACTACCGGGTCGTCAGCAAAATTTAACATAAAATCTATGTAATTGTTGATAGGAATTCCCATTTCTTCACAATGTCTCTTCCAGGATTTTAATGCCACTTCTAAATATACCTACATTGAATAATAATGGAGATAGGCTACATCCTTACCTAAATCCTTTGGTAGTTTTTATTGGGCTGGAGAGTTGGCTGCCTATTTTAATGTGCGACACATTGTCTTTGTATGGCTCTTGTATAATGTTTATTAGTTGAGTATTCGTGCCAAGACTTTCCAGAGTTTACATCTTGGCACAGTATCATATTTTTCTTCTTCTCATGGTGCCTTATCCGTTCCGGACATTGGCGATCAGCATGGCTATTCTCACTTTGTAGGCGGTTAGTCTGAACAGTTCTATTGACGTGAGGCCGTACCAGTCGAGGTTTTTCAGCCAGGAATGCCGTCTTCTTCCTGGGCCTCTCTTTGCTTCTAATTTACCCTTTACTATGAGTTGTAAGATATGGTATTTATGATTTCGCATCACATGTCCGAGATATTCGAGTTTGCAGATCTTTACCGTGTTCAATATTTCTTGTTCCTTGCCCAGTTTCCTTAGCACTTCCTCGTTTGTTTCGTGGGCGGTGTCACGGTATTCGTCTGTATATCCACATCTCGAAAGCATTTAGCCTATCCGTGATTTCTTTATTTATTGTCCAGGCTTCCGCACCATAGAGGAGAACAGAGAACACATAACATTTTGCCATCCTTATTTTCAGTTTTAGACTACTGAGGTCTTTGGCTAAAAAGAATCTTTCCATTTTTGAAAAAGCGGCTCTTGCTTTTTCTATGCGGCATCGTACTTCGCCCCGGTAATCCCAGCTGTCATACACGGTGGTTCCCAAGTATTGATAAGTTCTCACTTGTTGTACGGCTTGCCCATTTATATATAATAGTATATATAACAGTATCATATGCCTACTAAAGTACTATTCACACTTTGGGGTTCTTTCTGTCACCTTTCTTGAACAACGACACTATGTAAGATATGTTCCATTTAACAGGTAAATTTGTCAGGCCATTTTTATTTTTCTTGAATTCCTATAGTTACATTATCATTTCGTATAGTTTTCGGACAGAGTTGGCGAGCCTGCCTGTATATCGGGGCCATCTTAGGCATAATTTATCGCACAACGCTTTAGCTTCTCGCATCAAAGAAAAATTCAGACACGAGCATGGCTTTTGGCTTCAGTTAAAGGTTTAGCGCACCGCGCTAATCTTTACACCGTTGTTTCATGCAGCTGCGTGTCCTTCAGTTGTAAGAACGTCTATTTTCAAGTGATTCAAAATTTAGCCCATGAGAGCAAATAGTATAGCTTCTACCTCTGTCGCTTTTTATCGATCACGCATTGTTGACTCTGACGCGGCTTGCGCTGTGATTGGCCACACCTTCACTCGGAGTCAGCAAGTTTGAGCGCGAAGTTACATTAGCGTCTGTTTTTAGACATTCAGTTTGGAGCCGTAGCAAAGTAAAGTCGACATACCGTGCTTGTGTTTCCGCCCCTCGCCCGTATCGTTCGGGTGCGGGGGCAGTTTGTTTTTTTTTGTAGTTATTTGTGACTTCTTTAGTTTTTTCTGCTTGTGGCAGACGGCGCTTGGCGAGCGTTGAGAGAACTCGTGTTTTGCTGGTGATGTCCGTTCGCGGGTTTGTTTTGGCTACTCTTTAGTTATGGAGGCTCGTTAGGCCCATTTTCTCTGACATTTGTTAGGCGGAATTCATTGCCGAGTGAGCTAATCAACAGCCACACTGATTTCCGTGTTTGCCAAGGGGGCATGAGACATTCCACCCACGCCTGACGCAGGGGACCATTACGGACGTCACTGCATTTCGCCCACGCCACGTTATCAAAAGTGTAGCGACAAACAACGCCTGCACGAGCACACTACGCCCGTCTCGACGCCGATCTATCAACCAAGGTAACATTTGTGTTATAAACTGTTTCGCCAGCATGTTCTTGTAATTAAACTCACATATCTCTGCCCGGCGCTCAATTAATGCCTGGTATACTCTCGTATAAGGCTAACATTTGTGTTCTAAGCTGCTTTGCTGCAAGCCAGTCTATTCTTGTAATTAAATTCACATATCTGTGCCCGGCGCTCAATTAATGTCTGGTACACTCTTGTATAAATCTAACGTTTGTGTTCTAAACTGCTTTGCCGCAAGTCACTATGTTTTTATGATTTAAACTCAAATACAAACTTGTTTAGTCGTAAGCCGATATTTAAATAAAACTGATTTTGACTTGTTGTTTGCCTTAGCTGTGCGTTGTAGCTCCTAGATAGGGCGTTTCCCGGCTGGGTTTATTCCGTTAAGTATTTATTCCTTTTACTGTGCCAAATTGATGTACGTGCCGACCACTTTGGTGCAACTGTTTTCGGTCATGTGAAGTGGCCCAATAGATGTATTAACTGTAACGACTTACGATTTTCCTTTGTCTTGTGCATGTTTGTTTACAGGGTGACTGAGTCACTGTCAAGATCGATGTAAGGTAAGACCCGGACGTGTGAATGAGCGTTTCAGGTAGGTTGGCGCGCTCGTCGCTGCTCTGTGGCTTCCAGAAGTAGTATTTGAGTATGTTTTGCCTCGTTTGACCTTCAAGGTTTGGTCAAGCGTGGGTCTCCTTGCTTAGACCTTGTGGCGCCCTGTTTCTTTTGTAACACCCTATACATATCAACACGCTTGCCCTGTGGTGTCTCGTTTAGGACCACGCCCTCTCCCTGAGCGTATTTGAGCTGCGGCTTTTAGCCTGTTTCTTACAATTTCTAGGGTAAGCGTGGACGTTTCCCGGACTTGTTTAGCATTCGGCACTCGCTCATCTGTGAGTGTTGTTAAATCAATTTGATACTGTAACAAATTTTTCATTAGGCTGCATTTTCTTATTAATTCTGTGATCCTTTCAAACAAACTATTTCTTCCACATTTTCTTAGCTTCACAGAAGCATTACCCGGGCCTGGTGATCTTCCATTTTTTATTTAATGTTATTTCTTTTGATATTCCTGATAATTCGATATCTTGGTTTCTGACAGCAATACAATATGATATATTCATTATGCTTTGGACATTCCATATACCATGCCCCAATTCTCATCGTTTTTTTTTCTCGCCTTAATCTGTTTTTGTCCAAACTCCGAGGCTTAACTGTGATACTAAAAGCATATTATTCTTCATTTTTTCAAGTATTAAAATTTAAAAATACAAAGAGTTTATTGACTGAATATACATATATAGGGACATGTTTACAATAAATCAAGTAGAGAAATCAAATGGTAGATCAAAACATAGTCGGTACCAACTAGTTTTTCACAATTACAACAACTTGGTAAAGAACATAATTATACTAGTTATATTACAAACAATAAAATAGGTGGAATACACAGTGGAAATTCTTGGAAAATCAGAAAAGAGCCCACGTTTACGCAAAAGAGATTTTTTACTTATAATCTTCAATCGAATTAAAGCAATGGTCTAAAAAGTACTTTTCAATTTGGTTTTAAATTTTGCAAATGGAAAACTTTTCTATGCAGCCAGAATGACGTACAGATTTAAGTCTGTCGAATATTTTTGAGATTTCTGTAACCTGAATCTCTCAGGTACTAAATAAACAGGTCGAATAGTTTTGTAGATCTGAGGGAGTTTGATAGTTGGTTTTATTATCATGCATTTCTAAGATTGAATTAAATATGTATAATGCAGGTAAGGACATTGCCTAAAATTCTGACTGCAGCAAATATGTGGGAATGGAAGATATTTCTAAAACTAATAAAATTACATATATTCAGATTGCTTAAAAATTTTGCATTGAAATATTAATTATTTTAATATCAATATTAACAATGTTATGCAAAAAAATGCTAAATCTCAAGTGGCTGCTGTAAGTAACAGATAACAATTGAATGAAAGAAAATGCTGCTTAAAAAACGGTAGAACTATTCGGCAAATTCCACATTTATCTTGTTTGTAGCTTTTGATATGAAATTTGACAGGTTTGAATTATCCACGTGACAGTTAATATCATTTAATCAACTAAAATAATAAAAATGTATGGCTAATATATTTAGAAATTGTCCTAGTTTTTTTCGTAGCAATAGTACCTTTCGAGTGTAAAATGAAGTCTCTGGGTATTAATTGTATCGCACGCTTGAACGAGGGGTGAGTACAACCCTAGCTAGCTCTAACTGTCGGTAGAATATGGCGTGAATAAGTACTAGGCAGCGGTTCATAAGGTTCCATAAAAATTTCATTAAAATAATACAAAATGGGCCCCAGTTGTTATACACAACATAAACAGAAATCTAGCTATCAAAACGAATCACCACCTACCTTGTATGCCTCTTACTTCAACCTAAATCTTCAAAGAACATGAGCAGGTTCAGGAAGTGTCGTAAGAGAAATACGCAAGAAAATATAAACCAATAACAGTCTACACATGTATTGGGGGTTGCAGTTATTACCTTTGGGGTAAAGTTGCACGAATTAAGATTGGTGTTGGGATGCAGGTCAATCTTAAGGAAGGAGTATCTTTGCCATGGGCGTACATAATCTAGATTGCATTGGGAGTATATAGTGCCCCCTGTCTTTTTTAGACTTATACAATATGTAGTGGTTGCATGCATGACATATTTAGCAAAGGTAAATGTGTGGCACATGTGCTTTTCACCTCGCTTGAGTGGTTGTTTATCATGACTGTCATTTTATGTGTTTCCCCTTGAGGCTATGGGGCCAACAAACCATAATTAAGTTAGTTTAATTTTATTGGTGTACGTGTAGACTAAAAGTGTGTGAACTCTGAAAATGTTGCTTTAAAAAACTGCCTTAATAATAATAACGTGTAGACCTAATTTTTAACAAGGTGGGCTCTACCCAATAAATAATGCCATCTGAAACGTGCAATGGGAAATTTATTTTTTCACAACCACAACTTTCATGTGACAGCAGTATGATTAACAACAGCCTCCCTGTTCGCCCACATTTAACTTAATACTGTTAGCCAAGAGTATGTTGCTGTTAGCTCATAGAATGGTATGTTACATTCTGACTGCTACTTTAACTAATCATAAATGAAAGATCAATAGTAGTTCATTGTTGCACATATGTAAAATTGACGCTTAATACAATTACAATAATAACATTATTCGTTATTTATAAGATTTATTTAATGTAGCTACATTTACCAGTACCTTTCATCTTGGTTTTGAAATATAAAAATGCAAGTTCATACACTCTCGGATAGGAACCATAGCACTGGTAGATCAAGTCTGCAAACCAATGGCATAGAATCTTCAGCTTGTTGCGATTTGTAGTAGCTATAAAGGCCCCTCTAGCTTGCGAATGTTGATGCGAATCAATCAAAGTTACCTAAATGTGAAACTTACTGTTACTTCGGTGAATCACAGCAAACAGATTTAATTATACAATTTCAACTCAGCTTAATTTATAACTTTGCTTAGAAATCCAAGCCTACAATTCCATATATATAATTGTTGGCCCCTGATGTATTTAGGTTTTCAAAAATTTTCGGAATTTAGAATGGATTTGGGATTGTAGACTTGTAATATCAAATAATACTTATAAGATAAAGAAGAATTATTTAAATCACAATAAGTAACGCAGATTATTTTTTATCTTGATGCAAGTTAAACAATCCACTGTAATGGTAAAATAATGTATATCTAAAAAATAAAAGCGTTATACAATATGGTAAGTGTAATTTTCTGTGGTTACTAAGATAAGTATTTAAGAAGACTGAACAAAAAACTGACATTGATAATTGAGCAGGCAGTAGATTTTGCGTTACTACGTATTTTTATTGTTGGAAACCAAACTGTATATGAAACGGCTCATTGATAATGTTAATCTATACCGTAAAATCGGTAGTCTCTTTGTATGTTTGTATGCTATCTCCTCCAAAGATACTGGACCGATTAAATTGTATGATAGCTTAAAATTCTGCTAATTTTTAGACTTAGATCGTAGGCCGGTTTTTATTTTCAATTTGATTTCTATTGAAACGTACAATACGATTCATACTTGTAGCTTCTGGTATCCTTAATGCAAGATTGTGGCATCTGATAAAATTGGCAGTCCAATACACATGCTTTGGTTTTTACAATATGACAGAAGTGAGGTGTTTTGCCTCAAAAATGCTTTGCTCCTGGTCGAGAACAACTAGACATTCATGGTGCAACACTTGTTGTGGGAAAATTGCTCATTTTTGCTGCCGAATTGTGCCAACGCATTAACATAACGCCCTGGTTTCAAGAGTCCGGGTCCTGAAAATAGCAAGTTGCAAGCATCACCTCACATTGAAGCGCACAACCTCCAGAGTGGGGCCAATTTCTCTGATCACCGTGGAAGTGGAGACCAGGTGTAAAGTAGCGTATTTGCGTACTTACACGCAATTACTAAAGGTTAGTGATATACACTTGTTGAAATCTACAAGAATATTGTATTGCATCATATTTGTGTCTCAAAATAGAGGACGGTTTTGGGTGCGGCCAGTGATTTCAAGCGCCAGCAGGTGTATTAGATTACAGTGAGATTACATGGCAAATTATCGCCCAAAGCTAGACTTGTATGCAGCATAATATTTGCATATCAAAGACAGCTGCTTTGGTGTCTTTTCTAATGTTTAAATGTACATATGTATATCACATATAGTTATTCTGCTATTATTTGACTTATAAATGCATATAGAAACTAGCTAATTGATGTTGATTATACATTCTTAGTTAACACTGTTGTGTTTAGAAATGGCCATTTATTCTTGGGGTTAACCCTAATTTCTTTATTGTTTTATGTATGTAGTTAAAAGCCAACATATATTTGTGTTACATAGAAATTCAGCAAATTGGCTTTTATTTGGATAGAAGTTTGGAGTATGTTTTCAGTTGTTACGAGCCAGATTGGGTCAACTTCCAGAGCATTATTGCATTGATTTCTCCATGACCACGACTGGGATAGAAGTAAGGGGTTTCTTATTCTAACTGAGCTAGCTGGCAACAAAAGGCAAATAACTTATAAAAATACTAAGGCTGTAAATACAAATACATCTTTATTTGAAATTATATAACAATCTAAAACTACTTTATTTTGTCATTAAGTGGTCAAAGAAATACATTTTAATCAAGAAATTCCTAGTCAATATTTCTTTTCGTATTTTGAAGCATCTTTTGAATTTGTTCTTGTCATGATGTTATTATCATTAGACGATAATGGATATAGGGTATAGGTTTTTTGACCTGTTTTATCTTGATCCTTATTTTATTTAGTTTGATATTATGCATTTAATTGTAATTTTTAAAATGTTGTTTCTTTCTGCATGTATATAATTTATATTGTAGGTATATCTGATGATTACGTATTTTGAAATAAGTTTTGCTGAAAAATGTTAGATATAAGTAGAGAGTTTGCATGCAGTTTGCCCCGGACTTAAAAACGCAGTCAGTACAGTGGTAGAACAAACAATCCGGATGGAGTTAAACTGGATCACTTTACAACTAAGAATGTCGCAATAGTTTCGGCTCCTGAAGAACCCACTCATTATCTGTACAACAATAGGCATCAACCCGATATTCTCGATATTATTTTACAGAAAAACTTTAACAGAAGAATATGGCAAACTGTTGTACCTGAATTAGATTCAGACCATCTGCCAGTATTAACTAATTTTTATGCAGTCCCAGAAAGAACTGAAAAGCCCGAGAGATTAATCAAAGGGAAAATAGATTGGGAAAAGTTCCAAGGACTACTCGACGAAAATATCAAATGCACTAGATTATTGGAATCCACCAATGATATTGATCAAGCATTATTATCCCATAATTATCCCACAAGAACGTCGGTGTTGCCGTCCTATATATTTGACATAATAAACGAGAAGCATAAAGCTCGTAGGCAATGGCAAAGAAATCGTACTCCACAATTGAAATCACTTCTTAATCGATTAACTAGACATGTCAAGTTAGAATTGGTTACATTGAGGATTAATTCGTATAATGCTTACCTACATAAAACAATTGCAAACTGGTGACGCTACAATGTGGAGAGCAAGGAAATCTATCCTCAAACAACCTGCCGTCATATCATCTTTAAATGCTAACAATTCAACTTACAACACTGACAAAGAGAAATGTGTAGTCTTCTCGAACCATCTGGAAGAAGTGTTCACAACTATTCAAAACTTAACCGATCAAGACTTTTACAACGAAGTTCAGGAATACGTCTCAACACGGCAATCAACACATACAGATGTTATTAAACCAACATCGCCCAAAGAACTTCAAGAATGATTTAAAAAATTACCAAATAAAAAATTCCCCGGCCATGACCTCATTCCAAACGAAGTCTTGAAGAATCTAGAAAAAAAAACCTACCACCCAAAGCAAAATAACATACCTAACCACTGTTTTTAATAGTTGCTTAAAAATAGAATATTTCTTGGATAAGTGGAAAGTGGAAATTAGCTCACATTATTTTATTTCAGAAACCTAGCAAAAACAAGCATAATTCGGTAAGTTATTGCCCTATCTCGTTGCTACCTGCGTTCTTTAAGTTATTCGAGAAAGTCGTATATTCTCGCTTAAAGAAATATTTAGACAGCAAAAAATTAATTCCCAAATTTCAATTTGGTTTTCAACTAGGGTTTTCTACAAACTACCAGCTCTTAAGAATGACCCAAATAATAGAAAAGATTAAGAGGATAGGAAATATACAGTTATAGTATTTATTGATATTGCCCAAGCATTCGATAAAGTTTGGATAAGTGGAAAAGCTTGATCAATTAAACTTGCCAGATTATATTGTAAAAGTAATAGCATCTTTCTTACAAAACAAAAGTTTCCAAGTTAAAATCAACTGCTAGCTTTCCCTTATTAAACAAATAACAGCTAGTGTTCCACAGGGGTCAATACTTGGCCCAGTATTATATAATATATTTATGAATGATATACCCGAACCTCAAAATACTTCAATTAGAATGTATGCAGATGATACGGCACTTATAAGTCAGCACGAAAATATTTTGGAAGCTATCGGGCAACCGCAAAGTTCAGTAAATGAAGTGCAACGGTGGTTTAATAAGTGGCAACTTAATATTAATCACTCAAAAAGTGAAGCAAAAATACACTTCTCCAATAAATTAACGCACCAAAAAAAAGTAGCCAAAAGTTTAAAGTTAATTATTGTCGAAACCACTTATCCGATTTGGACGATTTTTTTTTTTGAATGACACGTCGTCTCTTTCCGAAAGTTAGTGTACTACTCTATTCGCATAGAAACTTATTTTTTTATAAATACCGGGTGTAACAATTATAACGTGTTTTTTCCATAAAATTTTTAATACCCTGTGGGGTTCAACAGCTACAATATCAAGTTATAATTCATAGCAAACTCTAGCCTTATCTTTTTATAACATTTTGTTTTTTGATTTACTCTTTTATCTTAGCTACTGCAAAAGAAACACAATTTTATAGCATAACATGTGTTAATGGAGACCTAATTTAACAACAACAAAAAAAGAAACTAAATGTAAAGAAAAAAGGTAAACGAAAGTCTCAGTAGCGAGTATTTTCGCCTCTGGCCAGAATAATTTCTAACCTTCCTCAAACAGAACTAATGCTTGAGCAAAACGTTAAGGACTAACACCGAAAACACACTTCTATCAACTACTGCTTTTTGACAGTTGTATTTATCTGATGACAATTACTGTTTCTTTCTGTTTCTCCATAGCCTGCTACTTTAGTGAATTTAATGCAAATTAAAGTCAATAAAAACATGTTATGCTATAAAATTGTGTTTCTCTTGCAGTAGCTAAGATAAAAGAGTGAATCAAAAAACAAAATGTTATAAAAAGATAAGGGTAGAGTTTGCTTTGAATTATAACTTGATATTGTAGCTGTTGAACTCCACAGGGTGTTATACATTTTATGGAAAAAATACGTTATAATTGTTACACCCGGTATTTATAAAAAAATCAGTTTCTATGCGAATAGAGTAGTACACTAACTTTCTGAAAGAGACGACGTGTCATTCAAAAAAAAATCGTCCAAATCGGATAAGTGCTTTCGACAATAATTAACTTTAAACTTTTGGCTACCTTTTTTTGGTGCGTTAATTTATTAGAGAAGTGTATTTACGTTATGTAGAATAATCAGTCCGCCTAGAATACGAATAAATAATCACAATATTGAGTGGAATCCATTCCACAAAGCTGTTAAGTATCTGGGAGTCCATCTTGATCAGCGGTTAAGTTGGGGGTATCACGTGAATAAGAAATTAAATTAATGTTATGCACGGATGACTCTTCTTTATCCTATTCTGAACAGAAAACACCACTACAAATTAAGTGCGGCTTATTAATCTACCAATGTCTGCTCCGTCCTATAATAACCTATGGATGCCCGATACGGGGAGCTGCCTCAAAACTCCACAACAAAAAACTGCAAGTTTTACAAAATAAGGTATTGAGGATCGTTATAAATGCACCTTGCTTTGTGCAAAATCAGCAAATTCACAGTGAACTTGGAATACCAACTATCGAAGAACACATGTAGAAAGTGATCAGAAAGTTTTATGAAAATGTGAAAAAGTGCACGAGTACAGAACATTATTCCGTGGGAGCAATGAGGATTCATGTAAGACTAAAACGACAACTACCTCAGGATGTTTATAAATCCTGCAAAAGAAAGTGACAATAATTAACTGTATTAAGTTAAATATTAATGTGACCTAGGGGTTCTAACTAATATGTAGCTGATGTAGCTGTGTATGACCAGTATTGTCGATTCAGTTACAAAGGCAAATTTAAAAAAAAAATTTTGCTTAATTAATAGGTACTACTTATTAATACACATTCATATTGGTTACGTATATGTGTTCTGAATAACAAAATATTCATAATTACCTGTAATTTAAATTATAGTAAAACAAAATACTAATTGGGTGAGTATAGAGTTCCTAAATATTATGTAGGAATTCTAGGTGAGTAGTCAAATATTATTCATTTGTAACTGTGCCTAAGAAAATACAACACTAGTTATTTATCTTAGTCAAAAACACTTTTTAGAATTTTTCCTTTTACATTCATATTTGCTGTTTTAAAGTGTCAAATTAGTAAAAACGAATTTTTTAACTAAAGTAAATATATATATACAATTAAAAAAGTGAAACAAATTTTATACGTTTCTCTACATCCAACAACTTATAAATAGACAATAATTAATGCAGAAGTACCTAACCTTTCAAACATTCAACTCATTAGCAACATTCACAAATTTTGTAACAAGCCAAGCATGAAGGTTGATTTAACCATTCATGACGATTTGTTAATGTATAAGTCATCTTACCGTATCAGGTTCATCCTGCATTACAAATATAACGCTTCGAGAGTCGGATATTAGAACTACATAGAGGTCCAAACTTTTTTTACGTTTCATCCGATACTGACACCATTCTTTCCATTGGCACTTTAAGTTATCATACAGAGTTAATGCAAGTGGTTGAGGATAGAGTTCGCATTTCTATAAAAAAGTATAATAAATTTTACAAACTTTCTGTCGACTATTTATACCCATTCACGTATTCCGCGTACGTTCAGCCCTGCATAATGGATAGCCTCTGGCACAGTTAAATTAACATTGTACAGTACTCCTTCTATTTGGAGAGCTTGATGGATAGCATTGCCCACTAGCATTGCAGAAGCAAGAGCAGAAATTAGATTATTGTTCACGGGTTTATCTGGTTCTTCTATCTGCAACGGTAGTATTTAGATTATTATCTAGCACCTATTAAAATGTATTTCACTTTGATTTGGTTCAAACAGCATTTTGCAGCTGTTATAATCACAATGAGCGTGCAAGCATTGCTTCCATTAATACAGTTTTCATAGCTGTACTTAGATTGAGAAAATGCAGACCCAAACCATGTGATTCTTAACTGGTCTTTGTAGAGGAATTTGGTTTCATATTTTGGAAAAAATGGGATTTGTTCGCAGGTGCAGGTTTGTGATTTTTTCTTACTAGTAAAAATTTTGAATTTTGATACATTCTTTCTTGACATGGAGGTCTGGTAAGATGTCGTTTTCGTGATTAATTTGGTTATAACCATAACATCACATTTGTTTACTTTGAAAATGTTTATTAAACACAGTTGCTATGATAATAGGGGTAAAATCATTCCTATAAATTCTTATTAACACAACAAACATATTGGATTACTGCATGATATAAATAACCATGTACAGTATTACAGTATTAAAGTTTAAATATATTCCATATTGAGAATTAACCACAATAATGGTACATAGTTATAAACTCTTGAGAGACTTTTGAATAATTTTTGTAACATGTTTAAAACTGTGCTTAATATTTTATAAATCGTTAGATCGCTTATTTTTATGAATGAATAAAAAAAACCCACTTCAGCAGTAGTTTTTACATTAGAAACTTTGCAAGTACTTATCCTTTTATAAATTTATATATTAATGTAGTCTAATGTAGTAAATCATAACATAATTTTAAGCTAGACCTTCAGGAAATGTTTAAATTAGATCAGAAAGTAGTGAGTAATAATTCTTACGAGAATGTCAACAGGTAAACACATTCATTTTTTGCTGATTGTAATTTACATATCTACTTAAGAATATCAATATATCAGACACGCACATAAATATAAATGCTTGTGACGTTTATAGCGCAGCAAGTCGCATGACAAGTGTGCTAATTTTTTGTTCAATATTTGCATGAATAGTGACTCATTCTTCTTAGTAAAGCTTAAATATTTATCTCAGTGTTTTTACAAAGTTACTTTCTCTTAATGAAAACTTGTTTGTAATACTATGTCGCAATTAACACTATTAAATAAGAACAGGAAAAGTTCAATGTAAATACCATTTGTATTGCTAATCATGTTTAAACACAACACAAAGATTGCTAAGTGATGTAACTTCTTTATATGTATAGACAAGGTACATTGCTTTTCATATAACTGATAATAGCATCTTATTCGACTACACATGCATACAGTTAAAAAAATCTGTATGTTGAAATGTTATGTTATTATTGAAACATTTCGATTCTTTTGTGACATTATCTTATATCTGTTGAGTCCTATTTTCGGCAAGTGTCAAACCTGACCTATGTGAAAATTATTACTTCCTTCTATTTCAAAATTAACCCAAAAATAAACAACATTTTATTTTTTTAAGGTGCTCAACCTGTATACATATATTTGTTTGAAATTTTCACGGTTTCACGGTATATAATGCGTATGCAAAATATCATCTTTCTCCGACAAATTGTTTTTGAGTTATACTGCCAACAGACAGACAGAATTGAGAAAACCTGTTTTTCGTCATCTAGGGACCCTAAAATGTGAAGATCTGAAGAAATCTCGGAAGGTGATTTTTTCGTGATTACAATACAAAAAATTAGTAAATTTGGGATAGACAGAAGTCCTCTTTAGTACAACAAAATTAGATAAAACTAGGTAAAATAATATTGTATTACATAATGATTCTTCAGCTGGTAAATTTTGAGTTTTGTAATTCAGTGTTAGTTTGAAATATTCTGTTTCTAGTAACAGCAAAATTATATGATGTTCGTTAGTTAATTAAAATGGAAAAGACTATATTAGTCCAGTGATCTATGACTAAGAAACTAAAGGCATTAGGTTTGATGACTGCTAGCATCTACGTCTATTTTGCCATTTTTGGCCTTTGCAATTGAATACAAGTGGATGAAGTGTAATGCCACATTACTTTTGCTACCTATCTTCCGAACGGCTGTAAATTAGATATCTTGGCTAGCCAAACTCCTAAGGCAAGTCAACGCTAGTAATCAGAACTATTATGATTACTTAGAAAATAACCAACAATAAGTAATTTATTTCCTACATAATGTAATAATAAGGAACAAAAACACATCTTAACATTATATGTACCGGGTGGCCAATTAAGAAGGGCACTCGGCCCTATCTCGAAAAGTAATTGTCGTAAAGACTTGGGGTAAAAAAATTTATGACTAAAGCGGCCAAGAGAAAATGCTGGAAATTATTTTTAAGTTTCTAGAATGGCCGCCAGGAGGCGTAATCGCATTCTTGAATTTTAAATCCCGATTTTTGAGAAATATTCTTATATTACAGATAGCTAAAATGGACACCGTTTTAAAGCTGAGATAAATTCGATTCTTTTTTGTTAAATGCTTTTTGCTCTATCTCTTAAGAGAAAGTGGTGGGGGGTGTCCGAACATTTTCGGAAAGAAATGTCAATAACTTCAAAATGGCTGAACGGATTTTGTCAAACTTGGAGTCGTTGAAAAGGGCTTTTCTTAGGCTATCAATGCTGCCTTGAGCGGATTGATTTCGATTGCTTGTGTCGTCGCTAGATGGCGTTTTGCGACAACACTACAAATGAAATGGATTTTCTCAAAAAAATTAAATGCAACGATATCACTTTTATTGGAACAAAAGATAGCCAAATAAGGGCCTAACACGCTAGTGAAAACTGCATTTCGATATTTGTTTCCTAACCTAAAATATCAGTAAAGGAAATTAAAAATCGAAATAATGTCGCATCTTTGGGAATATTATCAGTATACCTGCCATTATTAAATCCTAATTATCCTTCTTTTAGCAAAATATATATAAATTTACTGTTAAAATACCAACATTATATTTAAAATGTCAATAATAATTAATCCTTTATCTAATAGAGTTGTCTGTCCGGGACGCTGTTTTGTCTGTCCGGGACGCTGTTTCAGCAGCCAAACCGTAAGAGATAGAGAAAAAAGTTATGAAAGTTATGTTTGGAATGGTCATGTCAGGTCAGGAACCGAATTTCAGTCAAGTGACACTTCCGGTTTTCAAATCACGTGATTTCTCGAAAACCGGAAGTGTCACGTGACTGAAATTCGGTTCCTGACCTGACATGACCATTCCAAACATATAACTTTCATAACTTTTTTCTCTATCTCTTACGGTTTGGCTGCTGAAACAGCGTCCCGGACAGACAAAACAGCGTCCCGGACAGACAACTCTATTAGATAAAGGATTAATTATTATTGACATTTTAAATATAATGTTGGTATTTTAACAGTAAATTTATATATATTTTGCTAAAAGAAGGATAATTAGGATTTAATAATGGCAGGTATACTGATAATATTCCCAAAGATGCGACATTATTTCGATTTGTAATTTCCTTTACTGATATTTTAGGTTAGGAAACAAATATCGAAATGCGGTTTTCACTAGCGTGTTAGGCCCTTATTTGGCTATCTTTTGTTCCAATAAAAGTGATATCGTTGCATTTAATTTTTTTGAGAAAATCCATTTCATTTGTAGTGTTGTCGCAAAACGCCCTCTAGCGACGACACAAGCAATCTAAATCAATCCGCTCAAGGCAGCATTGATAGCCTAAGAAAAGCCCTTTTCAACGACTCCAAGTTTGACAAAATCCGTTCAGCCATTTTGAAGTTATTGACATTTCTTTCCGAAAATGTTCGGACACCCCCCACCACTTTCCCTTAAGAGATAGAGCAAAAAGCATTTAACAAAAAAGAATCGAATTTATCTCAGCTTTAAAACGGTGTCCATTTTAGCTATCTGTAATATAAGAATATTTCTCAAAAATCGGGATTAAAATTCAAGAATGCGATTACGCCTCCTGGCGGCCATTCTAGAAACTTAAAAATAATTTCCAGCATTTTCTCTTGGCCGCTTTAGTCATAAATTTTTTTACCCCAAGTCTTTACGACAATTACTTTTCGAGATAGGGCCGAGTGCCCTTCTTAATTGGCCACCCGGTACAGTGTGGTCATTAAGGGCCGGTTGCAGAAAGCAATGTTAAGTCTGGTGTTAGCTAACATCGCGTCAAAGTGAACAAAATCGCATCAAATTTTGTTTACTAATGTATTAGTTACCATAAGCATTTGAGATTTGATTCGTTTTTGTTCACTTTGACGCGATGTTAGCTAACACGAGACTTAACATTGCTTTCTGCAACCGGCCTAAGTGTGCAACAAATGGGACATTTTTTTATTAGTTGTACAATCGAAATTTAAATACGGCCACAAGTTAGTGCATGTTCGATAACCATATCAGATGCCCTTAGAATGGCTTCAAGTCAAACAATATACAGGGCAGGACAAAAATATGAAATTCGTTCAAGAATAAAGTTACCTTACTTCAAAAAATATTGCAAAATTTTATTGAGAAAAGTTGTTTAGAATCAAAAGTTATGCTCAAATACAAATTCACGGCCTTCTATTCGAATTTTGATTCTTTTTTGTAAAATTTTGTATTATCCCCGTATGATACATATTTTTATTATTCTGATTTTATTAAGAGTTTTTTCATATGTAAATTATTATTAGTAAAGCATTTGCCTTGTTAAAAAGAATATTTGTGAAATTCTAAAGTTCTGTTAAATATCGTTGCAACAAACATGAAGTGGACGGTTACCTAAAAAATATAAATCCAAGTAAATTTTACAAATACGCTTCAAGTTGCTAAAAGTTATTTAAAAGTGATGTGGTTGTGGCTACTTTATATACATATAAAATCAGAATAATAAAAATATGTATCATACATATACAGGGTGTTTGGTTCACCGACGTATATCCGAAAGGAGGTGGTAGGTGAGTCGGTTTGGAACTTATTTAACCAAAAATACCTTTATACAAAGTGTCACGGTTTCTGAGATAAAGCCAACTTTGTGATTTTATTAAATTACTGCAGTTTTAGTATGATTAATTTTTAATTAGACACAACTGCAAACTTTTAATTTCTTGTAACTTTTATTTTAGTAGTCTTTGATATCTGTTCTATCAAATAAAATCACTTGATACACTCTACATGTGATAAAACAAAATATGGAGTCAACTAAAGTTCAAAAATGTATTCTCTAGATATCAAACTTTGATCTAGTAAGCCACGTATAAAAAATTTTCAAAAAAAAAAACATTCGGATAGGAGGCCGTGACTTTGTATTTGAGCATAACTTTTGATTCTAAACAACTTTTATCAATAAAAGTTTGCTACATTTTTTGAAATAAGGGTACTTTATTCTTGAACGAATTTCACATTTTTTTGTCCTGCCTTGTATATTGTTTGACTTGAAGCCATTCTAAGGGCATCTGATATAGTTATAGAACATGCACTAACTTTTGGCCGTATTTAAATTTCGATTGTACAACTAATAAAAAAATTTCCCATTTATTGCACACTTAATGGACCACACTGTATACCTACTTCAATTATTTACTTTATACAATATTTCACGCCATTTTGAAAGCGTTTACTACTCAATCATAAAGTTTTTTCTTTTGCTGGTGACTTAAAAGTTCATATAACAATGCAAGTATTATCTAGAAGTACTCCATATCACTGGTAGCACATTCTCAGATCATCAGGTACGTACATGAACATCTGACTCGTCCGATATGTTCACTGAAAAGCACATTAACTACGGAATCATTAAAATTTAGCTTGTAGCAAGATACAATCATTAACTTTAGCGCCTTATATTCTGTATAATACCAAAGAGTATATGCTCTTTCATAATACTATAAACCGATTACCTTGTCATCTCTATTTTGCTGAGTTAATAAAAATTTATATTTGGGTTGCAATTCAATATATTGTAATGATATACATAGGGGTATTAAAATCAATTTTAGAAAGGATTAAGGGAGTACAATGGGTGAAAATAATCAAGATCTACATATTTAAATATAAATTAGGAATGTGAATAATTATTATACAAGTAGAAAGTAAAAGAGAATTTGTAATTGAGTGGAGTGTGGCTGTTTGAAAGGCAGATAGATTCAAAAATAATATAATATTTTAAAATTAGGTTTGAAGGGAATGACAAATACTGAATTGTAATAAATTATAAAAATAGTAGTTATAAATCAAATATTATGAGATAGAGTGTAAAAAGTAGAAAAATGATATCGTTAAGCACTTTGTTTCGATTATTATAAATAACAAATTCTGAAAAATGTATCTGAAATAATTTGGTGTAATTAAAACATTAAAATAAACCCCAATTTTATTAAGAAATGTTTGGATGATAAATAGGGTAATATACAAAATTGGCGTGGTGAAGTTAAAATGGAAATTTAAACCGAGAAGAATAATTAAAGACATAAAACTAAGGAAGATTACAAGTATGTGGTAAAAACACTAAGCAGAATTAATCTACAAATGTGAATAAATGGAGTAAAATACTAAGTCAAGTTTATTGGAGAATTACATTTGACATCATATATTAATCGAATTGGATTGTGTCTGGCTGTTTGGTGCTAAGGGGAGAGTTCCAAAGGAGGACCATTAGTTAAGGAGACACGTTCCAGGAAGTTGTGGGAGATGCAGTATTGGAAGTAGGTAACTGCAGATTTGGTCTGTTTGGTTGCATACTGTGGGGAAGGTTTGAGTTGCTGATTCTGTACAGTTGGGACTTCTTGTCTGTCATTGCGGGAAGGTGCTTGAGCAGGTTGGTTCACATCCAAAACATTGTTGAAACCAAGTGAAAGGTGGGTGATCTTGAGTAGTAATATAATTAGTAGAAAATGAAATAAAGACTAAAAAGGTGAATTAGTTATTAAAGAATTACTTACTGTTTCTGATATTGTTGTGTACTAGTTAAATGATCTGGTATGTATTTGTCATTTAAATTTCAAATCTATTTGACATATAATTGACATAAGTTATTTTAACTTATGGGAATGATATTTAAAATTAGAACATCAAATTTCAGAAATAAGCAATTTAGATAAAGGAATCCACCTCTGATTTTTCAGGAGCTAGCACAAATAATAATTATTGATATTCTAAACATAAATAGGGCAATTTTAATTCGTAGACAGATTAATATATCACTATACCTGAAGGTATTTAACATATTTAAGGCTCATTGTGATGGTTATTGACAAACCAGTTCAATATACTAATTATTTTTGTTATTTTCAAATGATCTATCACAAGTATTTTGTTCAAAATGAAACAAGTCCATTCAGACCAAAGTAACCATGACCTACTTTTACTAATTCCTTTTCTAGCTACAGGATTCATTAAAAAAATTAAGTAAGCCATTATATCTTAAAAAAGTTCTTTACTCAGAACTTCCATCTCAACTGGAGATTTTGCAACAAAAAATTTTGAAAATATCAAAGAAAAGAAGGAATTTGAAGTTTTTTAAGGGGGGTCCAAAATATGTGTATTTTCGTTAAGGGTAAAAACTGAGCTATGTGCAAAATATTACTTTTATTTAACCAATAGTTCTTAAATTAAATAAAAAATAAACATTTAATTTTTAAGGTGTTCACCCTGTATATATTTGACCGAAACTTCTTGGTTTCATGCCAGGTAGACATACCTATAATCCGCAAGGAAAATATCGTCGTTCTCCAAAAAGCAGATTTTAAGTTATACCGCCTACACATGGACAGACAGACAGGCAGACAGACAAACAGACGTACAGACAGACGAAATTGAAAAAAACTGGTTTTCGTGATCTAGAGACCTTGAAACGTGAAGATCTAATGAAATTTCAGAAGGTGATTTTTTATTGTCTTTAAGACGAGGGAAGTAAAAATATATATAACATTCTCTTCTGTTGTTCCAAATAAGGAAAATATTGCAGGAGTGTAAAATTTCAAAACTCAAAAATGTTAAAATGTGTTGGTATTATGTATATCTGGTACGTGTCGCAAAGATTCACTACAAAACAAATTGTTGTAGAAGATATATAAGATAATGGTCCTCATAGTAAAAATTCCATTCACAGAAATAGATAAAGCAAAGAGCCTTATTGAAAGAGGTGAAACTCAAATTCAAAGTAACGTATCTTCAAAAATAAATATATTTAAATAATTCTTCTTCTTCTTCTTATTCAAATTTAATTATGCTTTAAATGTAGTTTAATGCGGTAGACTTTCCACTGATGTTGACACTTAATTTTCCACCCATCTTTTGAAAATCTTCCAGGTTTATGTTTTCCGCATGGACCTTCATGCCTTGCCATTTTTGATATACGATTCTGTGCTGTATTTATGTGCTTTCTCTTGAAAAGTAGTTAATGAATGTTGCATATTTGACGTATTTCTTAGTTTGGTACTTTGTTCTTTAGTGTATTTTCTGTTATCTATCCACATGCTCTTAAGTTAGCTATTCTTAAGTTAGGTACATTATTTTATTTATTTCTACAGCACATTTGCAAATTTTTATTTTACTTTCAAGGGACATATATTTATTGTACTGCTATACCTTAAACCTATTCCATATATTGCTGCATCTTCGTAGGTTTGCTATATAACTTTTTTGTATAAGTAGGTCACAACTACTTGATATCCCTACTACTAGGCAGTTAGTGTTAACGCTATGACTTGTTCAGTAAAAAAATTATTCAACGTTCAACCTATCGTGTTGTAGAGTTTTCCTGTTGTTACTACTTTCTGCAAAAACAATTGTAAATCGTCTCGGTAATATAATAAAAAATATCAAAAATACAAAACTTTGGAAGTACAACAAAAACATAATAGAATTCCTGCTAGTTATTTATTTAATTAAAAACGTCGTAATACTAGTTTAAAAAAGTAATAAGTACAAGAAAAGCTAATATGTAGGTACTGTTTTGTACCTAGTCAATATTTTGCTTTCCCTTGTGTAGTTTAAGTATAATTTTTAACATGTGGCATTTAATAATAATTGTAACAGATAGTTGAAATTATAAACATTAAATTATTAAATCTATGAAATCAACGAAATAATTAGTGTTAACTTCACTCAAGTGTTACGTAATGTGGGTATGAAAAACAAACACATTTACCACAAATTTAATCTAACACATTCAACCTTGAATTTAAGCAGCCCTGTAAATTTGTAATTGCCTATGGTTCAACAACAGCTCTTACATAAATCTGATTCTGAGAAAATGTTTTTTACAATGTCCAATATATTTTTACTAGCATGAAATAATAAATGCATTTTCAGGATAATCCCTGAGTTTTGAAATTGTAATAGTTTAATGCTAAGCATAGTGCTCTTAGTCATTATGCAGCAGAATGCTTTAAGTTTGGTGGTGCATGTCATTAAACGATGAATGGTGCATTCCCCACTTTCCCCTTTGTCAGGTGGTCTACCTAGCTGTATCATTTATTGAGACAAGAATGGAAAGGATAACCAGTTTTACGTTAGCCTGCGGTGAACAATCACCAAAGAAATGATAATAGTAAATCTGGGTGTAGTTGCCTTTTTGGCACTTTCTTGTAATGCTCAGTTGAAAGGCAGTTTATCAAGCCCTGGAAAAACAGTGTGTTATTTAGATTCTAGAGGACATTTTAGAGATGGTAAGTGTATACCTTACATATAAATTAAGAAATCTTATTTTAATATTTGTGCAATTAATAGCTATTTACATAAGAAGAACTCAAATTCACCTATATTAATTAAGCTTCTAGTAGTGGCAATTCTTATTTTTTGTTACTGGGTTATACGTTTGAGTTGAGTATCGATACAAAAAATAAAAAATATTTTTTGTGGCTACTGTAGAATTAATTCTAATTATTTTAGTTTTCGAAATAATGTGATAATTAAGAATAAAATATTGATAGGAGAATTTTTGTTCAAAATTATTAGCCTTAGGTGTTTAAGTGCCCTAAAGTAATAACATAGAAATATAGTTTTATTTATATATTTAGAGTCAAAGGTATTCATTTCCTCGCAAGTGAGAAGTTTGATCATTAAAAACACAAGGGAGGCAAAACTGAAGGAATTCATTAGATATGTATCTATTAGTAACCTTCCTACAGAAGGTAATAAACTTTACCTCCTGCTGGTTGGAAATTAACAGCTTTGTTTCTCAAAATTAGGGCAGAAAAGCCGACTTTCTAGATAGTGAGTAGAAATTATATATTAAGTATTAAGAACGGTAAGGACATTTTGCAGATCGAAGACAATCGTTTGGAGGAGGAGCAAAGCGAAGACTCCAATTATTGTCTGAGATTGGTAATTCCTTAACGTTTGTGATGCTTATGATGTTTTTTGCAAGATAGAAATGAATTTTTCCGCCAATCGTACTAGAATTGACACATTATTGATAAAATTTTGTTGAACAAAGTCAAACATTCCATTACATCGGCCGTTGCTAGGTAATTTACAATAAAACTGTACAGGAATAATATTCCCGTCCTAGGCTGGGAATATTTTTCGAATTTTCCTAATTTTTTTAATTACTCGTATCGATCAGCGGAAAAATAGTATGTGTATCTTGGACAAAAAGCAGCATTTCCAGACTCCTGTGTTGTTGGGTTCGGCATTCGCCTCGCACAACAATATTCACAGTTGTCCGGGAATGTTACGCTTTTCTTCCTAGATACACAATCTACTATTTGTTCAAACGTCAGTAAAATGTCATATTATACCACAGAATAATATGTTGGTGGCACTGTACGTCTATGTCAAATTCGAGGTTAGCAGGTTAGGTTTTGCTTCAGTCTGTGTCAAAACTGACGGAAAACCTAACCTGTTAACGTCTAATTTTTACTTACCGTTTTAGAACGGTAAACATAACTTACTGATTTGGCAACAAACACGGTAACTAATAAAATCGTTTTGTCATGCAAAAAAATAATTGGTATGCAAGGTAGCGCAATTATTATTCTGTTTCTATTATTAGCCATGAACAATTGCCAACTCTTCTGCAGTTTTTATCTGAACTCCCTGTATAAAATGGAACAGCTTTTAAAATATTTATTTGAAGATTTATATTCATACCTACATATTTAACAGCAATATAAAATAAATTTCACTTATATACAATTACCTATACAATTTTTATTAACAATGTAAATATACCGGGTTTCTTAAAATGTCAAATTCGAGGTAAGTAGGTTAGGTTTTCCGTCAGTCTGTGTCAAAAGTGACGCAAAACATAACCTGATAACCTTGAATTTGACATAGACTTACAGTCTTGCCAATTTCAAGCAAAATTTTAGATTGCATTATGGGAAATTCAAAGCATACTAGATGTAATTCATTTTAAGACACCCGGTATTATCTCTCGACAGATGTTTATTTCGCAATAATTTGAAAATTTCCTAATTTTTTCTGTAGACAGAGATACTAAACCGTGTTGCTTTTATCAGTTATTTATTTGTAATAGAAGTTCTTTGTATTAGATGACAATAACATTTGTTATAAAAGTCAATAGTTAATTTATAAATTCATTCTTTATTAGTAATTTTTTAACTTAATTTCACATATACTTTAATAATTGTAAATATTGTAATCTGATTTATAGTCTGTACTACAATATTTATTGTATAAATGTAAATAGTTTGATCTATGAAAATTAACACTTTGTGCAAAATACTGTGAGGTTTAGTCCAATCTTATGAGAATTAGACTCAGTAATATGTAAATGGTCCATTAGTGGCGGTCAGTAGCAGGTTCACCTTGAGCTGGGGACTTTTTCAAAGTAATAATGAAGTAGAACAACTTGACCGTGAATTTGATTTGCTTGTGGCATGTTCTGAATTTAAATTGGGACTATCTAGAAAAATGACACTCAAATTCACACCAGCTATTACATCATCAATTGGCTACCTACACACAGAGTTGTTTATTATCCTTTCAAAATATTCATAAACAATTTACACGTCCCTTTATGGTAATCATCAGTCATGGATAACAGCCTTGGCAACATTTGGACCTTGTTCTTGGTTTTTTGACCTATAAAAGTGGTACAATAAATTTGCATTATTTCGCTGATCCTTTTTCTAGAATAAGGTCAAATGCATTATAAATGTGGCAGTACACATGCCATGCAAGTTGAAGAGGACAAACAAAATTAAATTAGCTATTATATTTAAGTGGTAATGGAATAGTTTACCGCTAATATGAATGTAAATTAATCAAACTTATACGGTTTGTAAACAGGTCCATTGTAAATCTAAATTAATTTTGTCGTCGACTAGCGTCACAATGCCATCTTTAATGTAGGGAAAATCATGCATAAACACCTACTTTATGGCACGAATGCCATAAAGTTGTCATAACAACAAAATAAACACAAAGATCAATCAGATTTATTTATATTAATATGAATACTACAATTGAAATTTCCTGATATTGTGATACCCGACATAGATGTATTAGCGGTAGAAAGAACACCATTACTCGTTGAAGACACATTGCTAATCTGTCCACTAGCAGCTCCAAGGGTTCGGGCAATCTTGTTTTTATTTTCTCGCGAATCTGCAATATATCCCTCAGCAACTGCATCACTCTTCCAATCTCCATGTCTTTTGAGGGTTCTAATATCAGCACCGCTATCTGCTAAAATCGTAGCGGATGTTCTCCGAAAGGAGTGACCCGTATACTCAGTAGCATTCGAAATTTTCAGATACGTGGCGATCTTTCGAGGAATCTGGCCAAATGTGTTAATGCCAACCGGATTGCATGTACATCTTCCGCAATTATAGAATAAAAAGAACTTCTCAATTTTCACATGTTTTGGTCTTAAAATAATGTACTTTTTAATAAGATCAGTATAATTCACTGCGCCATCATCATTCAAAATTGTAAATATCCTTGTCCTGTGAGTTTTTGTGTCCCTGATATAAACAACCAGCACAGAGCCTTCCTCCTTGACATCACCAACGCATAAATTATGAAACTCTGCACGTCGACAAGCCCCAAACAAACCAAAAATTGCAACCACCTATAAATAACATTAGTATGACAGAAACTATAATAAACTTTGACATTTAAAAAAACAAATCGTACCTTCATAAGCAAGTACTTGTCATTTGGCGCATTTACAAAAAAATGTATTAATTGTTCCTTTGAAAACACTGCAGACTTCTCTGGTGCATAACCAACCGAGTAGTTCTTCAGGAAGGCAGTAAGTTTAGGAAAATTACTAATGTCAATATTGTCCTTTATTCGTAACATGCATTTCAACTTCGAGAACAGACACCATAACGATGAAGACTTGTAAATCTTCGACTAAAAATAAGGTACGATGAATTGGTAGCTAATATATCTAACTCAAAATGCAAATAATTTACCTGATCTAAAAAATACGCAAGCACAACCTTTTCTGTAACTATCTCCGTATTTTTGGCTCTTAGCCATTGCCAAAACTTGTCATACTCTTTCTTATAAATCTCTTCCGACTTTTTAGGAATCAGACTCAGCTCAGCTTCTGCAGCTTTTTTAAGAATTTCATCACTTATTAATAAAGGCTCGTGACAATCATTCATTTTGGCCGAAAATGTGTTCGCTAAACAAAAATTGTTACCATAAGCATAAACAATAGCTTAGCAACCACATTATCATAGCAACAACTACGTCATAGTTTTGTATACATGAACTGCTTTTAAAAAATAGCAGAAATTAATTTCCTTCGAAATTATTATGTTAGTCGACGACAAAATAGTATATGAAACTCGTTTATAATAGAGGATTATGGTATTCGTGAAATTAGCGCATTCGCTTCGCTCATGCGCTAAAATTCACTCATACCATAATCCTCTGAATTATAAACTAATTTCATAATGTACTATTATTCCATTCAGATGTGCAATCTTAGATCATGAAAACTGATTAAAGTAAATAGGTACATAAATTCTGTCAATTAGTTAATAAAAATAGCATTAATATACAGAGTGTCTCGAAAATGTGAGGTACTTACCTAATGGCTTAACACATATTCCTAAGCCCAAAAGAGATTATTTCACTCAATTTTATTATATTCAAATGTATTTCGAGAAATTAATACTCTGCTTTACATTCTTTAAAAAAAATTAATTATAACAATAGAAAGTTTGGATCGACTTGGATGATATTTGGTATGACGGTGTCACAACATAGATCAGAGAGTAACTCTTTAATGGCAATGCTGATAACTTAGAGATAACAAAAAAGTAAAGTTACTCAGATTGAATTTTTTATGTCTATTATAAATGGTAAAACATTAAACATTACAAAAATACAAAAAGTTTTACTAACGAATGTATCTGTATATAAAAAATTATTTTAAAGTTATCAGCCTACCTATTAAAGAGTTATTGTCTGTTGACACCCATCTTTCATCTACTAATAGTCCACTGATAATAAACCAGCTATATACTTTACATGCAAGGTTTTGTGGTACCTATTTAATAATGAAAATGTATCTATTTAGCATGTTTCAAACGAATACGTACAATAATAATTTACTTAATTATTCCATATGTTTTTTAGTGTCTAGTTTATTATTTATGAAAGGCGCTCATACAGTTATTGTGAAACTAAGATACCTATAACTTCCTGATTTGTTGTAGGACAAGGTCGCTTTGAAAATAGCTTTTTGGAAGAACCCCTTCAATTTTGTACTGATCTCATCTATGGCTATGCCGGAATTAATGCAGACAACTATAAAATGGTACCTCTAAATGAACAGTTTGATGTAACCAAAGACAATTACCGACAAGTAACGAATCTTAAGCGTCGCTTCCCAGGTTTGCGGGTTCTTCTATCAGTCGGGGGAGGTGCGGATGACCAAAACACTGAAAAATATTTAACTCTTGTAAGTACTACTGCTTTTCCAGTTCATCACATTTACTAATAAAGTGATCATTTTTAGCTGGAATCAGTAGAGAACAGGCTAGCATTTGTTACTTCCGCCCAGAGTTTAGTGAAGTCGTACGGTTTTGATGGACTTGACTTGGCTTGGGAATTCCCGCCAAACAAACCAAAGAAAATTCATAGTACTTTAGGTAAACAATTGCTTTGATATTTCAACTACATTTAAAATAATTTCTTGGTAAATTTTAGGTGGCGTTTGGGCAAGCGTCAAGGGAGTGTTTGTATCTCCAAGTGAGATAGATGAAAAAGCCGTCGAACATAAAGAACAATTTACAGCACTTGTTCGTGAAGTTAAAAATTCGTTTAGACATGATGGCCTTTTACTTTCCTTGTCTGTTCTTCCCAATGTTAACAGTACATGTAAGAATGTTTGAAAAACACAACAACATAATAACTGTTCTGATAATAAACCATTACAGTGTTCTTTGACGTCAAAAATCTTGTTCCTAACCTGGACTTTATCAACCTGTGGGCTTTTGACTATTACACTCCAAAACGTAACCCCAAAGAAGCTGACTACCCTGCACCTTTACACGAACTAATCGATAGGAAATTTGATGAAAATGGAAACTATCTAGTCACATATTGGTAATCACGTAAAAAAACATTTTTTCCGGATTAACATATATACTAATTTAGGCTTCAAAATGGGGCACCCAACAACAAGATCATCTTAGGTATCCCTACATTTGCCAGAACTTGGAAAATGACAGCTGATTCAGGAATAAGTGGAGTTCCACCAGTTAGTGATACAAAAGGTCCCGGAGAGGCAGGTATTTATACCAAAGAAGAAGGCCTTCTTAGCTATCAAGAACTTTGTGCTAAAATTGCCAATCCCAACAACATTAAAAACGCAAATATTCTTCGAAAAGTGGGAGATCCAGCTGGAAAATTTGGTAAGTTGGTCTAGTTATCCCATGATAACAAATTTGGTCATGGGATTTTATAGTTGCAGCTAAAGGATGGACACTTTTAGATGTTTCTAATCGTTATGGTATGTTAGATGTGGTCATGCTTTGCATGCTCATTAACATACTATGCTTTTATTCTTTTTCTTCATCTTCCTTATTGAAGGTTGGCAACAACTCTAGCAAATTCCTCTTTGTCTTTCCCTGTTCTAATTAGCGAATGGGTTTCCAATCTGGTCCAGTCTCGGAGCCAGGAGCATTTCCTTCGCCCTATACCTCTTCTTCCTCTGCTTTCATATGGCTTAATGATACATTTTCTATTAAATTGCAGCTATTTAATTTATTTTTTGGGAAATTTTTATATTAAGTAAAAATAATTTAACACAAAAGAATATATTATAACATAATATAAATTTTTTAAAACTATGTAATGTCATGATTATCATTGAACGATAAATCTTATAACACATATATTTAAACAATTTAGATCAATATTAGCAGTTCAGCTGTAATAATCTCAATTAATTTCTATTTGTTGTTTATCATAAAAATCAAATCACTAGTTTTACCTGAACTAACAATTACATATGTACGCTACTGAAATAGGTACATATTTGATGTCGATTTCAATTTAACAAACCGTTTTGACTTCTGCATTAATTTCTTAAAATATTTTAAACTAAAATTGTTGAATACTATACCTATCGAAACATTACTGTTTTAATTTGAAATTTAAAAATTTACCTGATTCGTTGCTTCCTTACAAAGCAGCACACTTTTTTTCTACACACTTAATTTCTTCCTTTATTCAGTACTGAGTAGTAATAGTAAACTATATTACAGGAACGTATGCTTTCCGTTTGCCAGACGACAGTGGTGATGGTGGTATGTGGGTAGGATATGAAGATCCCGATACTGCTGCAAATAAAGCCACCTATGTGCGCAGTAAAGGGTTAGGAGGTATTGCTGTCATTGATATAACGCTGGACGATTTTCGAGGCCTCTGCTCAGGAAATAAATATCCCATTTTACGTGCAGCCAAACATCGTTTGTAAGCAGGCGTTTTTATAAAAGTATTGTAAGTTGTTGATCGGTGTTAATTTTATGTATATGACTCTCGTTTATAAATAAAATATAGTTAAATTAAACATTTGCATATTTTAATGGTTCATTTAAAAGGACGCAAGTGGAAAGTCTGTCCAAATAAAAACAATATAAATCGATGCAGGCTGTAAGGTTTGCGCATTTACCAGAAGGAGGAGAAGATAAAGAAGTATAGATCTCGATGCTGAGCTCACTACCTACCTAGATCTTGGTTAATGTATTAACTTATCTTTTCAGTTTCACATCTTTTAAAGTCTATTATTTTATGGATTAACAACTATTTATCAAGATACACTATTAAAATATATAAGTACGATTCGTTTATTAAAAAATATGAAAGTTGTAATTATAGAAAAAAGCAGAAAAAAAAAGTAATAAATGTAATAAGTTCAAATGATGGTTACTGAAGTCATCCCAACAGAGTTCCTAAACATTTAATTGGTTGTCTTAATTTGTTAGTCAAATATAAGTAACTGTGGCGAAATAACCAAAAAAGAACATGAAAAACAAAAACACTTGCATAAATTGAACGTTCATTCTTTTGACATATTCCATTTGCTACTCTGAGATATTGGAGCTAAAGCAAAGAGAAAGACAAGGTTTTAGATTTTATAAGTGGTTTGTTGTCTACTAAACATTATGGAACAGTGGAATGCCTTTGGCAATGATTTCGTATGATTATAAAAAGGTTTAACCACTGCCTCCTACACTTACAAGCCATGCTGTTAGATTTGGCAACCTTGCATCTCTGGTAGTTGGTGGTCCTAAATTACAATACTCCCATTTGAAATAATTCTGCTTTAAAGAGCACAGTTTTACTCTTTATCAAACTTTACTCTGTAATTAACTAAAGATAGCTTCTGTAATGGTGAGATTTATTTACATAGTCAAGTAATACAAACATGCAACAGTATATTTATAAAAATAAAACAACTTAACCTATGTAACAAATGGATAAAGGAACATTTCTGTAATTATTTTAGTGTTTGTAGCTTTCTATACACCACTGCTGATTGAGAGTACAACATATATGCAAAAAATATGGTGCTACAGCTGTAAATAATCTTATTTGAACATAATAAACTTATCTGCTCGGTAACATCTAAATTTGTGTGACGCAAATTGTTCCATAATCTTCAAAAAACTGCTGGTGTCATCACTTAAAAACACTTTCACTGTTTGTGCATGTCTTTCCAATATTTGTCTTCTTCTACATTCAGGATTTGTCCTTTCTTGAGGCGGTTTCGACGACAATATGTTGGTAAATTTGGAAATACGCTTGGGACAGCTTTGTCAGCTAATTGAGGGTAATGCAGCAACAGTTCTGTATTTGCCCACTCTTATTTCTAACATTTTCAAACGCATTTTCCATTAACATGTATCTCACACACGACAGAACTTTTTGTTAGGGTCCAACGTTCTCGTGCTGTTGCACGAAGCCATGCTTTCTTTCGGATCTCGTTCATTGGAAAAGACAATGTTGTTAGAGTTTGCATACGATTTTATTTTAAGGTACAGTTGTGGTTGGTACACAGCGTCTTCGTGGCATTCTAAATATAAAATTAAAAGTTACAAGAAATGCCCTAAAAATGAGGTTAGGTTATTACTTACCTCAGTGAAGTACTTAATAAACCCCATGAATTCTAGCAGCAATTTTACTTGCATTTATCACCAACAGTACAGTAATATAAATAGTACATGTATTTTGTCAAACTTAGAGCAGTCCAACATATTAATATTTAATCACATGCCACATTTCAACTGACATTTTTATAAATAAACAGTACAAAAATTGGTCTACGATCAGCGTTGCCAAATCTCCAACAGCATGGCTTGTAAGTGTGTAGGAGGCAGTGGTTTAACACATATGACCAAAGTCATCAAAACTGACAGCTTTTGACGACCATAGTCCTTTCGTCATCCCTAATTAGTTACTGATTCCGTAAATTTAAACTTGAAAGGTGTACGTTAGAAGATGAATCAAAACCTGGACTGCCTCCAGCAGCTGTTTGTGCTGAAAACGTTAATGCTACCAAAAAGCTACTTAAAGAAAATTGGAACTCAACAAGAACTAGGTATTGACGGCTCTGCCTGATTTGAGAAGTGGATTCAAAGTATAAACATAATATCGTGGGCTTACAAGCAAAAGGCACTAAGTCTAAAAATGACATTCTGAGATAAATGCAATTTAAAGTTTGAATGCATTTAAAAATTGAAAAACCTATATATTATAATACTGAGATTTATCTACTTTGAAACGCAAATACCTCTCTTAGTGTTAGCATGACTTGTTTACGAGTATTAAAATATTCAAAAGCAGCATAATTATTAAACACTTAACAACAATAAGAAAAACGACTTAGTGCAGTTTGCTTGTATATAATTTGGTATTACAAGAGGAATGCAGTACAAAGAATTGGAGTACATTTTTAATCATTAAATTTATTATCATTAATAAACATGAACAAAACACTAATTTATTTGAAATAAAAAACAATATTGTAATAAACACAAAGGCATGTTCATAGTTATGCATGGCAGAGCATTATTAGTCTTGTTCTTCTGGATCAGAATCACGCACATCTGGCTCCGGCACGAGGTTTTCAACATCAGCGTCGCATGGTAAGTTCCTAATCCATGGATAGAATACCTCGGGAATAATTAGTTTTTGACACATGGTTAGTAGGTTGTCTTTCTTTAGTTTACTTATCTTCAGTTGTTCGGAATACAATCGCGGCAAATCATTAAATGGCCCATTTTTTGTGGCTGATCGCCGGCCAAGTCGCTTTAAGGTAGTATCAATGCTGACATAGTCGCTACTGTAGTCATACCTGTATTGAATGACATTCGGCTTTGCTTTTTCATATTTAAAGCACTTTACTTTCAGCCAATTAACTGTTTGTCCATTTTCATCTTGAGATTTGTTTGTAACTAGCGTAGCGGATACCTGTTTCAAATCCAAAAATTCATCGAACTTAAGTTCTGCAGTTTCATACGGTAGCTTATCTTTGTTTCTTCCCCTTTGAGAGCGTGCGAGTTTGAAAATGTTCATCCAGTCATTTACACAAAAAACCGATACAAATTTCTTTTGGCGCTCAATAGCACTGTGCATAGAGTCTACTTCCATAAATGAATGGCCGCTTTCTAGAAATTTATGCTCTATGACCTCAAGGTGGGTATTTTGAACAACATACAGGAACAGTGCTGAAATTTGCACATTGCGGTTTTGACCGCCACAAGTATCAGAAAAGAGTGATAGGCTTTTTACTTCAGGAGGTATCTTTCCAATATATTTTAACAGGCAAGTCCCGATTTCACAGCTTCCCCTTTTACCATTAACCTCGGTCCAACAGAAGCAAAATGCCCTATTAGGTACTGCTGCTTCATAGATCGTTAAATTGTACATGGTCAGTTTTCGCAAGTAATACGTCAACGAAACTTCAGATGAAGGTATCTGCAAGACGCTCTGTAAATCAAAGGACACTGTCATGAAGGACGGATCAGTTTTGGCTCGTTCTTTGTCGACGGCTTTCGCCTCTTGTGCTTCTTTCTTTCTGCGTAAATGATCGTTGTAACCTTCTTCTAAGTTTACTTTTGCGTCAGGAGTAGCTTGCTGGTAAGTCACACAAGTAAGGCACTGGTCCTTTTTTGGGTGAAAAAAAGATAAATTGTACTCGTTGCAAAAAATCCTGCGATATGTTATTAGGCTAACTAGGTCTGTATCTCCTCTTTCTTTACATTGTTCTTTATACAGGCTGTACATTTTGGTGATGGTTAACCTGCTATCCAAATAATTTCTGCAAGTAGATTTTCGAGTGTAATGGCTTTCCATGCTTGGAAAACTCTCTATGTGAGCTCTAACTTTGGCTACAACGTCATCCTTCGTTTTGTTGCTTGGTGGTCTCCGTCCTCTGTGGTCAATACCTGAAAAGTGTCCCAATTCATCCTTTCCTTTGAAGGCAGTAAGTATCGTCCGATTAGAAATACTTAAAGTTTGCATAAAAAACTTCTGACACACCTGTAACTTCTCGGCCTCCTTAGTAAAATAATACTGTTTAGTATTCTGTCTCTGCACTGCATTTTCTGTTCGAGGTCTTCGTGATGATGGAGCAGAACTTGAAACGTTGTACAGAATAAAATCCTTTTTGCGTTCATATGATGATAGAATCCAGTACTTACTGCAAATATTTTTTCTCTCGTCTTCAGTAAACTTCTTCGTACATTGAAATTTGCATTTTGTACAGTTTACTGGTTTAGGGCATTTAGCAGGTTGTCCGATGCCTTTATAATTGTTATACGGAAGGCATTCGTTCTTTAGTTTCCTGTTTTTTTGTCTCTTCCATTCGCTAGGCTTTGCTTTACGCCACCTACTTTTTCCTGCGCTATTTTTGGGTATTTCAGCTCTGTCTATGTTTGTTTGTTTATTTTCCTCATTATTTGAGCTATCGGTAGTCAGATCGCTCAAATTAGGTTCATAGGTCTTATCAACATCGGAATTATCACAGTCACTTAAATCCAACTGTTCTGATTCACAAATATTATTTGCATGGCTAACCTTTTCAAAGTTTTCTCCATCAGAGTTTATTGTGCTCCAAACCGGTGAGCAGCTAATAGTCTCATTGTTATGAAAGTTAAGGGGACTTAGCTGCGTTAGCTCGTAAGTGTCATTGGACAACAAAGAACTGTGACCGTCTTGGTCTCCAGGTTGTATTTGTTTTGCTGTAACAGTGTTATTTGTACGCTGCAAATACTCGTAATTACGGTGTGCTAGTTCTTGGGTATCATTGACACTGAATTGTTCTCCCGTTTTAATATTACCATTTGCACCCTCAGACAGGGTTGCACTGCATTGGGTATGACAATTTCGAGAAGTACTGGACCCTAGCAATACTTCTTTACGGTCTGAAATACAAATCCAAACTTTAATGTTTGATGTTTGTCATATTAGCTCACTTGTCAAGGCCAACAGAAATGCAAAGGTTTTCAAGTGTACTAAGAAATTAATTACAATAGGAAATGATATCTGCAGGTTTCATCAGTGGCACCTGATGGATTTGCAAAGGAACCTTCACCATACTGATGCATTTTCTCTTACGTTATTTTCACAAAATAAAAAGTAAACTCTTGTAAAGCTTTTTCAAAACAACAGTTCACATCTCCAACCACATTGTGGCAGGACTGTTACTTTACTTGCTCTTAAAACAACTGGCTGCTTGATATACGTTATTATGCCCCTCATTATTCATCATAACAATACGCATACCACTTTGAAAATCTATCAGCCACCTCTGGTTTTAATAATTAGCATGATCTAACCTCAAACCCGGCAGAGATAATAATTATTAAATTTTGTTACTTACGTGATGTTACTTCTTGTTGACTGGCACTGTTACGTACTAGTGCTAATATTTTAGCACTTCGGCTATTCATTTTACTTATACCGTAAACTTATGGGAGCGATTTCAATCGCAGAATATAATTATTATTGCAAAACGCACGCACTACGCACTACCCAACACATGAATTGCAACTGTTGCAAGCGCATCGAGTCGCACTAGTCATGGGACGAAAAACCGGTAACGCCAAGCTCGAGACAGTCAGTGTGCACTAAGTCACTTAATGCAATGTCCTACGTTCATTGACCATTGGGCAATACAAGCAAAAGGCATTAAGTGACTTAAGGCAGTTTTGGTTCATCTTCTAAGAAAACATAATACAGGCAAAAAGCATTAAGGGACTTAATTCATTTTGCTTGTATAGAATCGTAACTTAAACTGCTTTGATGCCTTTCGTGCGAGCCTCGTACTCCTTCTCTATTGACATTACAACTTCGTGCGTTCTGCCAGGATATAGAGCGTCAAAATTTATTCCCAAAACACCAACAATCTCATTTTCAAACATTATTGACTTAATGCCTTTTGCTTGTAAGCCCACGATATATTATTGCAAGAGGACAATATTTTAGAAATCGTTATTTTCTTTAAAAAGTTCTTATTCTTCCTATACGTGAACTAGAAATTAACAGAACAGCCCTTGTACAACTAGCGGCCATGGCCTCCTGAGAAAGGGGTTTTCTAGACTACTGCTGTTTTACAAGAAGCGGTCATCACTCGCACATTTTGGCATGGTTGCCCAGGAGGGGGGGAGGGGTAATTTCTAGCTATTTACTCTTTCCCATCTTGACATCATTTACAATTCTTCTCCACTCTTTTCTGTTAGCTGTGTTCTGTTTCCATTGTGTAACTCCAATTGTTTTCTTAAATTTATATCCACTTTTTCCTTCCATCTTATTCTTGGTCTGCCCCTGCTTCTCTTCTATTTCGGTTTCTTTTGCCGTACCATCTTTGGTCCTCTTGTTGGTTGCATCCGCTCGACATGCCCCCTGCCAATTTACCAGCATGCTTTTAATGGCTTTGGATATGCATGCTTCCCTATACTGTGTTCTGATTTCACTATTTGTTAAGACACACCACAATCTGTTTTCATTTACAGGCCCATATATATTTCTTAATATTTTGCGTTCCCACGCGTACAGCTGTTTAGGCTCATTATATGTTAGGCACCACGATTCCGACCCGTAAGTCATTACTGGTTTGATCACTGTCTTATACATGTTAATTTTATTTTTAATTGATAGCGTTTTTGGGGCACCAGTGTGATTAAGCGACGTTATCAAACTCAGCCCTGCTATGCCTTTTGAAACCCTACTGCAATCATCATCGGTATTTTGAAAAATAAAATTAAGGTTTGCTCAGTCGTTATGTATGGAGCAGAAAGTTAGGTACTGCCAGCTGCTAAAAAAATGCTCTAACATATGAACAAGTAAAATTATTAGAAAGATTTATGAGCCGACACAAGAGAACAGAAAAAGACAAAACAATAAATCAAGAACATTATGATGCATATGAACTGCTTGATCTAGTCACTAAATTGTAGACCGTTTTTGTGAACCTGGTTTATCCCAGTTTTATAAATGTATTAAGTATTTACATTAATAATAATGAAGGATATTCAAAAATAACTTATTTGAAATGAGTCGCACAAATGTGTAAAAATAAATTTTATAAAACAAGTTGCATACGAAATTAAGCAAACATCATTAAACACTTTTCATATATATCGTTCAGCGCTAGGCCTTGGAGGTCCATGGCTTGTTGCATACTTTACGACTTTTAGCTTTTTCCTTCCAATTTTCTATTCCTAACACTTTTAAATCTTCTTTTACGTTGTCAAACCGTCTTTGTTTTTGCCTTACTCTTTTCTTGTTCCTTCCAGTATTTCTCAGGTCAGTATAAATATTGGAGTTCTTTGTTTTTTCCATCTTCATTATGTGTCCCAGTCATTGTAATCTTTGTGCTTTTATGCTTGTGAATGTCTGGTTCTTTATATAATTTTTTAATTTCTTGATTGGTTCTTATTCTCGATTCAACTTCCACTTTTTTAACACCAAAAATGCTCCACAATATTTTTCTCTACCATATAATAATAATAATAAATGGCTTTATTTCCCATAGCTCAAACAGGATATGTACATAATTCAATAAATATATAAACAAAAATTCAATAACAACAAAAATAAATTCAATAGCAATAAAAATAAACATAAACGTAAATTCAATAACAATAAAATAAATACATAAATATGTGATTTGGGGAAACCACAAGGTGCTAGTTCAAGCGCTTTGCTTGATCTCCCACTTGCACCTTGAAAAATAGATTTGAATAATAAAATAACAAAATGCCTACAACTAACTTAACTAAAACTAAACTAACCTAATATTCTGCAATTAGCACGGCGACACTCGCAGCATTAAACAGAACAAAATAAATGAAGAGAAAATCTTACGGATAGATGCCCGTCTAGTGAATCAACACTCAGTATTTAGATTGTTAAATTTTGCTGGTTCAGAAGAAAATGGTAGAGATGTTTTTTAAACGAATTACCGAAAAGGCTTTTATATTAACAGGAAGAGCATTATAAACTTTCGATATTTGATATCGAAAACTGCGTTCATAAATATGTTCACTTAGTTTAATTAATTATTGTTTTATATACTTTTAACTTTACCCTTCATGCCACTTGTTTCGATTTTAATATCCCCTGCAGTGAATACCTATTCCATGATTTTCACTTACACTTCTTTGCTTTTTTCCGTATAGTCATATATTTCGTCTTCTAGGCGTTAATTTTCAATCCTATATTTTCAGCCTCGTCCTTTGTTTTTATCAGTGCGTCTTTTTCTGTTCTTGCTATTATTGTGACATCATCGGCGAAGGCCATGTAATGGTGCATTGTGTTAAAGATCATCCCTTCTGTTTATCTTGCTATCTGTTATAATTTTCTCAAGTGCTAGATTAAATAGTACGGATAACATTGGATTCCTCTTTAAGCCGTTGTTTGTTTGGAACTCACCTGTTAGGTCTCTTTTAATTTTTATTTGACTTTTGTGTTTTTTAGTGTCATTTTAAGTAGTCTCACCAGCTTTCCTGATATGCTTAGTTCACCTAGTAGTCTGAACAGCTTCTTCCTTTTAATGAAGTCATAAGCCCTGCTTCAAATCAATAAAGATCATATACGGATCTATGTTCTTTTCACAACATTTCTCTTGGATTTGCCTAATGCTAAATATATGATCCATTACTGACCTTCCTTGCCTAATGTCACAGTAATACTCTCCTATTATCCATATTTTACTTTATTGGTTACCTAGTTTTTATTTTTGGCAGTATTATATAGATCGAGCTCAACAGTGCAATCCCCCCCCCCCCCCTATAATTTCCACATTCATATTTGTCTTCTTTTTTTTGTATGGGGCAGATTATTGCTTTTGTCCATTCCTGTGGCATTTTCTCTTCTTCCTAGATCTCTATGAGGGTATGTATTTTGTGATTTATTAGCTGAACTTGTATTTCATCATTCTGGCCCTTGTTAAGCCAATTCATCATCCTAGCCAATTTTGTAAGTAGGCATTTATGACAGGCGAACTTATCACCGGCATCAGGCAAGAACTCATCACCGAAGACAGGCCAAATCATGTAAGGATGTCTATAACACACACGATCAAAGGTGAACTAACCTAAACAAGCTAGAACGAGAGATGAGAATCATCAATGCCGGTTTATTTAACCTAACCTCCAACTTCAAAAATAATATACATATTGCCTGCAACCGTGCGGTTATTGTATAAAATGCCTAGGCAATAGGCATTCTACGGGTGGCCATAAATATCTGATATCACATTACCTTTGGAATCAACACCACTTTATTAAAGTGATGAATCCAACTAAACTAAATGTCATTAATGTCATCACAACTAAAATTCCCATCTGTCAAAAATTATTACAGATTGCAATAAGTATTGAGGTTAGAACAGGAGATTTTTATAATTGTGTCGTAGGCTAAACTGCAGAATCCAGGGCACATTCCCCTCTTCTTATTGCATTTTATTACATTACATAGGTACCAATACTTATCGTAATTGAAATATAATGCTAACCCACATTTATAAGTAGCTAATTCCATGGCTATCGGGATCTCAGATATTTATGGACACCCGGTATATAATGACGACAACTTCGCCAGCATTATGTTTAATATCAACAAACATTAAACAAACGGACTGGTATTTTAGGCAATTTATGAAATTATATAAACTGTCTAGTTATTATAGTATAAAATGACTGAATTATACAAGTTGCCTGTAACAAGTGTAACACAACTAACAAAACTTAAACAAAATTCATAATACTTTTTAAGCTATTTTTATTTTATGATTATATTATAGTAAATAAGGTCAAATATGTTATCACATCTGCTATATGTAATTAAACTTATTTGCGCAACTTAAATTGTGTCACGATTTAGATTCGTAGAAGAAATAGACGTTTTTATAACTTACATTTTTTAATGACGTTACATCCAAGAATACGGCGTTTAATTAAACAGTGTTTTTAAAAAATATTCCTGAAGGTATTTAAATAATTAAATGGAGTTAAGTGCCTTGTTTAGAATAGGTATCTGTTTAGGACATAAGTAAATAATTGAAACTTTAATAATTAATGGTCAAATTAGTTTAAAGCTTAGATTATTACGCACATTCATATTTGTTGAATTTCTTTTGGAATAAAAAACAACAGACAACTTTTGTACTGTATTGATTAGACATTATAACAATTATGCCAGGATACTAAAAAGATTTTTTTAATTATATTTAAAAAAATATGTATCTATGCAATCACAACTTGTACATTAAACCTGAAATACTAATGATCGGTCTTACTGACTGCTTCATACTTATGCGATATAAAGGATGAGACACAGTTATAAAAATGATACTGTTTATTTAGTCTAATACTAGATGTAGACTTAAATAACAAGTCGCCATTCAACAACCGCCAAATAATGCGCGTTTCAGTGACGTTAACCCATTTACTTATTTTCGAAATGAGGTGTGGACACTACACGACTTCCTTTTACTTACTACCTGTAAATATTTAATTTTGTGATTTCTTCAAAAACTATACCTACTTACAAAAAAACTGTTTTGACAAAAGTTGAAAAGTTATAGACAATTAAGTAATATATAAAACTGTTTTTATAAAATTTGTTCCCTTATAAATTTTTGGAACTACCATAAAAATTAAGTACATTTTGCAATTTTTTCAAAACTATACCCCTTGTTTTTTAAACAAAAGTTGTAGACAATTACATAGTATCTAATCTTGCTGCAAAAAAATTTTTTTTCAAACATCAGTAAAATGTGACATTATACTACTTGATTGATGATGCTAAACTGTCACTACATTTCCATGGCATCTAAATACTTTATCTCCGCTGACAAGATAAAGTAATTTTTTTTCGGATTTTGTTCACAACATTGTTTATAGTGAAGTCATAGTAATGCTCTCCAAAGCACATTACATTTATCAGTCTACCCAATCTTCTACCTTAAAATAATTCCTGGTTTCTTATCATTTCTTAAGTAATTTGTTATAAACGTTTGAAGAAAAAATACTATATGTTATTCGGGTCAAAAGTATCTTTATGTGGCTCGGCTGTATTTATCTGCCTCGCAAGCTCGGCAGATAAACCGTCTAGCCATGCCACATAAAGTATAACTTTTGCTCCTAATAACATAATATACTATTTTCTTCAAACATCAGTGAAATGTGACATTATACTGCTGGATTGATAATGCTAAAGTGTCACTTCATTGCCATGGCGTCTAAACACTTTATCTCAGCTGACGGGCAGAGCTAAAGTAAACTAGCTAAATCATTTGAAATGACTAACTTGGTGGCCTTGCTACTGCAAATTTCTGGTTCCTTAACATTCCTTAAATAATTTGTTATCAACGTTTGAAGAAAAAATATTATATGTTATTCGGAACAAAAGTATCTTTATGTAACTCGGCGGGACTGTCCAGCCATGCCACGAAAAGTATAACTTTTGCTCATAACAACATAATATACTATTATTTTTATCAAGCAATTTAAAAATTAAGTAGAAAACAGAAAAAACAATACCCAGTACCACTTTCAGTTGGCTGATTTTAGCAAAAAATCCCTGGGATCACCAAATTTATATTAAAAACGTAGATATAGATTTCCAGGTCGATCCATTAAAACATCTGGGCTATAGAGACAACACAGACAGACATCATTTGGAAAACCACTTTTTAGAATTAGAACACAAAACGGATATTTCCACACAAATCTCAAGTTTAAGAATTGTCGTGATTACTATAGGTACTTTTACTTCATAGAAAAAGTTAAAACTACCTATAAAATAAAAAAAAAAGTTTTATTAATATTTACTTAATTACAAACTGAAAGAGATAATGAAGAACATGGTGTTAAAAAACATTATTTATATAACTAGCGACTACGGTGCTCTGTTTGTTTGTTTGTTATGGGCAAAGTCTAGGCATATAGTGAGCTTTATAGCACTCACTAACACTCATGCTCTAAACGGCCCACACTAGAAAAAAGTACCTTTGTGGCCCAACATTATATAAACTACTTTGCTTCCTATCATATTTAGCAATTATCCTTTTTAAAAATCTCTACTCTAAAATCTCATTTGTTTGTATTGATCTTGTACTTTTCAAACTAAGGTTTCACATAAATATTAAACTCTATCAAATTGGAATATGTCTTTTATTGTAGGTACAGCTGCGGAAATATAAAGCAGGACACTTAAATTTGCCTAAGTTAAATTGTCTGAATGAATTCATTGTTGGTGCTATCCCAAGTTGCTTATATTGCATCAACAAGTTCTTTTTTGGTTCATTGGTATGTGGTAGATAGGATTTCATGAACAATTAGGAAGACAAAATTGCAATATTCAAATTGAGAAAAATTGTCTTACATGACTTGTCCCGGTTTATGTTTCCGCGACTGTACCTATAGTTAATAAAGTATCTTATGTTTGACTGCATTGTAACGTAACTTTATTTTATTAGTATTATACAAAGGTACAGTCATTACCAAAAAAATTGAGTACACCTATTTTTTCCTAATGTAAACACAAGTTTTAAAATAATACCTCGGTAACCTGTGTATTTACATTAACTGTCATATTTTTCACTCTCATCAAACGCCAAAAATTGATTATTTGAAAACATGCCCAGTCATTTGAATGATTTTTTTATACATTTATTGCTAGTAGGGCCTGGAAACGGCCGAGGACATTACTGCGCCGACACAGTCTCACTCTGAGTATAAAGCTTCTTGTGCACATGCCTGAGAATTCAAACTCCGCCTTTAGAAGCAAATTTTAAACTTGACCACTTCCCCACCACGCGGACGATGCCAAAGCCGCTTGCGCACAGCTCACCATATATATTGAAGAGTTGGTTGTCTGTCTCACTTCCTTCGTGACCTCCCCACTCATAGCCACTAGCAATATAGTAAGTAATACATATATGTTTTAAAAATACCTGCAATAAAGGTAACTCTAATTTAAGGGTATGGGAACGTTTTAAATGATACCAAAATGTATAAATATTGTCACTAGATCTATTTAGGTGTACCCGATTTTATTAGCGACAACTATACATTATGACCGCAAAACTACATCCGTGAAAGTATTCTAATGTCAACTTTCTTCTGTAACAGAATCGACATCAATTTTAGCAGTAAAGAGATTTTTTAATCGCATAACGCATATAACAATTTAAGTTACCTACTATTATCCATTTACTTGACATCCGAACTGTCAGTGCTAAATTTAAAATGTCTTGACTATACTTCCAAAATAATGTGTTTTTTATTAGACTGTACATTAATTTAGTTATTAAAATGTCGATAAAAAAGTTAGGTTATCCTGATTATCCTATGCGTATGACACTGGTATGACTGTTATCGTTTCAAAATGTTAAGAGAATTCTCTTTTGCTTTTTCATGTTTCTGCTATTCACTTCTATTATTAAAATAATTTATGATGAATTAATTAATTGCCAGTGAATTATTTTAATTTCAATTTGAAATGTTTTACAACTCTTGACAGTTCTAGATTTGGCAGGGGCTCCAATAGGTAAAGCTCAAAAACACTTACTAAAAAATAGCAGTGGTGCCAACATACTGTCAGTTTGACAGTGTGGATGTCAAGTAAATACACATTGAAATAGGTATGCTACAGGTATTTTTAGAATACATCATCTAGATCTAAAACTCTATGCCAAAAGATATGTACAGTCGTGTTCAATAAAGTGTTGTACAGCATTTGTGCTTTGCAAATATAAATTAATTACACAACGTTCAAAAAAGTGTTATATCTACAAATATTGTAGGTCTACCTAGTTAATGATACAGTGTGAGCCTTTGTTGAGTAATAACACAACCACCAATAAACTTACAACTGTCGCTGTACAAAACATTTTTGAACACTACTGTACCAATAGTACAGCAAATATTTTTTTTGTAACATGTCGTTATATTTGATAGTTTATGTTTTTGTACATTGTAAAGTTTATTGTGGTTATCGCACAGGTTATTTCACTGTGGTGTCTTTTTATTATTATTTTTTTTGCTATATAATAATATTATACTGGAACACTCGGTGACCCATACCACAAATTAAAAAATAAACAGGGATTACAGCAGGCATTTAAAATATCTTTGGTATATTTTTGAACATAACATTCCGTAACAGGTAGCATTCCTAGTAAGCTACATTTTTTCACAAAAGGTTGATGGTAAATATAAAAAAATACTACCATTGAGATATTGTTTTTTACAAGCAATACTACTTAAAGTAATAGTGACTAATCACTTCGAATAACTTGTTTACAAGGAACTAGAATTATGTGATGTACAGAATAATGGGTACTTAGTTATTCCCCACTTCTGTAATCAGATGACCTATCCAACAGTCTTAATACTATAATCAGTCTTATTCCAACCAGCCATTGAGACACATAGGAATGATTATCAGGCTAGCACTTGGTGTAATTGCCTTTTTGGCAATTACTTGCACTTGTCAACATGCAGGCACTAAAGTGGTGTGCTATTATGACTCAAAGGGAAATTTTCGAAACGGTGAGAATTCAAATTGTTTTAATTAGATTTTTAAAGTGATTTGTTAAATTTAATTAATAGTTATATTGACAAAAAAATACTCGGACATTTTTATTTTATAGCATATAGTGTTAGAGCGGTATAGCAGTGTGTGCCTTCACAATTATTTTTTCTTTATGAATTAAACCTACAGACAGGATAATGAGTTGTTATTGCTATCATTTCTTATTATCGTGATTAAGTAATTTTCTTGTTAGTAATATTTTATGATAACAATAATATCTTTTCTAGTATAGGTACTAATACCAATAGGTAGGCTACTTAAAAACTTCATGATTATACTTAATGTGCTGTAATTACCATGGCTATAGACGTACAAAAATTTTCCAGTGCCTATTAAATATTCTTACTTCGGTTTCTAAATGGTAATCAAGCAGAATGAGCTAATTATGAATTTTGTTATGAATGTGTCATATGTATCTTGAATGCAAATTACAATGTGTTAAGAAAACAACTACAGAATTTATAAACAGGTGTCAAGTACTATTAGTTTTCTACCCACACATAAAACCGTTTGCTACAAAAAATGTGCTGTAACTTAAATTCATAATTCGTTACTTAACACTTGCAAATTTTTGAACTTTGGACTAGATACTGAATTGCACAAAATCTGAGAATAAGCAAATTAGGTTGGAGTTATGATTTATGTTAACAAAATAATAAATAAGGTCAGATATACTAATGATTTAACTGTATATAAATAACGTTATTTGCGCTATTTCAATTACATCATCATTTTTAATTAGTACAAAATTTATAGTCTGATACCCTTCTTGAACTATTTCGTAAAATTCAGGTCAGCTGTAAGTTATAAATTTTATTAATGACTATTTGTTATCATTAAACGTAGAAATACCATAATATTTAGAAATGCATTGCATTAGTACCTACCTATAATATAATTGACAAAAAAAATATGTAAAATTGAAAGTAATGGTAGGTAGGTATGTTATATAGGATGTATCTGATTTGTATGTTAGAAAAAAAGTACAGTGTCCATTCTCTTTCAAATGCCGAATAAAGAATTCTAATGCAATGTTTTTTGTTTAGGGACTTGTTTCACTATTATTCTCAGTGTGTGGCCTAGCATTGTCATGCATTAAAATAAAATGTAGGCCTATGAAAGGGACAAATGGGACCACATGTGGCTCTAAAGAGTCTAAAGCATGCCTTATGTACCTATCTGCAGTCATGCAGCCATTGCAAAGGACCACTAAATCCGTTTCAGCCTCCAAAGATATGCCACCCCATATCATGATCGATCCACCTCCGAAATTTGCGGTGATCTTGAAGTTGCACTGGCTATAGCGTTCGCCGTCTTTTCAATACACCGGCATACGTCTATCTGACGAGAATAGACAACTCATCCGTGAACAACATGTTAGCCCAATCTTGAACGATCCAATCACCATGATCTCTCGCAAATTGCAATCTTCGAGTTCGGTGTGTGAGTATAGGTCCTTTGGCCGGTACTCTGGCACATATTCCCTCTTCTCAAAGTCGGTTCCTTACCGTTTGTGGTGTAATGTCCACATTTCTAACATTACTCAGTTCATTTTTAAGCCACCTTGCCGTGCAATGCCTGGTTTGCAAGGCAGAAATTCTTAAAAAACGATCATCTAAGGCCGTAGTTGCCCTCTTCCAACCTTGCCCTGGCCTTCTATTGTATTCCCTAGTTTCCCTGTATCTCTAAATCGTCAATTGTTGCACACCTATCACTCTGGCCACATATCTTTGACTTCTACCATCGTGAATTAAAGAAATGGCTCGGATGATTTCTTCGAGGCTTAAGCTATGCACAAGACGAACTGGAGGATCAATGTTCATTTTAATCAGCAAAGCAAGAAAGTCCTTCATGAAAAACACGTGATAAATGATAACAGAAAAAAACACAGTTTCAAACATACCAATTTTTGTCAAATAATGAGGGGATATGGAATATCTAAGACATACATTTATTTTAAGTCGATGCTTTATTATTTAACAAAATGGACACAAACTGACACTATAGAAACGTTTTTACATGGATAACCTACGTGATTCCATAATTTTTTTTGCGGAGTGTAGTTAATGCATTAAATATAATTGTAGTTTAATTTAGGTATTTTCTTTCTGTTGCAGTTTTTGAGACTTCATTCCATTTATTTAAAATTTGTCTTTAAAAATAGGATTTGCTCCATAATTGTTTGTCACACTTGATTATGGTTTTTGGCAACAATTTTCTCTTCTTATTTTAATCAGTTTGCAGTGTTGCTTGCTTTTAGTAAATAAATGTCCAATTTTAAAGTAACACTTTAATACATTGCTGCCCTGCAGTTACTATAACATCAACTAACACATTTCTGTTATTGTTATTGCAAAGAAGCAGTCATAAAAACGAAAGCCCCATTAAGCACCATATTTAATACTAAAGTAAACTCACGGTATAGTAAATAAGTGTCCTTTGTGTGGAAATACTTTTTGTGGCAATTTAGTAATTTCTCGATATGTTGCTAAATTTGTTCCTAACGTCTTATTACATAAACTGCAAGTATGCACATTTTTCAAAATTGTGATAAACAAAATGTAAATTTTTTATGTTCAAACTCAAATATTTTGAAAAACAGTTGAATTTAAGAGTTTTCAAAAATGTAAATAGTGTTCCATGTTTAAAAAATCTGTAAAATGCTTTACCCCAAGGCTGCCAACCGTCCCGGATTGTGCGGGACGGTCCCGCAATAGCAGTACTAGTCCCGCATTCAAATACTACATTGAAAACGTCCCGCAAAACATCAAATGCGTCCCGCTAGTCCCGCATTTCTTAGTCTCGAATGCTTACTAAACCTCGGCTATACGCTTTCCCAAACTGCATTCTCAATCTGAAAAGTGTCACTTACAATTCATGGTACGTAATATACTATTCAAAATAATAGTAAAGGGCAGTATTTTTTTTCAATGCCTATTTGTAAAGCTGTATTTTATCTACGAAAATCTCTATAATAAAATAACATTTTAACGATGAGTGTCGATAATATGCTACTTTATTCACTAGTGAATAAAATAGTCCATCATCCATAGCAACTAACAAAATAAATACGTGCTACCGTGGTACCTAGTAAAGAAACAAGTAACATGATACCTTCTTCTTTTTCTTTAGTCTTCTTCAGTCCATTTTGTGACATATGCCTCCTTTTCCTGTTTCCACCTCGTTTTGTTTTGCGCTAATTGCTGCCACTTTAAACCTGCAACCATTTTCACATCGTCATACCATCTTGTTTGTGGACATCCAATTAGTATTTTGTGGTTCCATGGTCTCCAGTTTAGTAACTTCTTTGTCCATCTATTTCTTGTTCTCGCAACGTGACCTGCCCATTCCCATTTTTGCTTAGCCATTCTCTCTACGATGTCGTCCACTTTTGTTACTTTACGTCTTTCAGGTTTATGCCCACCATTTTACGTTCCATTGCTCTTTGAGTTGTACGCATTTTTTGAATGATTGATTTGTTAAATGCCCATGTTTCAGTCCCATATAGTAAAAACATGATATTTATTTGAAATTATTTATCCAATTTCAAAATTTTATATAACTAAACATAGGTATTGCAAAAAAAATTGATATGCCACACGTGAATAAAGGGATTTCATCCATTAGGGGAAATTATCTTACTTGCCCCTTATGGATAAAATGCCTCTTTATTCAGTTGTACCCATACATAACTATTATTATATATCTGTATATATTGTGTTTACACCCCCCCCCCACCGCTCATAGTAACCATGTCCCGCATTGAGTCCTTCAATAGTTGGCAGCCTTACTTTACCCAGGCATCCCTCGTCGACACTGTGACACTAAATAATTTTAAAAATGAAATTAAGTAAGGAGTAAAAATATCTTCACGTTTCTAATAAATTAAATTAGTTTTCAAATAAAAAAAATCCATTACCGGAGAGATTTGAACCGCGGCGCTTGCAACTGCAAACAAATGCTGCCGACCAATTCCTTACTACTCTACGGAGAACTGTTGGTATCGACGAGTTTCAGCTGACTTAACCTTCACGCCGGGCATGTCTTAAAAAAATTAATTATATTTTTACATCAATAAACCAATGCAGATAATTCTTTCACTAAACATTTCTTTATTTATTTTTAAACATATCATACGCAGGATGTATATATTTATGTGCAATAGTTTTTACAATATACGTCGATGCCTCACTAAAATATGCGTTTCCCGTCTATTTCAAGGTTTGGAATTTACGCATTTATGCGGCTCGCAGCCTGAAAATCAAAGGAAAAGACAGGTAACAATATCTTAACACTTGCTTATGCAAATTAAAGCAATTATCAAATTTAAAAAAGTACCGGACAGGGATTCGATCTGCATCATCTGCGAATACAATTTTGGTGTGATTATGTTATGGTGTTAGTTAGAAATTACACACACGAATAACTATATCACTCCTAATATTCTTTATTAAACGCAACAGATTACAGACATAAATTAAATGTGCGGATTAGCTACTATACTATTACAAGTGCGGAGCGAATAGGTAAAGTTAATCAGAATACATATGACCGTTTGTGGATCTGACACTTGGCTCCTGAAACATTCAAAGTGAATGCTTCAGTAAGTATTGAGATTTGATACTGCTACACATTGAGAATCTGACTCTTTGTGTTCCGAACAACCAAAGTGGTCGTTCAGCTCTAAGACCTAGTATGCTATGATATTTAAGCTCCATCGCTTCCGTATACCGTGAGTCCACAAGACTACGCACCATGGCGCTGGAGTGATGCTAGTTTATTTTAAAGATCTACTCTTCCGGTGGTAATTGATAGTCAAACGGTTGCTAAGCATTGACCATTAAAATTGAATTTGCAAGTAACAAATAAAGTGCCTTCGAACGTTTTTGAATGGCCATGGCTATACAACGTAAGAATAATATGTTGCTGGCACTGCAAGTCTATGCCAAATTAGAGGTTAGCAGGTTGGGTTTTGCGTCAGTCTGTGTCAAACTGACGCAAAACCTAACCTGCTATCATCGAATTTGACACCATATGTCAAGTTGAATATGACTAATCGTTTATTGCCATAGAAAAATAAATATAATCGGGTTTGTCATTAAGCTGTTTTCGTAAAAGCAGGAGCTGATCTTTGGGATAAATTAACGTTGCTCTGATTCCATGGTGCGAAACCCTGTGGACACACGGTATATACCCTGGTTGTACAATTTACAAAAGGATTTCCTATTCTAGTCGTAACAATGGTATTGTATTTACAAGATGAAGAGTTGGCTCACTTTCATTTGCCAAAAGGGTTCGACGTTTATGACCCACTAGAAATTCACTCTCGATTTTAACAGCTGCAGTTTTATAGCCGTATTGTTCATCCACTTTCGCTTCTGATTTAGGAAAGTGTTCAGGATTTGAGAAACCCTTTTGCACTTTTGTCTGCGGGGCACTCGCAGACGTTGGCGAGTTTCTCTTCTATTGAATTCCGCCGCACAAATCACTTTTTGACATTAGGCGTTTTTAACTGCGTGTACCCTTTAGCTAAAAAGTTTTCAAATGGCACTTAAGCTAACTGCTTGCACTTTATATTTATAACACGCAATGTTTATTTTATGGTACTTATCGGCAACGATCTTTCTGATTTATTGTTCCGCTACACAATCTTTGATAGTCAGATAGATTTAACTGCGCTATGCAGGCTCACTGATGTGTGCAACGCGCGGGTGTATTTAAGTGAAGGGTGTTAGTGTGGAAAATTTTGGAATTTTTTGCGACCTTATCTTGCATTTGTTGGATTCTATTTTTGTCAAGTGTAAGATCTGATCTATGTGCAAATTACTACTTTAATCTATTTCCCACTTAAAACAAATATAAACAAAATTTTATTTTTTTAAGGTGCTCACTCTGTATATATTTGTATGAAATTGTACCGGTTTCATTCCAGGTATACATATAATATGTATGCAAAACATCGTCTTCCTCCGACAAATACTTTTTGAGCTATACTGCCAACAGACAGACAGACAGACAGACAGACAGACAGACAGACCGACAGACGGAATTAAGTAAACCTGTTTTTTTGTCATCTAGGCACTCTAAAACGTGAAGATATGAAGAAATTTCAGAAGGTGATTTTTTCGCGATTACAATACTTCCTTCGTCTTTTAGACGAGGGAAGTAAAATCCGAAATAATTAAGTCTGCATTTTGAGCACCCTGTATAACATTAATAACCAGAAACACTATTTTACACTCAAAAGGTAGTTCACATAAAACATAATTTTCTGTTACTTACAGCAGCAGCTTGAAATTTAGTATTTTTTTACTTCTTTCGTCTGAAAGATGAAGGAAGTATTGTAATCAAGAAAAAATCACCTGATTTTTTCAGATCTTCACGTTTCAAGGTCCTTAGATGACGAAAAAGAGGTTTTCTCAATTTCGTCAGTCTGTCTGTCTGTTGGCAGTATAGCTCAAAAACTATTTGTCGGAGGAAGACGATATTTTGTATACATATTATATATCTACCTCGCATGAAACCGGTACAATTTCATACAAATATATACAGGGTGAACACCTTAAAAAAATAAATTTTTGTTTATTTTTGTGTTAATTTTGAAATAAAAAGAAGTAATAACTTTCACATAGGTCAGGCTTTACATTTGCTGAAAATAAGACTCAACCGATAAAGAATAACGTCACAAAAGAGTCAAAATGTTTGAACCATAACACCGTGACGTTCAACAGAGGCGCGCCGGACGTGTCTGGAAGACACTCGGTAGCGCAGTTGGAATTTCGCTGCGGATATGGCGGGTTCAAACCCCAGCGGGATACATTTTTTTTTTATTTGAAAATGTATTTAATTTATTAGAAACGTGAAGATATTTTTACTCCTAATTTGATTTTTAAATTATTTAGTGTCACAATGTCAACGAGGGAAGTTTTGAGTAAAGCCCCTTACAGATTTTTTTTGTATAAAATCGTTAATATCCTGAAAACAGATCCATATACCTTTTACCAGTTTTATTATTGCAAGTAAATTAGTTTCTAAAGAAATGCAAGCAATTATTCATTTTTGCTTATTGTTAATGATTATTATGAAAATATCCTAGTTTTAACCTAATTTTTGTGATACATAACCATAAATTACTAACATATTTTTTAATTTTACTAAATTGTAACAAACATAGTTGATAAATAAGAGATTTTTATTGAATATAAAATTGTTAACATTCATTTTATAGTTGTAGATTATTTTGTAACAATTCTGAGTTTTGCTGAATTTTGTATTTCTATTAAAATATTTATTTAATCTCTTTAAAATGAAGTGTTTGAGCTTTTTAAAAATGTTTACTTTCTCATTTAATTTAAGTTTTTACGTTCATGTAACTTTCTACTGAGTATAAATTATTTTTTGCACTACTAGTCTCAGAACGCATCGTTATTGGCCTATTTTTAGGTCGTGAATTTGATTTTCTCCACCAAGGGAGAGAAAGTAAAATAAACAATTTTCACCGTGGTAACTAATAAATTGCTAAGTTACCAAATATGACTATTTTAATTTTGACGTTTTAAAGAGCTGTATTGTCAGGTTGACAGTTAACATATTTTCGAAATTTGTTGGGAATTTAGGTATTAAGTCGTTTGGTAGTGCAAAAAATAGTATATACACCACGGTAGCGAATCGTCTTATAACCTTCGCGCTTTAGATACTTCGCGCTGCGCGCTCAGTATCTAATATGCGCTCAGGTTATAATACTGCACTTCGCTACCTTGATGTATAATATACTATTATTGAGTTGCTAATAAAAATTTGTCATGTTTACGCAAATATTGGTATTCATAAATACACGGCAAAAGACATATTAAATAAATTTGAAATTTAAAGGTTGGAAACTATTGTTATAGATTATAAATTTAGATCATTGCAGGACAAGCCCGATTTGAAAACACCTTCTTGGCAGAGCCGTTACAATTCTGCACTCATCTAATTTATGGATTTGCTGGGATCAATAATGACAATCACAAGCTAGTACCTCTGAATGAGCAATTCGATGTAACTCATGACAATTATAGACAAGTGACCAATTTAAAACATCGCTACCCGGGTTTACGTATTCTCCTTTCAGTTGGTGGAGGAAGAGACACTCAAAATACAGAAAAATATTTAACTCTTGTAAGTTTTCTTACTGTCTGTCATATGCTCTTCTAATATAACAACTATTTTCAGCTCGAATCTGTAGACAAGAGGCTTGCTTTTGTAAATTCTGCCCAAGGTCTTATCAAATCTTATGGTTTCGACGGTCTTGATTTAGCATGGCAGTTCCCACAAAATAAGCCAAAGAAAATTCGTAGCACTTGGAGTATGTAAGTCATCTCACCAGCACAATTTTATTGTTAAAATTCAATCACTTTAGATAGCATATGGAGCACTGTAAAACATACTTTCGTAAATCCAAGTGAAATCGATGAAAAAGCAGACGAGCACAAACAGCAATTCACAGCACTGGTTCGAGAAATTAAGAATGCATTTAGGCATGAAGGGCTGTTGCTTTCAATGTCCGTTCTTCCCAATGTTAACAGCACCAGTAAGTATAAAATGTCGACATTTAAATACATATTACATTGAAATTTAGTGTTCCATGATGTTCGATCCCTTGCTCCTAACGTGGATTTCGTTAATTTGTGGGCTTTTGACTATTACACTCCAACACGCAATCCCAAAGAAGCTGATTACCCAGCACCTTTGCACGAACTTATCGATAGAAAACACGATGAAAATGGAAACTATCTAGTAAATTTCTGGTAATTTTATCCCTACACTTGTAATCCTTACGAATTAAACACACAATTTTAGGTTGCAAAATGGAGCACCAAACAATAAACTCATCTTGGGCATCCCCACCTTTGGAAGAACATGGAAGATGACTGATGATTCAGGAATAAGTGGGGTTCCTCCTATTAGTGACATCAAAGGCCCAGGTGAAGAAGGTCCCTACACTAGAGAAGAAGGACTTCTCAGTTATCAAGAAGTTTGTAGCAAAATTGCTAATCCCAACAATATTCGAGGGGGAAATATCCTCCGAAAAGTGGGCGACCCTAGTGGAAAGTTTGGTAGGTTATTGTGTAGAATAGTTGTTCTACGATAGATAGTCTTCAAACATGGAACTTACAGTTCCTGCTGAAGGATGGACCGTTTTAGACGCTTCCAATCGCTATGGTGTGTTATTACGATTTCTAATTGATAGCTTCATTTTGAGTAATTTACATCTGGATTTAACGAATACATGTTAAAATAATTTATTATACGAAAATATTAAATTTGCAATTGTGTTGTAGGAACATATGCTTTCCGTTTGCCTGACAATAGTGGCGATGGAGGTTTGTGGGTAGGATATGAAGATCCCGATACTGCAGGCAATAAAGCAGCTTATGTACGTAACAAAGGATTGGGAGGTATTGCCATAGTTGATGTCACGCTAGATGATTTTCGAGGTCTCTGCTCTGGAAATAAATATCCTATTTTACGGGCAGCTAGATTCCGCCTTTAATAAATGTTTTTATGCAAGCAACTTTTTGCCTCTTAGTAACTTGTTCACTTCGCTAATCTAAGCTTTGTATAAATAATGTTTGTTTATAAATACATTTTTAACAATTCAATTTATTTGTTATCATGTTAGCCAATTATAAGATTAAGTTATATATTAAAACATCAAAGCATCAATTAAAAAAAAGTGATTGTTCATTCATTCACAAAAGTTAATCGTTTTTATTTTTTGGTATTGAAGATCAATCATAATATACGAAGTATAATATAGTTATCATTGCTGTAGATATTAATAATAAGTATTTCCTGTGTATTTTGTATTTGTTTTTCAATCAATTCTGTATTTTTCTTTTATAAGCTCTGCTCTTTTGAAAAATGTATTTAATATTTTAAAGTTGTTATTCATATAGCTTACTTGTTTAGAATTTTTGTAGTTGCTTTGGGCAAGTTTGTTTTCTTCTTAAAATACATTTTTCTAATTATGTTTGCAACGTGCATTTGAAAACCAGTTTTATTTAACTACATCTGGTAGTTTAGCAAGGGATAATTATGTTTATTGGGTTTTAAGTAATCTTATAATTATTTTCTGTTTTTACTGTTTTCTAAGACATACTAAAACAATAAAATAAATATACAACACATAATTTTGTATGAATACAAATAATTACCTTTTTTGTATTCGCTCCCCAAACTGGTTACTTTGGAAACTGTCTAGGATCCTCAAAATGGCCATTTAGAGGCCTTGTACTTAAAGTAGTCATGGCAACATTTTAGCGTACTCAAACATTAGTTGCCATGATGACTTTAAGTACAAGGCCTCTAAATGTCCATTTTGAGGATCCTAGACAGTTTCCAAAGTAACCAGTTTGGGGAGCGAAAAATACATTTTCGCGCAGCCTCCTAATATAATGCCGCGTTAATGGTAATTGAAACTTCATATTATAATGTTTGGAGAGCTAATACAAAAAAACGTTGTATGCAACACGTCCTCAAATAGCTTTAGAGGACTCATCTTCATATTACGGACTTGGCTGCGCTTTGCTCCACCTCATCCGGAAACATTACGACTCGTCCCCTAAAGCCTTGCTTTGAGGACTAGTTACATAAAGCACTATTATGTAACTAGTCCTCAAAGCAAGGCTTTAGGGGACGAGTCGTAATGTTTCCGGACGAGGCGGAGCGAAGCGCAGCCGAGTCCGTAATATGAAGATGAGTCCTCTAAAGCCATTTGAGGACGTGTTGCATACAACGTTTTTTTGTATTAGCTCTCCAAACATTATAATATGAAGTTTCAATTACCATTAACGCGGCATTATATTAGGAAGCCGCGCAAAAATGTATTTTTTGCTCCCCAAACTGGTTACTTTGGAAACTGTCTAGGATCCTCAAAATGGCCATTTAGAGGCCTTGTACTTAAAGTCGTCATGGCAACTAATGTTTGAGTCCGCTAAAATGTTGCCATGTCGACTTTAAGTACAAGGCTTCTAAATGGTCATTTTGAGGATCCTAGACAGTTTCCAAAGTAACCAGTTTGGGGAGCGAATACAAAAAAGTACTATAGTGTGCTACCATATTCTCCTAACTGACATGGTGTAAGTAAAGCTTAATTCCATCACACTTAACAACATTGTAGGCAATTCAATTGTAGAAATTTATATAACCAGAATCAACAGCATGGAGCTTATAAACAATAAATAATAAGTTCTGCTGGGTGAGTAAAAGTAAAGGCAAAATCAATTAAAGTTCTAACGACAACATTTAAGTTAAGTGTTCCATACCCAGTATTAGCTCTAATCCAAAATTCAGAAAAACATTAAAAAATTGCTTTTTGTCAGTTACAGCAGCTGCCCGAAATTCAGTATTTTCTTGCATAAAATCGTTTGTATCTCCAAAATAATTAACTTTAGACCCATACAACTTTGTATTAAAATGATTAGCATTTCAAAGTGAAACTTTTAAGCTACCTAATGCAAGGGGTTCTATTAAAAAAAAATAGTCATTTTTGGTCGACACTTTTTTAAGAGACCTTGTATAATTAAAAGCAGTGTGCTTTTTTGTAAAATATGAGGTTCCGGTAGTGTAAACTACCGGGCGTACCCCCCACCACAAAACGGGGGGGAGGAGGTTGAAATTTAGACCACTTAAAACTTTTTGACATAGAATTACAGTGCTACCAACATATTATACATACGTTTGAATTTCCACAGCCACCCTTATGGACTTTTTTAATGTAAATCTATGTCAAATTCGAGATTAGCAGGTTAGGTTTTCCGTCAGTTTTGACACAGACTTACCCAAAACCTAACCTGCTAATCTCAAATTTGACATATAGTGACGGTGCAAATTAGGGGTGTTCTGCCTCCCTCCAATACTGCTATAAAGGATAATCCTTACAGCTGACACTTATACATGCCTTGCGCAATATTCTCTCAAAAAATAAGCCTTAACTAAATCATCACTAAAAAATGTCACCAGCTCTCCTACTACACATGTTCTAGCTTCACACTTAACTACACTCGGCCTTCGCCAGTACGGGTTGAAGACCCCAGGTTTCAAAGGTACATCAAATTAATAGGCTGACTTTGACAAAATTGGTATTTAATGAATCAAACCCAAAAACAAAGCCACAAGTCGGCCATACAAACGTTACACCCTAACTGAAAAATTATCGGAATCCCAGCCAAAAGGTTATCTTACCTGTATTTATATCATGATCTTACCCACTAAATTACAATACAAACAATGGTTATTCAAAGAAAATTAACCGGGAGATTTTCCCGATAAGGTACAAATAATACGACAATCCACATTCACAGTTTCACATAATGCGACGCACACCATATACCGGGTGGCCATAAATATCTGATATCACATTACCTTTGGAATCAATACCGCTTTATTAAAGTGATGAATCCAACTAAACTAAATGTCATTAATGTCATCACAACTAAAATTCCTATCTGTCAAAAATTATTACAGATTGCAATAAGTATTGTAGTTAGAACAGGAGATTTTTATAACCGAGTCATAGGCTAAATGCAGAATCTGGGGCACATCCCCCTCCTCTTATTTGCATTTTATTACATTTCATACCAATACTTATTATAATTGAAATATGTATAATGCTAACCAACATTTATAAGTAGCTAATTCCATGGCTACCGAGATCTCAGATGTTTATGGCCACCCGGTATCTTCGCGGCACTTTCGCGATACATTTAATACAGGAAAAATACAGAGGTGAAACCTACCTTAGCCAGATCACATTGTTTGGGGGATGGCAGGTAACAGAGCCGGACTCGGTGAGGCTTGGCGGCGACGAGGGCAGCAGGGCAGGCCTACACAATGTAAACCGGGGTTGTCGAAGACGTGGCCGGAACAGGGGGCCAGTGGACAAAAAGGTGTTGATAGCCAAATCGAAGGCGGCGATGCAGATGGCACAACGCAAATCGAATTTGCAGATGCAACACTTCCCAATACGAGAAATCACTTAGGGTATGAAGAAAAAGCGTCTTATTTATTTGAATTTGCAATTAGTGCAAAATGGGTTCTCTCATAATCCAACGAGCAGAAACCCTGTTCCTCTCATAATCCAACGAGCAGGGACCGAAACCATGGACGACTTGCCTAATAATTACGTCGTACTAACCCATCGCTCCTCGGAACTCAAATTCCAACAAACTTTGCCATGATGTTCACGGCACGAAAAACTCCAAGGATTTACACACAAACAACAGTTCCACTTTCTCGGGAGTCACCAACAATTAGCGGAGCACACAATTATTTAAGTCGAAAGCGACAATTCAAACGGCGCGGCACCCGGCCCAAGGCAACCGGGGCGCGGGCTAAAACCACACACACTTGCTTAGTTCAGAGCTGCTACTAATTAACTACTAAATTTACGGGCAGCTTCAAGATAGCACCCCGCGACGGAAGAAATCCATCTCACTTCCACCATTACCAGCTAAATTTTCTGTTGCATTATTGCACCACGAAATGAAAATCTTGCTAACGAACTCGGGGAAGCCCCGGCCAAACAATAAAGAAACGACAGCGAATTACGTTACTGCGACCGTGCAAAAGGCACAACGCATAAAGGAAAATTACATAATAATCTGAAGTTAACTCAGCAATTCCAAAGGGGCTTGAACGCTTTAGACAAGAATGAATTCTAAGAAATTGAAACGCTAAACTGCATTATCTGTAAAACAAAACAAAGAGTGGATACATAAATACAATTCGGCGGATATAACTGAACTACAATATTTATAATGAACTGCGCGGTCTCAAGAAAGCGCTTACAAAGGAATTTATAGGTCACGGACATCTTAACGCCTGCCGAAATGTATTCAATTTTGCTTTGGGACGCAGGGTCGAATTCAGTAAAATTTAGTAAAACAAAAGAAATGAAAATGACATTACACATCTTAGTAGATTAGTAATTTTTCCTGTAACGGCTCTATGTTCAGATTTCTTATTATTTTTGTGTATCTTACTCTGTCATGTTTTGTGACACTTTTAATTGACTTTGTAGTCGAAATTTTTGCTTTTGATTTCTTAAGTCTCTATTGTCTACTACAACTGTTTTAACTTTTTGAAGATTTCATTCTTATTAATCATAGTCGTGTCTATTGAGAAATATACCTAAAAACTACTGAAAATATGCCATATTAACCTAAAAACTACTGACATTGGCAGTTGTCACAATAAAGCTGTCAATCATTAAATTGCAAAAATGTCTTTTTGTGGTTGTGGAAAAAATAGCGTACATAACTCGCGCGAAAGTGCATCGTATGCTCGTGTTTTAGTCACTCGGCTGTTCTCTGTTTTAACAGTGGTCTATTTTGAGTTGTTTTACCGGACTTTTTCCAGTCTTAGGCGTTTATCACACGACACGGGAGACCTGACGACGGAAGTAGATCAAAAACTCCCAAAACGTCGTGTGATAAACACCCAAGACAGTGGAAAAAGTCAAAAAGTCCGATAAAACATCTCACTTGGCTGTGCTACGCTTCACCTCTTTTCTCAAATATACTCGCACGATATATGCCATTTTTGCAGCTTGTTACGTAATTTACTATTATCCAATACCTCTCAAAATTGCAATATCGCTATTACATACAAGTGACTTTTTGATTACCATAGTACTAGTAGTACCTAGTAGTATTTGTGGGGAGGTACCTTAGTCCTACTTAGAATTTTGCCGAGACTAAGAAGTTCCAACCCTAGCACACATTTTGTACTGTGCACGTAGTGTTACGAGGTATTACCTACACGAGAAAATTAGCCCACATGGCCTATGGCTGCGTGAGCTAAACTTTTTCTCCAGTGGCTAATATAACACTACTTGTTTAGTAAATAACAACTATAACTACCACAAAGGGATTGTGTAGGCCATGCTGGCCGCTACATTCAATGGGTGGTGTTAAAAGGGTACATATTCAAAACAGTGTCTCTTTGAAATGTTTAATTTAAATAAACAAAAACAATAAAAAACTGAAAAATATTTTTCAAAATATTTGTCAAATATAAACATATACGTTTTTATATATGAAGTTTAATATTATACTTTTAATGCCACAGAAGTTTCAACTACGTTATATTTCAGGAGTCCCATTATTGGTTACCTCTGCCATATGTCGTACTTCTATTATTTGATTTTTTATTGAATTTCTTATTCTTGTTCTATAAAACAAAATGAGTTTTAATTTATGCGTATAACCACTTCTAAACAGTAACTCACCTTTGCTTTAAACTGTGATTTTACAATCTGCTTTTTATTAGATGCACCAGCACCTCCTTGAAATTGTCGAAAATCAACGGATGAATAGTCGAACGGAGTAAAAGTGTTTTGCTGAGGCTGCATATTGGTTTCACCAGGCGAATTCTTCATGTCCTTGCGCATTTTATTCTTTTTTCTCCATTCCTGCTTCTTTCGTTGCCTATTGCTCATTGCATGATCTGGGGTATGGTCAAAGTCGGATGCAGTAGGTTGGACTTGATCATGATAATCTTCTTGTATTTGTTTATAGTTTTGTTGCGGTTGTCCTTGATGAAAATGACTCTGCTTATTCTTATTGCGCTGCTTTTTGTTATTTCTTTGTTTATTTCTGTTTGGGATTGGAGTGTGCAATTCATTATGTGGAATTATGTAGTCGGGATGCAATTCATTGCCGTCATCAAAAATCTGTCGCTTCCGCTTCTTGGAACCTCCCATTGCAACAAGCGTTTCGCCGGATGAAACCTCTGCAGGACCAGAATATTCAGCTGGTTCATTATTTGTTTGGCTTGGCAACTTTTGGGGTATTTCTTTTGCAACTTTTACGAAGTGAGCATGTAACTGTAACAAATAAGTTATTAAAATCACTTTACTTAGATCTACTGAACTTACTGCGGCTATTCTGTCGTCATTTGTAAGTTGTTCGGATTTGCTTGACGAATTCTTTTCTTTTTCGGCTGCAGCTTTTTCTTCTTCTGCCTGGATGAAGGGTTTGACCAATTTATAGCGTTCAAAGGGTGCCAAAAATGATACTTCTCTCGATTCAGCAACTGCTTCCTGTTCATCCTTTAAATTTGTTATATTAAAAAGATAAAAAAAGCAAAATATAATTCCTACCTCATTGTTCCATACATTGCACTTGTTAAACACTGAGTATACGGATTTTATTTTTTCAAGTTTTGTTGTAAAATCTGCCGATTTACTTAATGTAACACTTTTTTTACCATCCTGATCGTCCTTCAGCCTATCGCCCAGTAAAGTAGGAAGATCATCTCTAAATTCTGCCGATTTTGATAAATCATGGGGGCAGTGCAAAGGACTATCTACATTAACTTTTGCAAATTGTAAAGTGCTTCCACGACTTCTGTTATCTTCTTTCAAAATCGGCTACAATTGTGTGTGTATTGAATATTAATAAAAGGTGAATTATTCGTGGTTACCTTGACAGATGGTTGCTCTCTTGCTCGTAGTATTATTCTATGCAATTCTAGCAGATTGGCTCGTACAAGGGGAGGTATAGGATTACAGCACGCCATAATACCTTGCATTTCTCTTGGGATTGTTTCGGCTATTTGTAGTAGCATGTGATTTGGCAAAACATATCTGTGATTAAATTAAATGATAATATGCGGCATGCATTCAACAAATGTTTTAAATCTCTTCTAGTAATTGTTTTGAGAGTCACCTACCCAGTGCTTTCATCTTCCGCTCTCGCTAAGGCATCTCTCCACTGATACAGCTCTTTCAAAGCGTACATTTGCCTATTATCGAACATCCTTTTACATTTTCGGTAGAAATCTAGATGGCTGTCATCTCGCAATTGAGGTTTTACATAGCGCTAGAATGAAATAGACATGAGAACTTAAGAAACACAACCTATAATTGCGAATACTACAATGTGCTGTAGTCTTGTAGCATTTGGAGTCAAAATAGAAGCACCTCTTTCGTATTTTTGTATGTCCTATGTCCTATGTCTGTACAATTTTTAAAAAAATGATACAGAATTAACGTTAGTACTTGTCACTTCTTTAATATGTATTCTGCCATTAACCCTTTATTACATCAATTTTTCATGTCAAAACTCACATTCAAACATTCCATCGTAAGTCATTTATATTGTAGTTCAAGCTTTTTTTTAATTATGATTTAGTTATAAAGGGTGTTCATTAGAATTTGTGGTCTAGTCGGCTTTGGGACTGATGAAGTCATATCGGGCATTAAATCATATGGCTGATAACTGACACCGGTGATACTGTAAGTCTATGTCAAATCCGATGTTAGCAGGTTAGGTTTTGCGTCAGTCTGTGTCAAAACTGACGCAAAACCTATGATAAAGAGCTCTATGTATGCTTTGTGGACTTGGTTAAAGCATTCGACACGGTACCAAGGGAACAAGTATGGGAAGCGCTAAAAAAGTACGGAGTGAGAGGCAGACTAATAGGAGCTATCATGGGCTTGTACAAAAAGACAAGAAATTATGTAAGAGCCGGAAGTGAAAGTTCAACAATATTCATAACGCACGAAGGAGTGAGACAAGGAGGAATACTGAGCCCTCTTCTATTCATCACTCTGGTGGATGATATAACAAGAGAAATAGAAAGAAAAATAGAAGGATACCAGATAGGGTTTGAAAACATGGAAAGGGTGCGAGTTTCAGAATTTATGTTTGCGGATGACATAGCCATATTAGCAAGCTCAGAAAGAAAGCTACAGAGAGCTGTAGAGTGCTGGAACCGAGCAATTGCTGAAAGAAACATGAAAATAAATACAGAAAAAACAGTAGTGATGATGGTAGCAAGAAGACCGAGAAACATTCGCATTACTATAAATAATGAAGAACTGAAGCAAGTGGAAGAATTTAAGTACCTGGGAACAACGGTGAGTAGGGATGGAAAACAGGAACAAGAAATAAATAACAGAATACAAACAGCAATGAAGGTATATTTCGCCATAAATAAAGCAATAATTGCCAAAAAAGAAATATCAAAAAAGGCAAAAATTAGAGTGTATAATGCAATATTTATCCCAACCCTAACATACAGCAGCGAGACATGGACACTGAATACGAGATTACAGATGCGACTACAAGCATGTGAGATGAAATTCCTAAGAAGAATTGAGGGAGTAACAATGAGAGACAAAATAAGAAACACAGAAGTTAGGAGAAGACTAAAAACCAAGCCACTGGAACAGAAAAATGAAGCAAACCAGTTGAGATGGTTCGGACACCTATTCAGAACAGACAGTGAGAACATACTAAGGAGAGTATGGGAAGCTAAGCCGGAGGGAAGAAGACCTAGGGGAAGACCAATCACATCATGGAATAATAGAATGGCGGAAATATTAAAAGACAGAGGAATTAACTGGAGAGAAGCAAAGGAACTAGCGGGCGATAGAAAGAAGTGGAAGAAATTCTGTGCAGGAGTTAGGAGTTAGTGGTGCAAAATATGTAAAAATAAGAGTGTAGAGTAAAAAGTGTTAAAATAAGTAGTGGACAGTTTAAAGTAAGTGAAACCTCGACACCGTATTACGGTAAAAGAGGATGGGAGAAGAAGAAGAAGACTTCATCAGTTCCAAAGCCGACTAGACCACAAATTCTAATGAGCACCCGTTATAAACCCACAAAAATTGAGAAACTGAAGAATGCAATACCAGAAAGAAATGTTCAACATATAAAGAATCACCCAATTATAGAACACCCTAAATTATTGGGATGAAACATACAATATTAAAAAACGGAATGGGGGAGTTGCAGAAAAAATACTATAACTACCGGGTGTTCTTTAGAATTTGTGGTCTAGTCGGCTTTGGAACGGATGAAGTCATGTCGTGCATTAAATCATATGGCTGATAACTGACGCTGGTGACACTGTAAGTCTATGTCAAATTCGAGGTAAGCAGGTTAGGTTTTGCGTCAGTTTTGACAAAGAATTTTTGCATTTTTTCATCCTGAAAACAATTTCGAAAGTATTGCAATTGGAGCGGATTGCATAGTTTACTGATTAATGAAGGTATTTCAATTTACAACCAAGTATTCGAGATGCGGAAAATATTTTAATCTTAAAATAAAAAGATTATGTTAATTTCGTATCTACGTCACTGGGCAGAAGACCTAAATGACTTAGAAGCCAATGCAAAGTATGCTGCGTTGTCATGGTAACCGGGCCTAGTTGCCATAAGTGTCAGTTGGCTAGCATTTTTGGTTGGAAAACGTCTTGCGTTCCAATATACTCCATTTGACTCCACTTCGAGAATTGTCCTGATGGACGCAATAATTAATTATTGCTTCGTTTGTGACAAAGATGTAGCAAGCAGAGATGCTCGTATAGTCAGAGAAAAAGGGATTGCTACATTAATTAAAGTACATTTTTTTCTATAATTTTCAAGGTCAACTTTCTAGGGGATAAGTTGCATACCTGCAGGGTCCCTAGTTTTAATAATGTCGGTACATAGGTTTTTAGTTCTTTTCTTCCACTAAAAAAATGATTTGTCATTCAGACAGATGACATAATAGTGGGTAAAACGAACAGCTTAGTAAAATATTCACTTATAATACCATGAGTAGTCAAAGTTATGTCGACTATTTTTGCGGTGGTGTCACGAATGTCCATTGCGCTTTGGTACGATTAGAACGAGTGCGCAATGGACATGAGTAGTGATACCACCGCAAAAATAATCTACTTAACTTTGACTAAGAATGTTATTCGAGGGACTATTTAATGAACCAAACTACTTTTTCAAATTAGTTTTCAGTAAATCTAGCAACAAGCCACGCAATTTCTATACTAACAGAACACTAATATTGACTTTTTCTAATAAAAATCGCATTTGTTAAAAATAGTCACTTGAATACCTTCTAGGAAGATATATCCACTGATATTTTTTTGATTGGTCAAGAAACGTCAGAATTCTGGATTTTCATTGGTCACTTTTTGAGAGATGACAGGTGAATTGAATAGTCAGTAGTTATATCCCTAGTGCATTCTGTATATTCGAGTATTTTTCGAGAACGCGAAGCGTTCGAGAGAAATACTCGAATTATACAGAAAGCACGCGGGGAATATTGCAAGACTATTCCTCGAAGAAATGTCATCCTTTGTATACCACACTATTCATTTTTAAAGAGTTTTTAGTTTTCTTTCTGAAATTTCTTGTGTACCTAGCTGGTTTGCTCGTCTTCCCGCAAATACTCGATATTGCACTTGTGCAAATACCCGGGTATTGCACTAGTGCAAAATATTCGCTGTATTCGACTCTAATTGGTTCAAATTTTGAAAATTGATTGATGGGATTGGTTTATATTATCTGAGGGGAATAGTCAAATTTATTAATTATCAAACTTACAATATTTGAAAATAAACATAATGAACGTTTGCAAAATTAAAGAAATTTGTCAAGAGTTTAAATTAAGAAACTGACATTCAAAACTGACACAACCATAATTTTAAAAAAGTTCTACCAACACGAGGTATAAAACTTTTCTAGCGTTTTAATCACATTTCTACCAACATTGTAACACTTTGACAGTTATTATAGAAAAAAAAAAACTTTAAGTACAGTGAAAAGAGATGTGATGGAAAAGGAGCTGCTCTCGTTGGATCAAACTCTCGCATACTGACATTACTCCCAAAATAAAATCATCAGATCGATTTGCAAAAGTTTTGCAATTATGCTGAGGGTGATAAAAACCTAAAAATCGATTTTTGGAAATCGCACGAGGTTTCGGGTCGCCTGTGAGGTTGCAAATTTGTAAATGCGTCACAATAGATGTTCTAAGCATTTGCAACCAAAATTCACAACTTTTGGAATTATTTCGAGACAACCTTGCACAAAAAAATGACCACCGATAACCATTATTATAAATAAAGATGTTCTGGTCACCGTAAAAAGTTGCAAATTTATGCAACTATTCAGGACATTTTTCTGATGCATCTTTCAAGTTTGCAGAACTTTTGGAATTTTGTCGGCCAGTTTATTAGAGAAAAACATTAATTTGTAATTTAAAAAAACGTTTCGTATCTTTAAAATGGTTGCAAATCTGGTACGTGGTGTGAAATAACACATTTAACTCTACTTTAAGTTTGTAGCACTTTTGGAATTTTTTTCGGAAAAAAACAGAAAAAAACCATTTAATTACAATTTTACCAATGTTCCGGACTTTGGAGAAGGTTGCAAATTTAGATTTATTGTTTTCTCGGTGTACCAATAGGTTCACCAAAGTTCTAAAACTTTTGGAATTATTATTAAATTTTTCATTTTTAATGTCTATAATGACTGGTCTACAACGTTTATGTCTGACGAAGTGTGGTTCCATTTGTCAAGTTATGTGAATAGCATTTAGGTTAGAATAGGCAAATTACTAATCTTAAGTGAAATGTACTAATTTTCTACTCATGACATTGAAATCAGTCATTTTGACATGGATTCCGGTGGTTGAAATTGTATTTCAACCACTAGAGATTGAAATGTTCGGACTACTGAGATTTCAAACTGTTTGACATTCAATTGTTGACAAGAGAAATGTCACTTTATGTTTAAGTTTTTCTAAAGTGCATTAATTTGTTAAAATTTGTGAAAATTCGTAGAAAAAATAGTATATGCAACTCGTGGCTGATAAAATTTCAACGTCTCGAGTTACTTTTTTCAACTCGCTGCGCTCGTTGAAAAAAACCACTCTCAACGTTGAAATTTTATTTCAACCACTTGTCCCATAATATTCTAAATTTTTTCCTAAAACTAACTTTGAAAATTAAATTGACGTGACTGAAATTGGAGTTTCCACTTGACATGACGACACTAGAATAAATTTTGTATCAATAAAATGATTATAATACAAAATCTACTGTATAAGATTATTCCGATTTATTTTAGTTTATTCCTTGCGAGGTAAAATTTTATGATTTTGAAAAATTAAGACTGTTTGCATAAGAGCTATGTTGATTTGAGTGTTATTTATTTTCACTGCATGAAATTAATAAATGGTAACATAATAAAGTGTTTATCCCCAGTACCCACTCGGACGTCACTGCTACGAAAACTAAAGGAGAATGATTTGTTATACAGTCATACCAATTCCTGTTAAATGGGTTGCCTACATACTTCCTTAATCAGCGTTCGGTCATTTCTGAAAGCACTGTAGATATATTGGGATGGTACGTCTCTAATTAGTTGCTAGCTAATATGTTATTAATGTAATAAGGGGACCACCCAAATATTTTTGTATTCGTTTTATCAAATCTCAGGTTGATTAAAAGTGACTTGTAAATTGATAGCTAAAATAAATAGTTGTGTCCTTTATATCTTATTTATCTGCAACTAATCAAATAAAAAAAAACACTAGCTCAAATTTCGGTAAAGCAAGGCTCGTCTCGGTTAGGTTCCCCCAGAATGCATAATTTATTGAAATTCGTTAACTACGGATCTGTTCTCCGCTTTAGCTTAATGCGCACAATCGAAAACTCTGAAATTAGTTCAAGTGTTAACTAAGATGGATGCCGTTTACAAGATTGCGTTTAATTGAATGATAAATATTGTGAAGTCGGTCAACGTGTTATCGGTAATTATTTGAATTAGACTCTTTTCCCGGCATTAATTTGTCTTCTGTTTCAGATCTTGCGGGAACGCTATTTCATTTGTTTTTATAGTGTCGGTTTTGGGAAAACCATAACCTCAACTTAGATTACTGCAATTTCGGATCTCTGGCTGTTAATGGATGTTTAATATGCCTGGGATCGGCTTCCTCAGGTCGTACTCTTGCTTTATGGTAAGTTTCAGGCTCCTAACGCCAATATTTTCTTGTAAAAACTAACCTGCGATTTCTGCAGTGTGCGGCAACCTCCTCGGATGAATTCAAGTGTGCAGATCTTCTCCTGGGGTGCTAGGATTGACGTGCCGGACTCCTATACGCTGGAGGGACGTGCAGCAGTTGAAACCCCGGGCTCAGGAAACCTCTTTCTGCCTGTAGCTCAGGATCGTAGGCTGGGATGGATCTGGCGAAGCCCTCGGAGACGTCAACGGTGGAAATTTATTTTCATGTGAGGGAAATCGAAACCCACACTTCCCCTTGTAGCCGGGTAAATTGCCAATACACTGATGTACTTTTTATTATTAAATTCAATTGGTTTCTATTTAAAAACTTAATTTATTTGGAGACACAAAAACTGGCTGTCATAAAATAATTTATTCATTTGTCTACCTCCATTAATTTGTTATAAACAAAAGCTAGTTGCTTCAAATAAATTGCGGATATTAACATGGTTCAAATACTAACTTTTAACAATAATTCTACTTAAAACTATGATTTTGTACACTAACACTATATCTAAAATAATTGTTTCCATTTATATTAATTTTGCGTGTCTATTTTTCACTGCACTTCTCTTTAATTTGCGTTTTAAATATCCACATGTCACTGCACTGATTCAAGTATTTAATTCGCGCATATGCTGCACCGGGTTCTTTTGAATTCACTGATTTCTTTTAACACACATTTTTAAATTCATATGTGTCTGCTTTTCTGCAATTCCTATAACCCTTGCCTTTTGATTCTTACGGTTTCCTTCAATTGCCTTCCTTCTGATCTGCCCGTTGCATGTTCTTAAGCTTATCCATCTTCCAATTACCTTTCTTATAAAACCCTGACTGGATTTCACTATTAAAATATGCCTGATTTCTACGCTTCATTCCCTTGCATTTGCAATCCATCTTGTAATTATTAAATTTCATTCGGCTTGGCCTTTACATTTAGCACAAACCTAATCAATTAACTGAATTTACATCCAATTTGGATTCCTATGCGAATTGAGCTTTGCTTACTGCGTTCATTAATTAATTATTCTGCAATTACTGGCACCTCATTACAAATGTATTCATTCTGGCAAATTCAAATTTTAGCTTTGCAGTTATACAGGGTGTCTCAAAAAGAATGGGACACCGATTAGCCATAGATTCCTTACGTCATAATAAATCGATTAAACCTAATATACCTTAGTACAAAGTCCCTTCAGTAAGAAGTTATGGGGCCTTGAAGTTCAATTTTTAATTTTTTATTTTTTTGTTAATTTCCACAAATGTAGAGATACCTATTTGAATTTTGGTATACATACTTACTATTATATACTACACTAATAGAAAACATTTCATAAACTAGACTTGACTGTAAAGGGCACTTTACCTAACTTTCAAAACTTTTTTTAGCTCTAACTTCGTTATATGTAACATTTTTTAAAATTTTAGGTTATTCTCTAAAAGAGAATTAAAAAGTACAAAAATAATGTACTCTTAGTTCTTAAGCCTAAAAGCAACCGTTTACCTTAAAATGCCCATCAAAGGTTTTTGGTTGTCATTAAGATGTGCAATTATCAAGTAGCCATGATCACAAAAACAATGGGTAATGATTGTAATCTAGTAAACAACAACAAGAAATCAATTAATGACGTTGGTGACATCAGGTTTTTGTCTTTTGTGCTTACGAAAATGCTGCGACATAACGAACCTTTCAGCATTGGAGAATTCGTTATGCAGCGGCATTTTCTTAAACATAAAAGAACAAATTCTTATGTCACTAATGTCATTAATTGATTTATCATTGTTTTTTACTAGATGATCATTGTTTTTATGATCATGCCTACTTGATAATTACATGTGTTAGTAACAACCAAAA
>OW679198.1:99602200-99682383 GCA_940337035.1 Agriotes lineatus | reverse complement strand
CAATAGGATTAGTTGCTCCGGTAACTCAACGTGCTAACCACGCCAGAGGCGAAACTCTTTGCAAGGGAAGGCGCCTTTCTCCTTCCGATAGTTAGTCGAGTTTCGCCTCTGTCGTGGTTCACACGTTGAGTTACCGTGCTCTTCTATCCCTTTCCTTGCAAAGAATTTCGCCTTTGGCGTGGTTAACACGTTGAGTTACCGTGCTCTTTTGCTTTTTCCTCCTGATGAAATCCCTTACGAAAGTGGGCGAAACATTGAGTTCTTCGATCTCAATCATGACACGGTCCAATCCCGGATGTCGTTTGTTACTTTATGACAATGGCCGTAAAATCCTCAGAAATCAGGGTCTGTCATAACTGCAAGAGTTCATTTCCTACGTGCAAGGGACAGAAACCGACTTGAAGAAGTGGTCGCAAAATAAGCAATAAGATGTAGAAACATTGCAATAGATAACCATAGGAAAAAAGCATTTAAGAATACATATATCTAATCCAAGTAATAAAATACAAGTATGGCCAAAAGACAAAAGTACAAAACCCAGTCCGATCAACATAGCTAGCATATGGCAAGCAAAACAAATAACTAAATAAATAGCAAAAATTCCACTAGAACTAAGAAGATCAGTTTTCAATCGTTTTTAATAGTGGTGTTTTGGAACTGGATAAACCATGAAGGAAAAACTACCCACACTGAAAAAGATAGAAAAAAATCAATACTAAAACTTAGGTTAATCAAAAGAATCCGGAACAACAACAGAGGAAGAACTTCTGCATCCTTTGTATTTGTATTGAACCACAATTCCTTATAGTGGTTTGTCCATGTATCTCTATTTATTATATAAATTCTCTCTGGATCTCATTCCCTTTTTTTAATGTCTTAAGATGTTAAAAATAGTTTTTTGGCATTCATTGATAGCCTCCTTTTTGTTGCTTACATATTTATTTTATAACCAATCTATTGAACATTTATTACTGCCTTTTTGGCTGTGACATGTTTTTTCTTGTATTTTCGTTAGCCTTTGTTTCGAATTAGATATCGTATTGACAGTTCTTGATTGCATATTTTTATTTCTTTCTTCCGATAGTTTTAGATTTTACACGGTACTTCTGATGCTATTTTATGAATAATTAGCTGTAGATTCTACCGATCTTCGATAGTAGGTTGGTGCGGGTTGCGAATGGTAAAAATATGAGATATTTATCTGATGCCACCATTTTGTAACAGTGCATTTGTAAGTCAGCTGCTGTTTAGATCTAGTTTTGGTATATCTAGTTTACTAACTACCAGACATTCAAGAGAATTAATTTCAACCCCTTCACAAATACGCGTGTCTGTAACTAGCGAGGCAGCTCTTTACATTAGTCATCAGTTATCAGTGGTTTATCACAATGGTCAAACCTATATGGACTCAGAAACATGGTACTCCACAAATGTGATTAAACAAAAGCTGCAGGTTTTTTATGAATAGGTACGAGTACTTGAGTTGCATGTTACGAATATGGTGGCCAAAAAGAATTTCCAACGAAGATCTATGGTCAAGAACGGGGTAATGTAATATCAACATCGAAATAAGAAGGCTGTTCGGGTGGTTGAGGCCACTCAAGGAAAATATGGAGAAGGACGGTTGAAAAGGAAACCAATATGACAATATAGCAGAGATGGGGTTCCTAACCGAGATCACGAACAATGGAGAATTCTTACAAATATCCTATGTGCCACTGGGGAATAATGAGACGTATCATTATCTCATTTAGCCTCGACTGAAGTAGCAGATCCAACTTACAGCTGTGTGGGTGGCCTGGAGCTGAACAGATGTAAACAGAAGCGGTAAAGCTACCCTCCTCAAGCGACTTATGAAACACGACTCATAGCGACGCCAAGCCTTCGGGTTTATATCAATTTAGAAACCGCTGCTTAAATCCGCTGGAGCGAAGAAAAACGCACGTGCGTTGTAATAATTGAAGGACGCTGAAGTGAGGCGTATTTTACATTCGAAGTACGATTTGAAGGAATGAAAATAGGCCAATTACGACATCGACAATAAAAATTTCCTTGCACTATAGCTGCCGAGTAACGCACAAAGAAACTGCGACGCTCCGGGGGCTGCACTCTTTGGAAAACGTCTGTTTGCCTTCAAACTCAGCACCCAAGTCATTATAAAACGTCAAAAATACGGCACTGTCATCGGTATGCGATAGAAGCTTGCACAAATTAGCCCAGGGTTCTCTAAAACGTGGCTCACTTCGAGCACCTGAAGGCGCTCGAGACGACGCTTTCACAAAACACGTCTTGACTTTTGAAGTTTTAGGCACCAAGTCTTCCAAAATCGGCGTTTATCTATTCCCCTTTCCTCATCTGTCCGTGACTCCAGTTATCTTCGTCTTTTGGATGCTTCATCGCACTCAACGCTTAAAAACCCGTCTAAACGTGCACCTGGCTTTCGAAGCCCGAGGGCATATGTACTTTCGAAAATTTCAACTGGGTCTGGTCGTTAAACGTAATCTAAAACCACACGTGTTGTCTGGAGCGCTTCGACTAAAAACTTTCTAAAATATTTGCATGCGGCATAAATAAACGCTGGCTAAAACTGCAGGCAATACTTTAACAAGATAGATTAGAGGAGATCGAACACCAAATGTAAAAATCGGCTTGGAAAAAAAGAGGTTTCGAAAAATCATGAAGTTATTGAAAGCTGTAAACACATAACTTGAACATTGACGTTTCATTCGCTTTTGAAGCATGGCTGGACCTTGTGCATTGAGCTCAAATAAAGCTATATTAAAAAGTAATACCTAATAGTATTCATCCCATTTAGAAAAAAATAGTATATTACTCTACAAGTTGAGAAAAACCACTTTTCTAACGTGTTGAGTATACTATTTTATCTCATTTCATAAGATGTGTAAAATATTAAATTTTTACATACAAGTGACACTAACTGTCAAAACATAACGAAAATGAACACAACTCATTTCTATGTACTAAAGCACAATAAGCAGCTCCGTTGATGTTATGCGTTTGGCAGTACTGAAGTGTGTTGTTGGTGACACTGTAAGTCTATGTCAAATTCGAGGTTAGCAGGTTAGGTTTTGCGTTAATCGTTAATCTGTGTCAAAACTGACCCAAAACCTAACCTACTAACCCTGAATTTGACATAGACTTACAGTGGCACCAATAACACACTTCAGTATTGCCAAACGTAAAACGAATCGCCGTTGCTAGGCATAAAAGTGTTGCTAATGATAAAAGTATCACATTTCTTATCGATTTTGAAGGAAGAAATGTAGTACATTTCTAAATGAAATGCGATAAACAATTTCCTTTCTAGGCAGTTAAGTTTTTGACCCACTCTCGTAAGTTAAATTGTTTAGATAAAGAAGGGGGGCAAATATCGTTAATTCGACTCTTTGAAACGTCTTGCAATTTTTATTAATACTTGTTTCTTTATCGATTTAAAACATAAATAAAGATTTAAGAATTGTATGAATAAAACGGCTGTTGTTGAGGTTAGAATGTTGATAGGAAAATAAAGATGTATACATTTTTTCCATGTGTCCTTAATATACAGTGCGAGTATAAAGTCTGAAACTATCTAAATAGCACTTTTATCAAATGTTTTTGAAAAAAATCCTGAAACACGTCAATTTTTATTTTAAATAAGCCATATTTTACTGTAATTGTCACTTTTAGATTGTCTTTTGTTTTTGAGTTATGACCTTAGCGATATTTTTTTTTAAATGGAAACACTAAATTTTCATAATGAATTTGGACTGAGACCAAATATGCTAAAAAAGTATGATATTGTATTTTGAAATTTTCGAGAAAATTGCTTTTAAAGTATTAAAACAAAAATCGAATAAAAATCAAGTAGCCACGAAACAATGAGTTAGCCCTAAAGTTATGACAGTTCTTCATAGTTTGTTTATCTGTTTTTGTTGTGTGCTCTTAATTAAATAAATAATGGTGCGATATTTGAGTGAAAAAGAACGAATTGAAATTTTAGTATTGAAGGAGTATCGCGAACGTCATAACTCAAAAACAAAAGACAATCTAAAAGTGACAATTACAGTAAAATTTGTATTTTTTAAAATAAAAATTGACGTGTTCGAGGATTTCTTTCAAAAACATTTGATAAAAGATCTATTTCGATAGTTCCAGACTTTACACTCGCACTGTATGTATTGTATGATAGTAAACATTGTAGGTACACGTAAAATTTTTGAAGAAATTCATTCCTGCGTGTCCTCCAGACACAAATTAATTTAATAAATTAATGTGATTATGCCACTCCCTCTAACATCAACCAATGAAATAAATAGTTAGCATAATACATAGTTACGCATGTACTAACTTTTGATAATGTAAATAGCAAGTGATAATCACATTGGTACCTTCGTGACTAATAGGTGATAATCACACGCCTTCACAAACATCACGTTACCTGCTGTCAGTACAATTGTCATAACAACCACATTAACTGTACTTTTATAGTTATTAACGACATAAGGCCGTTAGTAAGCATCTAACAAACGAGGATGAATTTGTAGCCGAGGCTGTCAGGCCGCGGCCAATGAACTTAACCTAGTTAGTTAGATGTGATAACGGCCGTATGTCGTTGAATACTTTTCATAACACCTACAAAAATTGAAATTTTAGCGCAATTTAAATGAAAAAGTTAAATAGCATTAGTAACGGGTGTTAGAAAACTCGTCTTATTAGAGTCACCTATGGAAAAAATTAAGTTTGGCAATACTAAAATGTAAGGTTGGTGACACAGTAAGGGCCGGTTGCAGAAAGCAATGTTAAGTCTGGTGTTAGCTAACGTCGCGTCAAAGTGAACAAAATCGCATCAAATTTTGTTTACTAATGTATTAGTTACCATAAGCATTTGAGATTTGATTCGTTTTTGTTCACTTTGACGTCGCGTTAGCTAACACCAGACTTAACATTGCTTTCTGCAACCGGCCCTTTAAGTCTATGTAAAATTCGATGTTAGTAGGTTAGGTTTTGAGTCAGTTTTGACACAGACTGACGCAAAACCTAACCTGCTAACCTCGAATTTAACATAGACTTACAGTGTCACCAACTATACATTTCAGTATTGCCAATGTTAAAATGCTGCTGTTCTGTTATTTCTTAACAGCCTAGGCTGTTAGGTGTATAACAGCCATGGTTGTTATAGGAAACTTTTCAATCAGGTTGACAGTTCTGTTATTGACAAATATGAAAATATTTAAATAACATTATTCAAAAATTGTTTATTCACTCGTGATATAATCTAGCGATCTAGCCGAACGCAACTCGTGTCTTCTTGATCATCAAATCATTTCTGTTTCCACTGAATATATTGTTTTAGGTAATCACGCGAGTCCGAAACAGCAAACCAAGTCCGAAGGACTCGCGTGATTGCCAAACAATATATCTCGTGTAAACAGAAATGATTATTTGATAATCAAGAACCCACTAGTTGCATTATATATGATAAGCTGATAGGTACCTTTGCTGTGTTACCAAAGTAAAGGATTGTAATTGTTGTGACAGTTTATTTTCAGATTCTTACATTTTTAGTTTTCTAATTTTTGTTGTATATTTTTGCTGGATGTTGTAATGTGGTATATTCCTTACTTTGACTTTGACCTTACAAAAACCATAAAGAAAATATTAGGTTATAAGTTAGGTTAAGTTATTTTTTATTGTATTAGAAAACCCTACTTACATTCCCAAAAATCCCAGATGTGACTTCCCCAATCTGTGATTCTATCGCTCTATCTTTTTAGCTCTGTGAGTCACCTGTTGCAACAAATTGCTAGAGTTTTGAGTGCTGCTGTAACATGTAAACCCATAGCGGAGCTATAGAAAGTATCAAACTTTACTTCTCTGTAAAGTTCACATTATTTACTTCTTAATTAGCGTACTAGAATTGAATAATTGAGACTATCCCAGATTTACAATTTTAGAAGCCGCGCGACAAACAAAATTGGCAAAGAATGTAATTTATAAATTCAAAATGCCCTTTTATAAAAGTTTTTTCAAGTTTAATTTGGGTGAGTTCAGTGACTTTCCTACCATTTCAAACTTTGTAAATGTAGATACCATATTTTACAACATCAAACAGCAAAACCAATTTGCACCGATAAGTGATAATCAGTTTCTGTTCTGTTTTGTCCAGCATATCATATTTCACATTTGCGAAGGATATGAACCAGTGGATGTGTCTTGCACTCAGCACAAATATAACGTTACTCTAATTTTAGAATATCGTTCATGATGTCTCCTGAATACACAGAAATGATTGCTGCTATTGCTATAGGCGTCCTCTCGGCTATATTCATAAGTGCGTTTCTTGTCCTCATTGTTATATGTCGAAGACAAAAGTTGTACTACAAGGCCACAATATGCGACAATGACGAGGCACTGACAAGGTAACTTTGTAAAATTAAAGTACCCGTGCAATATCAGACTTTCACTTTTATAGCAGGCCAGAAGTCATGTTGATAGAACCTGAAAAGCACGAAGTGGAACTTGGAGAAGTAACGCTCAATCCGAATTTGGAGCAAATTCTAGCTGATGAGCAGTGGATTGACGATGCAACAGGACTTGTGCCGCACTGCCTGTCAGTATTAAAGACTTGTCGCTTTCTTACAGAACGTCTCACTGCGTTGGCCATTGGTCCAATGCGATCGAGTAATAATGGATTAACACAGATTGTAGAGGTAGTTATACAGACAATTCACATTGCGTCAAATCGTAAGCAATATGGTGGCACGAATATATTTAAGCAAGCTTATTAACGTCATATACAAAAAATTGTATAGTTATTTTTTCTACTCCCGCATGTAAATATTCTGTTTTCTTCACAATCCACAGAGTGGATAAGTAGGCAATTGTAGTTAACTGAACGAATATGATTTCATATCCACACATGGGCGGATATGAAATACACCAATCACAAACCGCGTTAGTCGTGATTGCCTAGGCAACTTTCATTTATTGTTATCAATCAATCAAGCTATACATTTCTGTAGAAAATGTAGCTGTTTAGCACTCTTAAATCCTATTGACGTGGTGGATTAGCCCACATATCACTTTTTTCAACTGTCACTTCCGATTCCCTTCTATCACTTATTACTTCCACTTATAACTTTGTGTATGTCTTTGCCATTTTCACTACTTCACTCCACTTCTTTCTGTCTCTACTTAACTTCTCCCAACTTCCTATCTCCATTAATCTTAGGTCTGTTCCTGTTCCCTCCATTTTTTTTGGTCTTCCTCACGGTCTTGTTTCTATTGGTGTCCATTCTAGTAGTTATCTGCTTATTTTTTCTTTTTCTCTTTGCATGATATGCCCATACCGTCCGATCCTTTGGGCTTTGATTCTTCTAACTATATTTTCCTTTTTTAATATCTTGTCGATTTTGTAATTTAGCAGCGGCCTAACTTCAGCGTTTATTTTCTTCGTACTCATAATCTTCCTTATCATTTTCTTTTCAAAAACCAGTTGTTCCTCCTCTTTCTGCGTCATGTTCGCTGTTTCGGCAGCATCCTTTATCTAATAGACTTGTCTGTCCGGGACGCTGTTTTGTCTGTCCGGGACGCTGTAGCAGCCAAACCGTAAGAGATAGAGAAAAAAGTTATTAAAGTTATATGTTTGGAATGGTCATGTCAGGTCAGGAACGAAATTTCAGTCACGTGACACTTCCGGTTTTCGAGAAATCACGTTTTTATTTAATACACGTTCTATTTGAAAAACGGTCTTTTTTGTTTTATTAAATGAGACATTTGTCTCACTGGTTGCTAGTATAATATAATGGGTCTGATAGTTGTCATGTATATCCTTATTCTCGTGTTTTTACTCAGTTTTGCGTTCGTTAGTGTTTGTCTGTTTGCGAAGTATGCTTTATATTCTAGTGGATTTTTTTGTTTAATGTCGATTCTATCATTCCTTCTATGTAGTAGTACTCCTAAATACTTGAAGACTTCCACTTCTTCGAACTCATACTTTCCTATCGATACGGCTCGGTTTGTTATTGATTTCTCCTTCCTGCTATAGTGTAAATGTCTGGTCTTTTTCACGCTTATTTCTAGCCCTCTTTCTCTTGCTTTTTCTTCTATTATTCTGAAGATACTTTCTAGTTCCTTTAGGTTTCTTGCTACTATTGCTAAATCATCAGCGTAAGTCACTATTTATGTTGATCTATTTTTTATTGTCTCTTTGGGCTCGGCATGATTTATTACACAGTTTAATGAGGTAATAAACAGCAGGGGCGACAGGGCGTCTTCTTGTTGTACACCTCTGTTTATTTCGATGGTATTTGTGATGCTCCTCTTTCATGGTCATATTCGTTGGACTCACTAGTTTCTCCAATACTTTAATGTTCCTTAAGTCCTGTATCATTTTTGTCCTATCTACCTTGTCGAAAGCCATTTTAAAATAAAAAAGAAAGTGCATGTCTATGTTGTCTTTGTAACTCTTTTCTGTTATTTGTTTTATTGCATCTATTGTTGATTTTCCTTTCCTGAATCCAGATTGGTAGCCACCTATTGTCCCTTCCGTAAATTGTGTGAGGCTTTCTCTAATAATTGTTGTTAATATTTTATATGTCGTGTTCAACAATGTTATGCCTCTGTAGTTCATACACAATGGTGTGTCCCCGATACTAACCCCCGCCGTACTAACAAGGAAAAAACCTTGCATGTCGGGCTGCTCTGTACTAAGTGAAGTAAGAAGAGCAAAGAAGTGATACTAACGTCGCCGTACTAACAAGGAAAAACCTTGCAATGTCGTGCTGCGCTGTACCAAGCGAAGTAAGAGTTAAATAAGTTAGAAACTGTTGTAGTACTTCTCCGTGTTACGCGTAGAACTACCACAGGCATCAGACTTTGTTTTTCTGTCCTCTGCCGTCCCATGGCAAGTGTTTTATGCAACTTACGAAAGCCCCTGCATCGTGGGTCACGGGATGGTCCGCCAATGACAATGAAATCAAAATTTCTTTGCTATAGGGACGCGCTGTTAATTGGTAGTTTCCCTTCCAAAATCCACAACGGTTTTAATCCTTTTCTGTCGAGTTTTAAATTGCTGTTTTCCACGACCCACTTGGACACGTGTTTCCTTGGCTGAAATTGTAAACTAATAAAAAGTTGGCGGTTTGGGGCTGTTTGTTTCCCAAATCTGCCTAAGCCCCTGGTCATAAATCTAATATAGAATTACAAACTGGGCATAACAAACGAAAGCTTTTGTTACGTGATATAATTGTTACTTCTATCATACATAAAATGCATTTATAAAATACGGGTTATTACTGTACTAGAAATAAAATACCTAAAATAAAATGTGTCCTTCCTAGAAATAAGATAGCTAAGATAAAAATAAAATGTCTGTAATTACGCCACCCTCACAGTATTGGTATAATTATCCCTTCTTTTTATTCTTCGGGCACTTTTTCTTCTTCCCAACTTCTTTTTATTTAATTGTGTATTTTCTCATGTAGTTTCCTGCTGTATTTCAGTAGCTCGCTGCCAATTTTATCACTTCTGGCTGTTTTCCTGTTTTTCAGGCTCATTATAGATTTCTCTACTGCTTCAAACGTTGGTGAGTCTTCCAATCTATGTATGACTATTTCTGTTTCTTCCCTTCTTTCTGTAAGTCTTGTTTAGTTTGGATTTTCATATAGTTTTTAAAGTGTTCCACCCATTGTCAATTTTCTATGGTTATTATTGGTATTTTTCTTCTTCCTCTTCTTAGGTATTCATATAATGGTCTTCTATTGTTTCGTTTCCCTTTTTCTATTTCTTTCATAATTTTTCCAGGTTCTCCCTTTTTTCTTTTTGAATATTTTTTGTGCTTCTTTTCCTTTTTCTTTATATTTTTCTTTGTCTTTGCTCCGTCCTGTAGTAAGCCATTTTATCCTTGTTTTCATTTTTGCATGTATTATTTGTTCACATTCATTATCGAACCATGATTTTTTCTTTTTGCTGTTTTCTTTCCCAAGTACTGTTCCTGCTGCTTTGTTTATGCTGTTCTTTATTATCTCCCATTCCTCTTGTATACTTTTGCCTTCTTTCTATTCTTGTATTTTCCTTTCTATCGCTTCTCTGTATTTTGTTTTTATCTCTTTTTGCTCTAGTTCGTTTAGGTTCCATCTCTTGCCTTTGGTTCTCTTTTCGTTTACTATCTTTATATCTTACATTTTGCAATAACTAGGAAGTGATCAAAATCGGCATTTGCTCCCCTGAAGGTTCGTACGTTCTGTATATTTTTGCTGTCCTTTTTTTTCAGTATGTGATCAAATTGATTTTCTGACTTTCCTGCGGGGTGTTTCCATGTAACTTTGTGTATTTTGTTTATTTGATTATTCCTCATTGTCTTCTCCAACTGATTTCTTGTAGCCCTGTGATGTTTACTCCGTATGTCTCTAATTCTTTTGCTATCTCTTGCATTTTCCCAGGTTTTAATAGTGTTTGCACATTCCATGTGCCTATTCTTATTGTTTGTTTCTTTATACTTTTTCTTCTCTGTCTTTTATTTCTTCCCTCTCGGTTCTCGATATCAACACCATCCTGTCCGTTCTCCTGTGCTGTTTGTGTTCCCATGTACAAATCTTCTTGCCGTTTTATCTGTTTTTTTCCCATTTGTGGCCGTTACCATATGCATAATCCGTCACCTTAAACCCTGTCGTGTATTCTATACTCATTGTCCTTGTCCCTGCTCCTGTCGTCTATGTGTTTGTCTGCCTGGTTGCTGTTACTCTTTTTTTGCTGCATCAACCCTTACCAATCTGCCTCCTTCTTCCTGTGACCATTCGTATTTGGCTCCGTCCACCTCTAGTTTGCGGTATCCTACTCTTATTCTGTTATTGTTCTTCTCTTCTCGAGCCACTTTTCTTATTTCGAGTTGCACTATTCTCTCCTCCATTGTAAGGTCGCTATTAATGTTTGTTTTAGTACTTCTATTTTTTGGTCAAAATTTGCACATTTCACCACCGTTACTTTCGTTTTTCCACTTGCCTAGCTTTTTCTATTTTAATTTCCAACTCCAACTCTTTTTGTTCTAAATTTTGAATTCCTGTTTGCTCCTTCGTGAAATCTACCCCTTTAATTACTATATTATTTCTTATGTTTTCCTTCTCTTCTCTAGTTTGTTCTACAAATTGCTGATCCTTTTCTCCATCTCTCCTCTTTTCTTTTGCCAGATTTTCGCTTTTTCCTCCCACTCTGCTTTTACTTTCATTAATTCTTCTTTTACTTCGGTGAAGTCAGCCTTCATGTCCTTTATTTTCGCTTTGAGATCTTTTTTTAGCTCCTTTGTTACTTAATCCAGCTTTTGCAGTATTGCTTCCATTTCTTCGTTTTCTACTCCCTCCTCCTGCACTTTTTCTCTTGTCTTCTCTTTAGTTTGTGGTTTTTGTGGCCTTTTCTTTATCTTCGTGCTTTTTCTGAAGATTTAATTGTTCTTGCTCCCACTTTTTGAAATCATCCGGGTCTTCTGCTTCTCTTTTCCGCTTTATTAATAATAATAATAATAATAATGGTCTTTATTGCAAAAAAAAAAAGAATATATACATACAGTGTGGTCCATTAAGTGTGCAACAAATGGGAATTTTTTTTATTAGTTGTACAATCGAAATTTAAATATTGCCAAAAGTTAGTGCATGTTCGATAACCATATCAGATGCCCTTAGAATGGCTTCAAGTCAAACAATATACAGGGCAGGACAAAAAATATGAAATTAGTTCAAGAACAAAGTTACCTTATTTCAAAAAATATAGCAAAATTTTATTGAGAAAAGTTGTTTAGAATTAAAAGTTATGCTCAAATACAAAGTCACGGCCTCCTATTCGAATTTTGATTCTTTTTTGGAAAATTTTGTATTACCCCCGTTAGATACATATTTTTATTATTTTGATTTTATATGTATTTAAAGTAGCCACAACCACATCCCTTTTAAATAACTTTTAGCAACTTGAAGCGTATTTGTAAAATTTACTTGGATTTATATTTTTTTAGGTAAGCGTCCACTTCATGTTTGTTGCAACGATATTTAACAGAACTTTAGAATTTCGCAAATATTCTTTTTAACAAGGCAAATGCTTTACTAATAATAATTTACATATGAAAAACTCTTAATAAAATCAGAATAATAAAAATATGTATCATACGGGGATAATACAAAATTTTACAAAAAAAGAATCAAAATTCGAATAGGAGGCCGTGACTTTGTATTTGAGCATAACTTTTGATTCTTAACAACTTTTCTCAATAAAATTTTGCTATATTTTTTTAAATAAGGTAACTTTATTCTTGAACGAATTACATATTTTTTGTCCTGCCCTGTATATTGTTTGACTTGAAGCCATTCTAAGGGCATCTGATATGGTTATCGAACATGCATTAACTTTTAGCTGTATTTAAATTTCGGTTTTACAACTAATAAAAAAATGTCCCATTTGTTGCACACTTAATGGACCACACTGTATATAATAAATTCCAGTGTAAAAAAGAAGTAGAACTTTTTTTTGCAAAAGGTCTTTAACACTAATCACGCTGTTAGCCCTTTCTCTCGTGATTCCCTTTTCTTCCTTTTTATTCCTATGTCTCTTCTGTTAATCGTATTAGTTCTGAACCTATGGATTTATATATAAACATGCATAATAACAAGAAGTAAAATAAACATTAATACTGATCAATGCTGCCATATTGAGTTAGATGTATTATACTGTATTATGAAAGATAATTTTATTATGGTGTAGAGCGCAAGGAAAATATCAAGCCGGGTGGACGACATGGTTCGTAGCATGTATCCACCTTTAGATCCACGTTTGCTGGAAGCAAGGGCAGCAGCACTAACTTTAGCCGTGACACATTTGGCTCTAATTGCACGATATGAATGTGGGCAAACTGGAAAGTTTACAACTTGGATTGACAAATCTCTAGCAGAGATGGATGGACATATGTTGGTATGATGTGTATTTACTGCTAGATGCACTGTGGTAAATTTAGATTTGCAGGTCTTAAGGGAGGCAGCTCTGACCCAGGAAGCATCCAACAAAATTCAAACAGCCATGGCAAACACAGTGAATGTGCTAAATTATGACCATTTGTAAAGTTGATTTAAATAATGATATTCATGTACATGGTGTTATGTGTAAAGTACAACTGGTTTGTAATTTTGTTCTATAATAAGAGTATAGTAACAAAGATTGTAGTTTGAAGTAACTACTCTTATACTACTGTAAAGCGAGATGTTAGATGCAAGTATGATTCTGTTTATAAAACAGTGAAAATAGTTTACTTACGCACATTATCTTACATATTAATAAATGTATTTTTATTATTTTTAGAATAAAGTGTGCAGTACATTTGCTTGAAATATATAAATAATTGCATTTAAGTTCCCAATAATTTTTGTGGGATGGTTTATCGAGAGTGGATTCAAACCTCACACGCAGGCAATTGGTTATTTCATATACTCTTCGGCTATCATACAAATATTGTTAGTAGTCGTGACCACTAGAAAGGGGCATGTTCTTAAAAATTCAATAGACATCTGTCAGGGGTGCGCCTGAAGATGGCTTATAACAGCCTTGTTGGTTAAATAAAGGTGAGGAATTGGCTCATATGCAGGTACATCACTTTGAAGAAACAAATTGCTCTGATGGCTTCTGTGTTGTGTATCTATGGATATATTGATGGCTTACGCGCAATAGGGCGTAACCCACAAAAATTCAAAACATTTTTTTTCGCCCATTCGATTTTATAGGTTATTTTCCATCTTCCTGCAATAGGTTGTATCCCAAACTGTAAAAATTTTAGTTGCACTAGGACGTATCCTCAGATGACCACGTGTCTGGCAGCGGCCAAGCAGTGCTGTGTAAGTTACGTTGTGTTTTTCAACCAGATTATACTGTTTATGCTGATAAGGTAAGTAAAAATTGTTTATTAATATACTGATACTCCTCCTTCATCGCTTAGTATTTTTTTTTGCTGATAGTGCATTTCTATTTTGTAATTATATTGTATTTTTGAAAATGTAACCTCTTAACTCAGTATGTGGGATACGACGTATTTAAAATTGAAGATTTGGTGCATAATGAAATATTTAAATTTAATATTTCTCAACTATTTCTTCTTTCTTTATTATAAAAACCTAATTTCTCCATACAATTAATTCAAAGTTTTATTAATTTTTTTAGATGCTAAGCCGTGGAGCGCGTATGGTAGCTCTGGCTACTCAGCCAAAAATTAATGTAGAAGAGGTAGAAAAAGAAAAAAGCTTTAGTAATGATGATATAACACAAAATTATACAACCGCTGAATTTAATATTTCAGAGCTGCAACCTTTAGTTACATATGACATTGGTATCTCAAACGACTGTGTTTTAGTGCATAAAGAATTTACATTGTTAAATCCACTTGAAATAAGCAATAATAATGATAGAGTTTATGATATTTCCATTTTTCAACTAACTCCTGGAATAGAGAATTTGAACAACCAACAAAGAAGCAGATACAAACGCTGAAGAGCACGCAGAAGTGTTTCAAAGAAGCAAAATAACAATAAGATCGTCGATTAAGCAAGCAGAAAATGAGGTAACGAAAAACAACGAAAAAAGAGATACAAGAAGTAGGAGAGGAAGAGAAAACAGAAAAAGAAGAAAATATGGAGGAACTAAAGAAACTAATAACAGACATGAACGCCGACCTGAAAAACGAAATAAGCAAGAATAATCAAGAACTAAAAAAAAACAACGAAGAAATGGGGAAGATAAAAGAAGAACTAAAGAAGAACAATGAGAAAATAAGAAGACTGAAGGAAGAAATGATACGAAAAGAAACAAATTGGGAGAGAGAAAGAAACCAACTTACTAAGAGAATAGAAGCGTTAGAAGACAAAACTGAGATCCAAGAAAAAGCAAAGAAACGAAACAACATCATTATAAAAGGGTTACAACTAAGACAGGATGATATGAAGAGAGGAGTAGAGATTTTCATGAGCGAAACACTTGGAATAACGCCAAAGATCACGGCAACATACAAGGTTGGTAGAGAGGAAGGAAAGCAAGCAATACTGGTAGAATTGAGTGAATGGAACCAGAAAAAGAGTGTAATGGAAAATAAAAAGGGAAAAGGATTTATATAGACAGTGACATGACAAAAGGTGTTTGCCAAAACTCCAGGTTCCAGGCTGGGCATGCTGAGGCTCCCATTGGGTACTTTCACGGACACCAGGGAGGGGGCTCTCAAGCATCTCATTGATGTTCACTTCCCTGGCTCCAGTCTGGTACAAGAAGCCCTACCTGAGATGCCCCCACGCCTCGCGCACACCGCAATCGACTGGAGGACGGCCTCAAAGGTAGTGAGTCTAGATCGTTTGAAGTGGGCACTGTTCACCTTCGAACCATACAAGAGGGTGGTGCCGACGGAATTTTTCCGGCTCTGCTACAGCATGGATTGGAGGTGCTGTTACGGCCCCTATATCACATTTTTCGTACTAGCCTGGCCCTAGGACACATTCCTGTGCCCTGGTGGACGGTCAAAGTAATTTTCCTACCTAAAACGGGACATGCAATGCATGATACCGCAAAGGACTTTAGACCTATCAGCCTGACTTCTTTCCTGCTAAAAGTTCAGGAGAGGCTGATTGAAAGGTATATTAAGGATGGAGCATTGGTGGCTTTTCCGCTGCACCCATCACAACACGCCTACCAACAAGGCAAGTCAGTTGAGACGGCACTCCATGCGATCGTTTCCAAGATAGAGAAAACCCTGCACCACAAAGAGCTTTCGCTCGGTGCATTCCTAGACATAGAAGGGGCGTTTGATAATACCTCCTTTGATTCTATCTGTGTAGCGGCCGAAAGGCACAGGATCGAACCCTCGTTGATAAGATGGATCGGTTCTATGCTGTCGGGCCGACAGGTAATCGTTTCAGCAGACGAGCTCTCCATCAGAGCAACGGTCACTAAGGGCTGTCCTCAGGGTGGAGTCTTGTCTCCAATGTTATGGTGTCTGGTCGTGGACGGGCTACTAAGGGAGCTCTCTGCAAAATGCATCTTTGTGCTAGGTTACGCTGATGACCTTGCAATATTAGCAATGGGAAAGTTTGCTGGCACAGTAAGTGGGATCATGCAAGAAGCCCTCCTTACTGTACAAAACTAGTGTGTAAGGCAAGGGCTCAGGATTAATCCTACCAAGGCAGAACTTGTCATCTTCACCAAAAGAAGGAGAATCGAGGGTCTCGGACAGCCCACACTCTTCAGTAAAGCTCTCCAGCCCTCCGAATCGGTCAGATATCTTGGAATTATCCTGGATTCAAAGCTGAACTGGAGGACTCGTGTAGAGACAAACTCAAAGAGCCACTGCTTCCCTGTGGAGATGTAGACGGACCTTTGGAACCAGCTGGGGTCTCAAGCCCTGTGTCACCAAATGGCTATACACGGTGGTTACAAGACCAATAATAACATATGCTGCTATTGTTTGGTGGCCGGCAATCAACAAGGCAACAATCAGAAACGGCCTCAACAGACTACAGAGATTTGCCTGTTTAGGCATAACTGGAGCAATGCGCACTGCTCCTATGGCAGCTCTGGAGGTGCTTCTGGGGCTTCCGCCCCTCCACCTAGCAATTGAGGCGGAGGCTAGGAAATCAGCCTACAGACTAAGCCAGGGTCAGATGTGGGCCATGAAAGGGGAACAAGTGGGACACTCAGGGATCATCCAACATTTTGAGAAGGTCCCAGAACTTCTCACAAGGAGCGACTTCATGGCTCTGCTTTACATGTTCCACAAAGCATTTCAGGTACTCATTTCTGATAGGAACGATTGGTGTCAGCAACAGCCTCTTCTCACTCGAAGGGGACGTGTTTGGTACACAGACGGCTCTAGGATGGCGGGGGATCTGGTGCTGGCATCTACGGCTGTAGGCCGAGGGTCAAACTCACCATTGCCCTAGGAAAATATGCCAATGTATTCCAGGCGGAGGTATTTGCCATCCTAACCTGTGCTCAGGAGAACCTTCAAAGAGGTTATTCCAATCTGCATATCTACATCTGCACAGACAGTCAGGCAGCACTAAGAGCATTGAGTTCACCCAGAATTAACTCCAGGTTGGTTCTGGAATGTTGCCAGACACTGATTAGACTCTGTACAAAAAACTTGGTGAAACTACTATGGGTACCAGGCCATAGTGAAATAGAGGGTAACGAAGAAGCTGACGCTCTAGCCAGAAGGGGTTCTCAAGAGCCGCTCATCGGCCCTGAGCCGGCTTTAGGAATTACCCGTGCCACTGCAAAGAGGCAAGTTGAGCACTGGTTAAATAACCAATCCAGCGCCAATTGGGCCTCGGTACCAAGGCTACGTCAGGCAAAACTCCTCATCGGGGAAATGTCGCCTACCAACACCTTTACTCTCCTGTCAATGAGCAGGAAAAACATTAGGATCGTGACTGGTTTACTAGAGTGGCGTCAAAGCAAGAAGTACATAGGCGTGGCTACAGTTATGCGCCAATAGCCGGTATCAGTGGCGTATCATACTCGTTTACTAGAGGCGCGTACGGTAATCGTAACCTCAAATTCCTACTGTAAACGAAAATTTTTACTTACATGAAAATAATTCCAATCCTAGCTGTTTAGTTCTGAAAAGTACTGTTTTAAAAAGCGAAAAGAAGTAAAAAGTAGAGTTAAGCTTTCATAAATACACGAGAAAGCAAAATGACACGACGAACGGCAATGAACTGAATACAACAGCGGAATTCACCTTGTTGAACGTAATGGACTCGTCCGGACGTTTCTAGCGCTCTGCGCATCTATGACGCGGTGTACTTTACAAACTGAAAGACTTCTAACAGGACATGGTCACCTACAGAAGCACTTATTCACAATTGGAATCGCAAATGATGCCACCTGCAGGAAGTGCCAGTTGGAGGAAGAAACCTCAATTCATGTTTTATATCAATGTGTGGCTCTCCTAACACTGCAACATAAACATTTTGGAGCCGGCCTGGTGAAACCCCAGGCGATAAGGGACGTTGTTCCTATGGGTAGGATTCTTTCCTTTCGCATTGGAAACCGGCCTCTTCGAACGAGACCCATAACAAATTAAGTGGGAGCACAATGGACCAATAGGTCTCAGTGCAGCTTACAACAAGCCCCATCAGAAGAAGAAGAAGACATGACATTAACGGAACGTAAAATACAGATGGCAATAAGAGAAAGAGAGAAATGTCATAAAACCAAAGTAGGATACCAAAAACTAGAAATGGGAGAAAAACTATGTGTGGGATAGCAGAAAAAAGAGCTGCAACCAAAAAACTGAAAAAAGGACAACAAAAAGGAACAACGACGACCCAAGCAACGAAAAGGCTAACGATTAAGGAAAATAATATAAAGCAGAAACCAACAGAAAACCCAAGAAAAAGTAATAGAAAGCATGAAACCAAAAAGAAAAAAAGAAGGAAAGATGTTATAAGGATAGGAACGTGAAATATAAGATCCATGTTATCTCCAGGAAAAATGACTGAAATAGCAAACGAATTAAACAGATATAATGTCGACGTCACGGCAGTACAAGAAATAAGATGGAAGGGGCAGGGTGAAATAAGAAAAGGAAACTTTGCAATGTTGTACAGCGGAGACGACAGACAAGGACAAAACGGCAGAGGTTTCATCATAAGCAATAAAATGAAAAACAATATACCTAATGCATTTCCAACCTATAAATGGGAGAATATCTTTGATGAGAATACAAGGGAAAATAACGAATATAACATTCATAAACGCATACGCTCCGACAGAAGAAGCAGAAGAACATGAAAAGGAAAAATGTTATGAACAATTACAACTAGTAAGCGAAAAAGTGCAAAAACATGACACTTTAATAACTCTTCGAGATTTCAAAGCGCAAATAGGGAAGGAGGACTACATAAGAGAAGTCGCGGGAAGGGAAACAATTCATGAGAAAACGAACGTCAGAACTTATGCAGCTATGCAAATACGATGGGAATTGGTAACAAGAAAAAGGGCAAAAGAAATAAGAGATGCACGATCTTATAGGGGAGCAAACGCAGATACAGACCATTTTCTAGTAGTAGCAACATTGAAACAGAAAATATCAGAAAATCAAAAAATGAACACCTGTAAGTGGGATGTAGAAAATTTCCAGAATAAGAAAGTGTGCAAAAAATTAGAAGAAAACCTAAAGGAGAAACTACAACAGACAACAGAAACATCAGATATAAACCAAGAATGGGGAAATATAAAAACCGTAACAATCAAAGCAGCAGAGGAAGTTATTGGGCGAAAAAAGAGCAAAAATAAAAGGGAATGGTTTGATGAAGAATGTGAAGAACTAATTAAAAATAAAAATAAAGCAAGACTAAAGTGGTTGCAGTCAGGAAGGTAGGAAGATTATGAGCAATACAAGGAAATAAGGAGAGAAACGAACAAAAAATGTAAGCAGAAGAAAAAAAATTGGACTGAAAAGCTAATAGAAGAAATGTAATCCTGTAACAGAGGCAACAATGCGAAGAAATTTGATAGAAAAATAAAAGAACCGAGAAAAGAAAACGGAATAAGGACAAGAGGACTCATAAACGAAGAAGGAATAACAGAATACGATCCAGAAAACTCTTAAAGGGAAAAGCAAAAGACACGAATGGGGCAATAGTTGAACCATACGATGCAGAGAGAGAAATACAAGCTCCAACTTATGAAGAGACAATACAAATAATTGAAAAAATAAAAAATGGAAAAGCAGCAGGTAGTGACGACATAATAGGAGAAATTTTAAAAAATGGAGGAAAAGAACTGCATGATAGAATTCACAAGCTAATAGTATCAATATGGAAGAAGGAAGAAATGCCAGAAGAATGGAAGAAGGGAGTAATCATACCACTACACAAGAAAGGGAAAAAAGAAGACACCAACAACTATTGTGGAATAACACTATTGAATACAGCATACAAAATATTATCAGTAATACTACACCGAAGATTAGAACCATATACAGAAAAGCTTCTCGGGGACTACCAAAATATACTTTGTGGACTACAGACAAGCTTTCGACAAAGTTAATCGAAAAAGAATGTTTGAAGAAATGGCGACACTAGGAATTCCAACAAAATTAATAAAACTAATAGAAATGACGATGAAAGAATCCAATGCAGTAATAAAAACACAAGATGGAACAACCAAGAGTTTTGAGATAAATACGGGGGTGCGGCAAGGAGATGCGTTATCAGCAGTGTTATTTAACATAGTGCTAGAAAGTGTAGTAAGAAAAATAGAAGACCAAGGAAATTTAAACACCAAGGGGACGCAAATCATAGCATACGCTGACGACATGGCAATAATAAGCAGGACAAGAAAAGGACTCATAAAAGCATTTAGAGAAATGGCGCAAGCAGCAAAAAAAGTGGGCCTACAAGTCAACGAACAAAAGATGAAACATATGAAATATGGAAGAAACAATGAAAACGAAAACCAAAACCTGCAAGTCGACAACTACAACTTTGAGAGCACAAGCAAATACAACTACCTGGGGACACAAATAAGTAACTCAAGTCAAAGCAATGAAGAAATCAAGGCAAGAATCCAAGCAGGTCATAGGGTATATTACGCAAACAAGTACCTATTAAAAGATAAGACATTAAAAAAGGATACAAAATTAAAAATATATAATACATTAATAAGGCCTGTGGTGACATATGCCATGGAAACAGGATGCATAAGGAAAAAAGACGAAGAACAGCTAAGAATATTCGAACACAAGATACTTAGGACAATATTGGGACCAAAAAAGACAAACAAAAACAAATATAGAGCGCTAATGAACTTTGAAATACAGAAAGAAATAAACGAGAAAGACATAGTGAAACACATAAAAGCACAAAGAATATGATGGCTAGGTCACATAACACGAAGTGAGAGAAAGAGAGCTATAAAAGCAACAACGGAATGGAAACCGAGTGAGACAAGAAACAAAGGAAGGCCCAAATTAAGATGGATAGACGAGGTGGCAGAGGATTTAAACATAATGGGAGTGAAAAACTGGAAAGAAGAAACCATGAACAGTAAAACGTGGAAAAACTTAGTCGAGAAAGCAAAAACCCACCAAATGTTATGAAAAAGTAAAAATCACGAGGCAAGGGGACTAATGGTCCTGGTTGGTGTAGCTTGAACAAGTGTTCACGTTCGATCAGCAGAGTTAAGCAACGCTCTCTCTGGTCAGAACTTGGATGGGAGTTCCACGGCTGCATCTCTCGGCGCCTCGTGGTACTGCTATCACGGAAAAAACTTGGTCCCGGCGGTCATAACAACATCATGACAGTCGTTAGTCGGATTGGAAGTCCTCATAACTGCACAGCGACGCCTATAATTGGCCTAACGGCTGTTGGCTGAGTGCGAATTAAATAAATAAATAAAAATCCACCCCAGAAAAAGGATCAAGGAAGTTCCTTTTGGAACGGCCAAAACCCAAATGGGTTGTAAAGCCTAAGAAGAAGAATTTGCATTAAAAGCACCAAAGTAGCAGGCCATGGAAAAACAGAAAGAAACAGTAATTGACATCAGGTAAATACAGCTGTCAAAAAGCAGTTGATAGAAGTGTGTTTTTGGTGTTAAGTCCTTAACGTTTTCTTTTTGCAAAATCTTTAATTTTGTCAGTATGAAACGTGAAACACGAAATCTTACTTGCGAAGAGTGCTCAAGCATTAGTTGTTTGAGGAAGGTTGAAATTACCGAAGAACTGCTTTTTGACAGCTGTATTTACCTGATGACAATCACTGTTTCTTTCTGTTTTTGATAGCGTGCTACTTTAGTTCTTTTAATGCAAATTCAAGTCAATAAAAACACAAAAACATTTTATTTTTTTTCAAGTTGGCATGTGCAGATAATTTTTGTTATAGGGATTCTGTATTTTGTTTTGCAAAGGTTTCCACACCTGTATACAGACAGATTTGAATTTAAAAATGAGAATTAATATTTCTCCTTGTCATTGTCAAAGTAAATAATTTTCTAGAAATTCTCACCTGAACTTCTCTAAAATGTAATAAAAATACGTATTAGTATAAGCTATGTCAATAGTATGCAACAGTAATTGTATAATATTCTTAAAAGCATATATGTATTATACATATATTGCTAGTAGGGCCTCGGAACGCCTGAAAACGTTACGGCGCCGACATAGTTTCACTTAGAGTATAACGCTTCTCACGCGCAACTATCATAACATCTCTGTTGATGGTTTCAAACGCCCTTTTAAAATATACAAAAACAGCCAATACAATTCCATTTTGTTCTATCAACTCTCTCCATTTAGAAATGACTAACTGAATAGATGTTTCACATGAATGGTGATCCCGGAACCCTGATTGGTTTTCTATCAGTATATTACTAGCAGTCCAGTGAGACAAATGTCTCATTTAATAAAACAAAAAAGACCGTTTTGCAAATAGAACGCGTGTTAAATAAAAACTGTAGCCAGACCTGGAAGGTGTCAAAGTGGTTGCCTAACCAATTGACGTTTTAAGGCGCAGAGGGTCGCAGCTCCGTTTGGTTTTTATTTAATACGCGTTCTATTTGAAAAACGGTCTTTTTTGTGATTTCTCGAAAACCGGAAGTGTCACGTGACTGAAATTCGGTTCATGAGCTGACATCACCATTCCAAACATATAACTTTTTTCTTTATCTCTTACGGTTTGGCTGCTGAAACAGCGTCCCGGACAGACAAAACTGCGTCCCGGACAGACAAAACAGCGTCCCGGACAGACACGTCCATTAGATAAAGGATTATCTGCTAAATGCTGCAACAACTGCATTTTTAAGTGCATTTCCATAATTTTTTCGGGTAAAGGTAAAGCGTTTATTGGCCTATATTCTTCACATTTTTTTCGTATTTTTTATTTTAGGTACTGGGGTTATAACTGAATTTTTCCAGACTTTCTTCTCCTTTCTTTTTGCCAGACCCTATATTAATTTAATGTGTTGTTTAGGCCAGGCAATGTATATTAGATTAATATGTTTATGTCTACCCTGTAAACATGTTTTTTCAATGTATGAAACAAAACCAAATAGTTTTTGAAAGTATTTTAAGAAAAAAAGGCTAGAATTAAAACATGTAGGTAAATAAAATGAAAGAACTTTTCTATAATATTGTATAAAAAGAACACGTTTTCTTCCTGTACATCAAAAACTGTACGTTAGAAAATACAAAATAACACTAATTTCATCTCTTTATCAATAAGCAAAACATCTAAAATTCATGTTAATGCTATACCTTTTATAAACGCACATGTTAAGTGGCCGAGGTAATCTGAATACGGCGCACAACTTCGTTAATGATGCATTTACTACCTAAGGTCTAGTAATTAAGAACATATAATTAATTTAGGTACCTGCTTATTTACCTATTACTTTTAGTATCTCATGTCACTAATCGATAGTCACTGTAGTCAGTCACTTATTAAACAATCAACTAACGAACTAACCGGAAACCTGGCAACTGCACGATCGCAAGGGTTACAAAACTGTAATTAAGGTTTTTGTGACGACTGGCAGCCACATGTCTGAAATTGGATAAAAATGTAGGTACTTATTGCGCAGTGCAATGTACTGGAGTACCCGAAAATGAATTCGAGTACCCCAAAATGTATTAGAGTACACATAAATGTATTCAAGCACCCAAAGATGTATTCAAGTACAGAGAAATGTACTCGAGTACACGTAAATGCGTCAAATACAAGTACAAGTACATTTTAAAAAATGTACTCGTGGACTGAGTACTAAAAGTACTCAGAGTACAGTTACTGAGTACTTGTACTCGAGTACCGCACAGCTCTGACAGGGTGTTATAAATTTTATGGAAAAAACACGTTATAATGGTTACACCCGGTATTTATAAAAAAATAAGTATCTACGTGAAAGAGACAACTTGTCATTCAAAAAAACCATCTCGGTTAACAAGAAATTGAAAATACGTCCATTTCGCATATCACCACGGTTCACCTTCAAACCACCTCTGGGTCCGTTTTAAATTTACAAAAACATATGGAAAGAAATTTATAAAAACATGACGGAAGAGCTATTAAGACAGAGAAGCACTAAAAACGAAAAGTACAATTTAAGACAGGAAATAGACGAACAGATCGAGACCGATAACAATTGACTGAAATTGAAACCAGTAACGAGTGTGGAAAACACAAAAATCGAGGAAAAGAAAAATGCTAGTGAATGAGACACCTGAAAATTAGGATTAAAAAGCAGTAAGAAGCGTAAAGCAAATTTATTGAAATGAGAAACAAGAGTACAAAAAGAAAATAAAGGAGATTGAAGAAGCTATGAAGGGTACTGCCAATACTTCGAGCATTTACTTACAAACAAGGGACAGGAACGGAGAAGAGAAGATGCTGCTACCCTCTTTCGCTTGTACTCCTTTGTAGTATCAACAATCAGTACACGCCTTTATCCACATTAAATTAACATCGTCATTTTAATCATGCAATAATTTATTGTGAGGCACTAACTGCATTAAATTTAGTCATACAAAGACCTTATCCATTACACGACACATGCTGTATTATCTTACCGCTATGACCAAATTATACATATAACACCAACACAATGTGAACATAAATTATTTACTTGTAAACAATTGCTATCTAAAATGTAATACGCAGTTTTTTATTTATATAACTTACGAAGTGGATTTCTAACCAATAAGTTAATTACCAAACTCTAATTTAGTAAAAATGTCTAGCTTTTGATTAAAAAGTAACAAAATTTGACACTGGTCTAAATTTATAGTTAGTTATAATTGATATTCTCAAGTCTATCTTAATTAGTATACACAATTTATATATTTAGCAAAAATAAAATCAATAAATATAAATAAAACAGTCAGAATGAACAAACAAAATTTTAATTGTGACGGAGCATTTACTAATGCGAAAACAAGTAAATATATATCAAAATATAAAATCGACGGTATGGAAATGTACACCCTAAAATTGCCTTCGGCATATTAATGCCAGAACACGCAATAAAACTTGATATGACACAATAGTGTTATTTCCATGAGAAAGTAATCAGGGTGCACATTGCCGTTAGCTAAACAAAATTTTCCTAAACAACCAAATTTGCCAGAACTAAAAGTCTCTGTTATTATTTCTTTTGAGCGGCTTTAGCAATTTCCTTGATGATTTTATTTTTCAGGTGTTCCTTGTAGTTTAAGATGTCGCCCTGCCATTTGGTCACTGCTCCGTGTTCACAGACCCAGATTTCCTCGGCCACCTGCCAAAATAAGCATAGTCAACATGCACAGATCAACGTTTGATGAGTCCTCAACATACCTGACTGATTAGTCTAAAGTCGTGGCTTACTAGAACCATTCCTCCTTCAAAATCATTAATTGCTTCTGCCAAGGCATCGATAGTTTCCATATCCAAGTGATTTGTAGGTTCGTCCAGAAGCAGCAAATGCGGTGATTGCCAGGCTAACCATGCGAATACAACTCTACATCTTTGGCCATCTGACAGTTGTCTTATTGGACAAACCTTGAATCAGAGTTGAGGCAGTCAATACCGCAATGTACTCGAAGTAAACAAGCTATAATACAGACAGATCAAGAAAAAAACCAATTAGGGCAGGCTGTGATATGTGTTATACGTTTGGCAGTACTGAAGTGTATTGTCAGTCTATGTCAAATTCGAGATTTGCAGGTTAGGATTTGTTTGTTGTTTGACACAGACTGCCACAAAACCTAACCTTCAAATCTTGAATTTGACATATACTGACAATACACTTCAGTACTGCCAAACGTATAACACATATCACAGTCTACCCTAATTGGTTTTTTTATTGATCTGTATTTCTTAAAAAAGTACTGAGTCTTTCCTATAACTTTAAGTATTAACCGACTATATAACTAATATTACCTGTTGTCGACCAGTGAGACCATATCGCCCAATAATCTTTCGCATTTCCTCCTTTTCTTTAACGTCAGGGAACGCTCTCATCATGTACTCCAACGGCGAAACATCCAGGTCCAACAGTTCATGTAAGTGCTGATGATAACGAGCAATCCGTAAATGTGAATTTTTTCTAATCATACCTTCGGTTGGAATCAACTGCAATTAGCTGCGTAAGTGAGCGTTTCTTTGTTACTAGTAAATACTTACATCGCCATAAAGAAGTTTAAGCAAAGTGGATTTGCCAGCTCCATTCGGCCCCACAAGAGCAAGCCGGGTGTCAAGATCAATGCCGAACTCTAAGTTCCTGTATATAAGGGGGCCTTTGTCAGTGTACCTAAAGCTAACGTTCTGTACCATTATGACGGGTGGAGGTATTGTACCACAGCTGGGAAAGCAGAAACTTAGCGTTTTGTCGCTTGTCACTTTCTCCGTTAAGCCAGACGCCATCATTTTTGCTAAAGTTTTTTCCTTGGATTGGGCCTGTCGAGCTAGTTTTGCAGAACCGTGACCGAACCTCGCAATGTAGTTCTAAAATTGATGAAAACGTTATTGAAATATTTGAAAAACCATCTTTTGAACCTACTTTCATATGGTTAATTTGATCCTGTTCCCAGTTGTATTGCTTCATTTGATTTTCTAGAAGTTCTAATCGGGTGCGTACGAAAGCATCATAATTACCAGTATAATACTTGAGCCGTTTCTTGTTGACATGAATGATGTTCGTACACACACCATTCAGGAAGTCTTGAGAATGTGAAATGATCACTAAAATTCTTTTGTAGCTAAAAGAATAAGTCACATCTTTATCGGAACATTTCACAGATTTCAAAGTAGCTCTTGCACGTAACCAAAAATGCAACTTACTGCTTAAGGTATTCTTCTAACCACACACAAGCATCTAAATCAAGATGATTTGTGGGTTCATCCAACAGCAGCAAATGCGGTTTAACATACAGCGCTCGAGCCAAAGCGATTCGCATTCGCCAACCACCACTGAAGTCTTTTGTTTTCTTTGCTTGCATTTCCTTTGTGAAGCCCAAACCATGCAGAATGCCTGCAGCTCGAGCCTCGGCTGTATCTGCAGATATATCTTCCAACCTTTCATAAATATCCATCAACTGTTCTTGGGCATCTACAAGGTTAAATTTGTAAGCCTACTCAAACAACACACTATAAACTGCTTACCTTCGTCAACGCAGTCTGCTAGTTCTTCTGCCATTTTCTCTAGTCGCAAGCGCTCTTCGTCCACCTCCATGACACACCTCAATGCACTCTTATCCGACGCTGGCATTTCACGCGTCAAATGGAAAATATCAATATGTTCGGGAATTGGCACTTCCCGTTTTCCCAAAACAGCTAAGACGGTCGACTTTCCTGTTAAATAATGGTTTAAAATTGTATTGATTACAATTGAATCAATTCTTACCGCATCCATTAGCACCTAATAGACCATAACGTCGACCGCAATTTAATTCAAGCAAGGCATCTTGCAACATTTCACAGCCATGGAAAGTAATGGAAAAGTTGGCGATTTTAATGTCTCGAGACTTGGGGTGAATTGCGAGTGATCCAGTGCAAGCTCTCGCTTCGGCATTTAAGCGTGCATCCGATTCCAATTTGGCACACAATGCCTCTGAATGACAAAACCATTATTATTATGTAATGAATATCTGTTGCCCACAGTGTTGGGCATATGAAATATGTGTACTTACCTTCTGGACTAAGTGCAGTACCATTCTGCTCAGAGTCTCCATTAACTTGGGCATCGGAGCCCTGTTGCTTATCGTCACCTTTATTTTGGGGTTTTTTGCCTGCCTGGCGAGCTTTTGCGGCTTCCTTCTTCCGTTGCTGTTCGCGTTTTTTGGCGTCAGACGGCATGTTAAATAAAATCTGCAAGGACGAAATATCTTGAACTGACAGTGTATGCAGCTGTCACTAGAATTTTAGGTTAGAATTGCCACAAAACGTTACGTTAAATGGAGCAGAAAAGATTGTCTGCAGTCTCTCTTTGCCGTTTTTACATCTATCGATCAAATAATAAATGCATTCATGCCGAACGGTTTAAATTGTGACTGGTCACATTTAATTGTGCAATACGGAAATTTCCCATAAATATTAATCGTTAGGCAATTTCATTATTAATGTAATTATTTTCCATTCAATTTAACTGCATTTACCTCAAATTTTTCCAAATATAGAAGAGAGCGCTTTGCCTGCGACACAAATTTCACGTGCAACACACAAAAAGACCGGCAACTGCTAGAATGGAAAATTTTGAATATTCCTGCCCAGTTAGTTGCCACAGATGACGTCATCTAACGAGCTCGACGACTGTAATTGGGAATTTCTAGTAGTATTCTGTTGGTATGCTACCTATAGTCTGTTCACTAAACATAAAAACACAAGGTGGCCTTTGATTTCTAAAATTTCATGAGTGTATTCCCAAAATGCATCTTTTGTCTAGGAATGTACTTACAAAAAGTTACTAAAACAAATAAATTAAGAGTGTGACATTTAATTAGTATCTGTCATAACTACTTTTAAGGATGTTAAACAAATACTGTGTTGGATACTATTGATGTAGAATTTATTAATAGGTATTGTTATTACATTTTATAAAACTTCAGGCAAGAATTTCCAGAATAATTATGTACTTTGACACTGAAATAATGAAATTTATTAATTGTCATTTTTAAATTTCAAGTCAACTTTATGCAGGTGTGGAAACCTTTGCAAAATAAAATACAGAATCCCTAGCACAACAATTTTACATATATGCCAACTTCAAAAAAATTTAAATGTTTTTGTGTTTACTGAACGGCCTATAGCTACCTACCTTGGGTTTTTGTTTAAAAACAGTAGAAATACTTCTTAATAATCGCAGATACTTACATAGTATTTTATTTGTTCCTCACTTGTAAACATCAATTTATCAAGTCACGGTATTAATCAAGAAAGTTTATTTTAACAAGTTACTAACTAGTAAAATCTTTACAATTTAACTAGGTAACTGTCAGTTTTACAAGCGTGCTCATAGATAAATGATAGCGTGCAAAGCCAGAGTTGTCTTCCTTAGTATGTGTCATATTGATGAATTTAGTTGCTTGTCAGTTTGACATTTAGAATAAATGGTAAATTTCTAGTTATTTACAAGTGAGGAACAAATAAAATATTCAACAATACACGCAAGGTAATAGGTATTACTGGCTCAAGAAGGTGACTGGCTCGCCAGTCATATCCTTCTATTCGTCAGTAAAAACCCTCTTACCAAGCTAGTCATGTTATAGTATTTTATTTGTTCCTCACTTGTAAACATCAATATTTTATCAAGTCACTGTATTAATCAAGAAAGACTATTTTAACAAGTTACTAACTAAAATCTTTACAAGTTAACTGTCAGTTTTACAAGCGTGCTCATAGATAAATGATAGCGTGCAAAGCCAGAGTTGTCTTTTTTAGTATGTGTCATATTGATGAATTTAGTTGCTTGTCAGTTTGACATTTAGAATAAATGGTAAATTTCTAGTTATTTACAAGTGAGGAACAAATAAAATATTCAACAATACAGGCAAGGTAATAGGTTTTACTGGCTCAAGGATATGACAGGCTCGCCAGTCATCCCAATCCTATCGCCAGTAAAAACTGTTTTACCTGGCTTGTAATGTTAAATATGTACTATAACATTACAAGCCAGGTAAAACAGTTTTTACTTGCGATAGGATTGGGATGACTGGCGAGCCGTTAGGCGAGCCTGTCATATCCTTGAGCCAGTAAAAATGCTTACCTGTGGTGTATTGTTGAATATTTTATTTGTTCCTCACTTGTAAATAACTAGAAAATTACCATTTATTCAAAATGTCAAATTAACAAGCAACTAAATTCATCAATATGACACATACTAAGGAAGACAACTATGGCTTTGCACTCTATCATTTATCTATAAGCACGCTTGTAAAATTTTACTGGCTTGCCAGTAAAAAATTTACTGGCTAGCCAGTTAAGAAACATTTTCAAGGTGAATACAGTGACTTGATAAATTGATGTTTACAAGTGAGAAACAAATAATAGTATATTATGATACGAGTTTTATAAGAAGCATTTTGTAGCACGCACGAATTTAGGGTACGAAGGGTACTCCTAAAGGAGTAAGTGCTACAAAATGCCTTATAAACGAGGTATCATACAGTATTTTATCTACTTTGCCACTTTTTTAAGCAAAAAAATGGAAATATTTAGTATTTTTATTATAGCATCGCTTTGTGTCTATTACGATACGCAAACGCGTATCGTAATAGCCTCAGTACGAACGCAAAGTAGATAAATACTTTTTTCTACGATCGTGTCAAAATGACAATTTTTTGCACAGTTTCTAGTGTCAAAAGTGACGTTTGTAGTATCTACTCTTAATATTAGCGCTCGAATTAGGTCTTTTAACACGTTGCCATTAGAGGCGTGTTTTAATAATTTATTAAAACACGCTTTGCTGTAAGTTTGAATGTCAACATAACCTGGAATATCTAACACAATGTGACGGAAAAAGTGTCACCGAACTAAGTTTTTATATTTCTGTTACGATCGTAGAAAAAATAGCGTATGCTACACCTGTATAAGAGCTAGCGCGTCGTGCTTTTCAACTTGTCGCACGTGCTTTAAAGGCGTACTTATACAGTAGTGTCATAATATACTATTATTTAATTGCGTAATTCATTTTAGTTTTTGCACTCCCGAGAATAAATGACGTACTTTAGGCATTATTTTTAGAGACAAATGTGATATTTTTAAGAGATTATAGCTATTAAGGCAACTAGTGTTTTACAGAGGATTTTTAAACTGTAAAACACGAGTTGGCTTCAATATTTTTTCTACAGCCGAGGAGTTTGTTAGCTTAAATGCCCTTGGGGCTTCGCCCCTCTCCAAAACGGCCCTCGGGGCTCCACGCCTCTCCAAGGGGGCCCTCGGGACTCCGCTCCTCTCCAAGGGGGCCCTTGGGGCTCGGCCCTCTCCAAGGGGGCCCTCAGGGCTCGGCCCCTCTCCAAGGGGGCTCTTGGAGCTCCACCCCTCTCCAAGGGTGCCCTCGGGGCTCCGCTCGTCTCCAAGGGGGCCATCGGGCTCCGCCCCTCTCCAAGAGGGTCCTCGGGACTCGGCACCTCTCCAAGGGGGCTCTTGGAGCTCCACCCCTCTCCAAGGGGGCTCTTGGAGCTCCACCCCTCTCCAAGGGGGCCCTCGGGGCTCCGCCCCTCTTCAAGGGGGCCATAGGGCTCCGGCCCTGTCCAATCGGGCACTCGGGGCTCCGCATACAAATCGGTCCGATATAATAACTGTTCTTTTAATCTTCACAAATAAGGTTTTATAAACTCTTAAAGTACTCCGTGCTTTAAATGGAATGGCGTGTTTTATAGACAACATAAAGCACGCCGCATATGACCCTTGGAAACAGTTTAAAATCACGGCTGTAGAAAAAATATTTATCAAGATCCTAATACCTAGTACGGGAGCTTTTGACATTTTTTAGTGAGAATATAATTCCTTAAATTATGAGCCAATCATCATCCCTGAAATTTAAGACATTGGCCAATAGGACCTTCTACCATACTGACACGATTTTCGATTTGGTACGAGCTAACTTGGTTTCGTTTCACTTGTCAAATGAACTAATTTAGAAATGCCAGCTGATTTTTCGAGGTTAGAACGTGCGTTTTAAGCATAAACAGCTACAAAAAGTGTATTTCGGGCAAACATTGATCATTATCATTGATACTCAGGTAATAAGATATTATTACGCTCCACCTTCTATATATTTTATCAGTATATTATTCTCTTCTTAAATATAATTCGTAGTAACCTATGCCTAATAAATAATTTTTTAAGAACACCATTTTGTTATAATCCCAATGCATGAAAATACAACTCGTTCTCGTCCTCGTCCAACTCGTAATATTCATCAAAAATTATCGATAATAGGCATACTAGGTACTTATTATATTACCTCTGATTATTTAGTTAAGGCCTATTTTTTGAGAGAACGTTGCTGCAATCATGTAGCTATAAGTGTCATCTGTAAGGAGGGAGGAACACTATTATTATCTGATTAAGGCTGTAATTTTTTGTATTGTTTGTTTGTTAGCCTATAAATTATGCTATAACATTGGCAGGTCGATTGGCCGGTATTAAAAGGGTTGCAGCTCACCTCAAACGCTTATAGACCAAAAGTGACGTTGTCAGACCCGTCCGCTGGTCTATCAACGTACCTACAGTGTTTTGATGATTTTCGGGGATATTGCACCTTAAGGAGCAAAGAGAACAAATACTTCCATGGGTCTGCATAGGCGGTAGCACATAGTTTTATACACAACAGTAGTTCCGCGTTCGATATGTTGACGGTGCTTCGGTCGTTCAATTATATACAGCAATAGCATATAAAACATAAGATCAGCTATCGACATAGTCAAACCCGAAATCTGGTATTACCGAATGGGTTTATAAAAGTGGGATTACGATCTCAATAATTACATACAGGAGTGACGTGCTGTTTGGTAATCCTGTAAAGTACAGTCGTGTTTAAATAAAACTTTGTTTTACGTTAGGCAGTACTGAAGTGTATTGTTGGTGGCACTGTATGTCTATGTCTAATTCGAGGTTAGCAGGTTAAGTTTTGCGTCAGCTTTGACACTGAATGACACAAAACCTAACCTGCTAACTTCGAATTTGACTTAGACTTGTGACGTTAGTGCCGGTCGAAATCCGTATTTTTACGCATTGTAATGCTTTCGAATTTGGAAGCGGCTAAAAATCGCCACAATCAGGTAAACGCATCTTCAAGACGCGAGGATGAAGATAACGCTATGAAGCTTCGCTCTGGGCAAGTTCTCGAGCGCCCGTTTTTCACGCATCCCTGCCCAAACTTCAGCTTAGATAAGGAGGATTGGTAACGTATAAAACGAGGTAACGCACGCTGTTAGAGAATCTTGCGTCTGCCGTCCCTGACCAGCTTTCCGCTCTGGGCCCTCCTTGGCCCGGATCCTAAACCTGTCCGTGACACTTGATTCCTGCGACCAGTGTTTCCTATAAACCACCAATTTTCCATTAAAGCTCACGTGGTTTACTGGTCTACTTGGGTTATTGCTATAATTGTAGGAAATATTACTAAATTCACAGCTATTACTTCACTTACAGACATCTTCAGGGCACTGCAGTTTAGCTTCAGCGAGGCCTGCCCTCGCCCTACGTAAAGTTCAGACACAAAACTCCTGAATAAACAAGAAATTCCGCTCCTTTTATTAACCACCATAACTGACAGTTATTTTTGTTTCCAGCTTCGACAGTACGAGGACGTCATAAATCACGGCGCTTGTTGCAGCGTGATACCAAATATTCAACACCCAGTAACAAGGGGGGTGGCGGATAAACATCAAGTGTACAGATCAGCACGGCGGTTATTGCCCAAATAACCAATGTATCCCTACGTGAAATTTCAATGGCCAACTCAGTTTTATCGGAGACTGGGTTGGTTCAATTATTACAATTAAACAAACCACTAATATGCAAAAGGTCTTATTTTTAGGAGCCAGGTTTGACAAGGCCCCAAGGAAATACAATTTACTACGACTCAGTATATCAAACCTTATGACTGGAATCGCACGGGATGCCTTGCAATATAACGTAACTGCTGCTATTTCATCTGCTTTGGCGAACTAAAATTATTACCACCTGTAACGTTGCTTCAAGAGCACAACCAATATCATAACATTGGAACGGTCAGTATATTTGGTTTATTTCGCAGTTGAGACAACAACATTTATAATAAATCATCCACATGACCCACATATTAAAATATATTTAATTTACATGCAATAATTTCAGTAAATGGAAAGTATTGTTTTACAGAATGAAGGATATCAAATTCAAGTATTAAAGTCGCGAACAGCAATAAAATGAAATGACCCTAAAGACAATAATTTAAGCAAAGCAATATTTCAAACATTGCGAAGCGAGTAGGTTATACAAACAGTAAATATATATCCAACGGCAATACACCTTAATTTTGTATAACAAAGGGTGTAATCATATTATGACTAGCAGGTCATTCTGCGGCCATTCAGCCATTCATACAAATTAGTCAAATAATATGCTTACCACGAAGCTCTTCATGACAAAAACTTTGCCACCGCTTTGTAAAATCAAATAGTATTTACTTCTACCATTTGCGAAACCAGTATCTCAGCGCTTGCAGTATGGAAATTGCTATATTAAAAAGTAAGCAAAACAAATGCTAGATGGCGTCTTCTAGTCTGGATTACAATGGTTCGCAGATTCCCCAGTAAGTCAGTAACGATGTAATAGCAGCATTGTTCGACGGTGTGTAGCTCCCTTGAGAATGTGGCCACGTCTCTGCTCACGTGGACCGGCGCAATTCAGTCAAACAACAGGTGTGCGACTTCATTGGAGTGGATGTTGAATCCTATCAAATGTAGCCCAAAATTGGCGGCTTTACTAGGAGCTCTAATTAAAAACGAAAATACACCACGCATTAGCGAACGGTCTAAATCAAATCTAACGTTGCCTACCTTCACAATGGAAGCACCGTAATTTATAACTGCGTCATGTTGTTTCTCGACCCCTCAAAATCCCAAATTACAATGGTTTTATAAGTGAGCGACTATTCGTCCCTACATAATAAAAATCAAAACTAAACTGATAAATCCGTAAATTAACGTTTACGACAATTAATTCTGCCACGTGCAGAATTATAAAACCAGCTTTGTCATTGGAGTCTGGAAAAACACGATCTCTCAAAGAGCGTTCTGGCTGCAGAAGAACGAGCCGGCGGTCCGACACGACCTCACGCGCAGGCCAGGTGCCTTCGCAAAATGAAATACTAACTACGTGCGTTCGGGAATAAACAAAATAATAGAGATTCAACTAACGCGAAAGTAAACCGTAACAAGCGGTCCCGATCCGTTTTCCGAAGACAGGTGAACGTGAGAGGCAAAGTGGTTTGCTTAACCACTCAGACGTCCGGCTTTCCGTAGACCAGACTATATCTTTATTTTTGTGAATTTCATACAGAATATTATTTTTTTATTTTGACTTGTAGATATTTGAATGAATAAATACTTATTTTATGTGTACTTGATCTATATACTTGAGCGAATTCTGGCATTTGTCTATCCGTTAACAAAGTAGTATCCAAAAATTAGCAGTTGTAATTAAGCGAACCAGAAAAGAAGGAACAATAATCAATAAGATACAACCGTTTCAGACTTACAGTGCCACCAACAATACACTTCAGTACTGCCAAACGCATAACATCAACTGGAGATGCTTATTGTGCTTTAGGACATAGACACGAGTTCTGCTCAGCTTGGTTATGTTTTCACATTTAGTGTCATATTTCTGTAAAAATTTAATATTTTACATTTCTTATGAAATGCGATAAAATAGTATAGGCAACACGTTAGAAAAGTGGTTTGACTAAACTCGTATGGCTGTTTAAGTACTTGCTAACGCTTTTATTCAAACCAGCCATACTTGTTCAGTAAAAATAACTTTTCTAAACTTGTTGCGTAATGTACTATTCTTAAGCCTGCAGAAGAAGAAGATGAAGATCATAACCTCACTTTGTAACAAATGTCAATTGATAGCTTTATATTTTTTTGTCTTATTAATACGCATGACTTGAAAATTCCAAAGCCACCCTTGATGAATTTTCTTGCCCCCTCTTGGGGAGAAAGGTCATTGCTACGTCACAAGTATGCTCCCCGGGACGAGTATGCTCTGCAGCTAACCAAGCGCAAGCGAGTTTCTCAAAGTTAAAAGTGTAAGCATTTGCATTATTGCGTTTGCTTTGTCTTGTGATTATCTGTGTGCACCGCTTGAGAAATTATTTTTAGTGATTATTGTTTCTATTTTATTTGGACGATTTATTAGTGAAGTTTCTACTTTTATAACAGTTGCAAGAGAGGTAAGAAACAATGTTGTAATTTAAAATTATGATTTTATTTAAAGATGACGGGAACAATTTGTAGTTTCGCAATCTGCAGAAAAAGCAAAAAATCCAAAAAACAAATTCAGTTTTTCTCGTTTCCAAAAGATAGCTTGCTAAGAAAAGAATGGGTTCGACTATGTTACTGAATGGGCAAGTTTGACCCATCAAATAAACAAATTTGCAGCAAACATTTTGCTTTGGACCAAAACGAGGATGTTGTACAAGCTAAATTAATGAAAATATTACCAAAAAATCTGTAAAAGGCTCTATCCAGAACTGCCCTCGTCAACATTGTGACACTAAATAATGTTAAAAATTAAATTATGTTAGGAGTAAAAATATTTTCACGTTTCTAATAAATTAAATACATTTTCAAACAAAAAAAAGTTACCCGTGCTCGAATTCAAAGGGCAGGCGGACCGCATATGCAGTCCCAACGTTTTGTGGGATATTGCAAGGAAACAGGCTGTATCTACCTGAGCTCCGGAGCACCGACCTTTCGAATTCCTGCGTTGCAGCTGTATTAAGTAACGTACTAATTTTTTGCTCTTTTTTGTATCGTACAACATTTATTCTGTATCTATTGGGGCCAATTTTTGGTAAGAATAAAGCCTGCGCTATGTACAAATTATTGCTTGTATTTATTGCTAAGTTAAATAAAAATAAACAAAATTTTATTTTTTAAGGTGCTCACTTTGTATATATTTGTCTGAAATTTTCTCGGTTTCATGCCAGGTAGATATATAATGTGTATGCAAAATATTGTCTTCCTCCTAAAAATAGTTTGTGAGTTATACCGTCAACAGACAGACAAACGGAATTGAGAAAACCTGTTTGTCGTCATCTAGGGACCCTGAAACGCGAAGATCTGGAGAAATCTCGAAAGGTGATTTTTTCGCTATTACAAGTAAAAAGATGAGAGAGACAGGTAATCGTTTTTCAATAAGTAGTCGTAAATAGGTTATGTTAAGGAGATTAAAACTAATTTAATTGCAGCTAAACCTTCGTTGTATTTATTACCACTGCCTGAAAACAAGGTAAGAGATAGAAGTAGAAGGCTGAAGCAGAAGTAGTCGACTCATCAAATGAAATACCAACCACCAGTACAGAGAGTCCATACGCTATATTAGAAAATATATATCGCAATTAGTAATAAAAATAAATTAAAAAAAACATTCTCAGTATGAAAACGATTTAGATCTTGTGAAAGAAAAAAATGCAAGTTTACAGAAAATAGTTGATAAAATTGGGAGTGATTCAGAGCTTAAAATAAGAGAACTTTTGGCAGAGTTTCTAACACAATCAGCTAGACATTGTGTTAAAAACGCAAAATGGACAGCTGATGAATTGTCCAAAGCGTTCACAGTAGGGTATTTCAGTAAGCGTGCCAACATTTATTTCCGACAGAAATGAAGTATCTCCTGCCTGGTATTTCGACTCTACAACGTTGGGCAGCTAACATAGACTGACGAAATGCTTTATTAAAAGACATTTTAAATGTGATGAACCTTTATGGTAACAACAAACCTCAGTTTTGATGAAATTAAATGTTCTTCCATGATCGAGTATGATCAAAAGCTAGACCAAATAGTCGTTCCACATGACCATATGGAAGTGGTAATGTCAAGAGGACTTTTCGTTACATGGAAGCAACCAGTGTTTTTTAGATTTGACACTAAGATGACTAAATCACTTCTAGAAGAAACAATAATTGAATTAAATAAGGTTAATTATGACGTCCCGTATATGATAAAACTGATAAGAAATTGGTTTTTGGATCATGGATTTATTTTGGAAGATCATAAAATAATCACAACAGAACCAGTAAAATGTTTAATTAAGGAAATAACTGCAGAAATCAATTCATGCTATAAACTTACCCCACTTCATACTATTACCTGCGAGAGATTGCAAATACAGAATGTAACACTGGTGGCTCAGCTCATGTTACATAAAAAGTATGAGAGTGCAAAGCCAGAGTTGTCTTCCTTAGTATGTGTCATATTGATGAATTTAGTTGCTTGTCAGTTTGACATTTAGAATAAATGGTAAATTTCTAGTTATTTACAAGTGAGGAACAAATAAAATATTCAACAATACACGCAAGGTAATAGGTATTACTGGCTCAAGAAGGTGACTGGCTCGCCAGTCATATCCTTCTATTCGTCAGTAAAAACCCTCTTACCAAGCTAGTCATGTTATAGTATTTTATTTGTTCCTCACTTGTAAACATCAATATTTTATCAAGTCACTGTATTAATCAAGAAAGACTATTTTAACAAGTTACTAACTAAAATCTTTACAAGTTAACTGTCAGTTTTACAAGCGTGCTCATAGATAAATGATAGCGTGCAAAGCCAGAGTTGTCTTTTTTAGTATGTGTCATATTGATGAATTTAGTTGCTTGTCAGTTTGACATTTAGAATAAATGGTAAATTTCTAGTTATTTACAAGTGAGGAACAAATAAAATATTCAACAATACAGGCAAGGTAATAGGTTTTACTGGCTCAAGGATATGACAGGCTCGCCAGTCATCCCAATCCTATCGCCAGTAAAAACTGTTTTACCTGGCTTGTAATGTTAAATATGTACTATAACATTACAAGCCAGGTAAAACAGTTTTTACTTGCGATAGGATTGGGATGACTGGCGAGCCGTTAGGCGAGCCTGTCATATCCTTGAGCCAGTAAAAATGCTTACCTGTGGTGTATTGTTGAATATTTTATTTGTTCCTCACTTGTAAATAACTAGAAAATTACCATTTATTCAAAATGTCAAATTAACAAGCAACTAAATTCATCAATATGACACATACTAAGGAAGACAACTATGGCTTTGCACTCTATCATTTATCTATAAGCACGCTTGTAAAATTTTACTGGCTTGCCAGTAAAAAATTTACTGGCTAGCCAGTTAAGAAACATTTTCAAGGTGAATACAGTGACTTGATAAATTGATGTTTACAAGTGAGAAACAAATAATAGTATATTATGATACGAGTTTTATAAGAAGCATTTTGTAGCACGCACGAATTTAGGGTACGAAGGGTACTCCTAAAGGAGTAAGTGCTACAAAATGCCTTATAAACGAGGTATCATACAGTATTTTATCTACTTTGCCACTTTTTTAAGCAAAAAAATGGAAATATTTAGTATTTTTATTATAGCATCGCTTTGTGTCTATTACGATACGCAAACGCGTATCGTAATAGCCTCAGTACGAACGCAAAGTAGATAAATACTTTTTTCTACGATCGTGTCAAAATGACAATTTTTTGCACAGTTTCTAGTGTCAAAAGTGACGTTTGTAGTATCTACTCTTAATATTAGCGCTCGAATTAGGTCTTTTAACACGTTGCCATTAGAGGCGTGTTTTAATAATTTATTAAAACACGCTTTGCTGTAAGTTTGAATGTCAACATAACCTGGAATATCTAACACAATGTGACGGAAAAAGTGTCACCGAACTAAGTTTTTATATTTCTGTTACGATCGTAGAAAAAATAGCGTATGCTACACCTGTATAAGAGCTAGCGCGTCGTGCTTTTCAACTTGTCGCACGTGCTTTAAAGGCGTACTTATACAGTAGTGTCATAATATACTATTATTTAATTGCGTAATTCATTTTAGTTTTTGCACTCCCGAGAATAAATGACGTACTTTAGGCATTATTTTTAGAGACAAATGTGATATTTTTAAGAGATTATAGCTATTAAGGCAACTAGTGTTTTACAGAGGATTTAAAAATCGAGGTCGATCATGTTAAAATTCGAGCGAAGCGAGAATTTTATGATCGACCGAGATTTTTAAACTGTAAAACACGAGTTGGCTTCAATATTTTTTCTACAGCCGAGGAGTTTGTTAGCTTAAATGCCCTTGGGGCTTCGCCCCTCTCCAAAACGGCCCTCGGGGCTCCACGCCTCTCCAAGGGGGCCCTCGGGACTCCGCTCCTCTCCAAGGGGGCCCTTGGGGCTCGGCCCTCTCCAAGGGGGCCCTCAGGGCTCGGCCCCTCTCCAAGGGGGCTCTTGGAGCTCCACCCCTCTCCAAGGGTGCCCTCGGGGCTCCGCTCGTCTCCAAGGGGGCCATCGGGCTCCGCCCCTCTCCAAGAGGGTCCTCGGGACTCGGCACCTCTCCAAGGGGGCTCTTGGAGCTCCACCCCTCTCCAAGGGGGCTCTTGGAGCTCCACCCCTCTCCAAGGGGGCCCTCGGGGCTCCGCCCCTCTTCAAGGGGGCCATAGGGCTCCGGCCCTGTCCAATCGGGCACTCGGGGCTCCGCATACAAATCGGTCCGATATAATAACTGTTCTTTTAATCTTCACAAATAAGGTTTTATAAACTCTTAAAGTACTCCGTGCTTTAAATGGAATGGCGTGTTTTATAGACAACATAAAGCACGCCGCATATGACCCTTGGAAACAGTTTAAAATCACGGCTGTAGAAAAAATATTTATCAAGATCCTAATACCTAGTACGGGAGCTTTTGACATTTTTTAGTGAGAATATAATTCCTTAAATTATGAGCCAATCATCATCCCTGAAATTTAAGACATTGGCCAATAGGACCTTCTACCATACTGACACGATTTTCGATTTGGTACGAGCTAACTTGGTTTCGTTTCACTTGTCAAATGAACTAATTTAGAAATGCCAGCTGATTTTTCGAGGTTAGAACGTGCGTTTTAAGCATAAACAGCTACAAAAAGTGTATTTCGGGCAAACATTGATCATTATCATTGATACTCAGGTAATAAGATATTATTACGCTCCACCTTCTATATATTTTATCAGTATATTATTCTCTTCTTAAATATAATTCGTAGTAACCTATGCCTAATAAATAATTTTTTAAGAACACCATTTTGTTATAATCCCAATGCATGAAAATACAACTCGTTCTCGTCCTCGTCCAACTCGTAATATTCATCAAAAATTATCGATAATAGGCATACTAGGTACTTATTATATTACCTCTGATTATTTAGTTAAGGCCTATTTTTTGAGAGAACGTTGCTGCAATCATGTAGCTATAAGTGTCATCTGTAAGGAGGGAGGAACACTATTATTATCTGATTAAGGCTGTAATTTTTTGTATTGTTTGTTTGTTAGCCTATAAATTATGCTATAACATTGGCAGGTCGATTGGCCGGTATTAAAAGGGTTGCAGCTCACCTCAAACGCTTATAGACCAAAAGTGACGTTGTCAGACCCGTCCGCTGGTCTATCAACGTACCTACAGTGTTTTGATGATTTTCGGGGATATTGCACCTTAAGGAGCAAAGAGAACAAATACTTCCATGGGTCTGCATAGGCGGTAGCACATAGTTTTATACACAACAGTAGTTCCGCGTTCGATATGTTGACGGTGCTTCGGTCGTTCAATTATATACAGCAATAGCATATAAAACATAAGATCAGCTATCGACATAGTCAAACCCGAAATCTGGTATTACCGAATGGGTTTATAAAAGTGGGATTACGATCTCAATAATTACATACAGGAGTGACGTGCTGTTTGGTAATCCTGTAAAGTACAGTCGTGTTTAAATAAAACTTTGTTTTACGTTAGGCAGTACTGAAGTGTATTGTTGGTGGCACTGTATGTCTATGTCTAATTCGAGGTTAGCAGGTTAAGTTTTGCGTCAGCTTTGACACTGAATGACACAAAACCTAACCTGCTAACTTCGAATTTGACTTAGACTTGTGACGTTAGTGCCGGTCGAAATCCGTATTTTTACGCATTGTAATGCTTTCGAATTTGGAAGCGGCTAAAAATCGCCACAATCAGGTAAACGCATCTTCAAGACGCGAGGATGAAGATAACGCTATGAAGCTTCGCTCTGGGCAAGTTCTCGAGCGCCCGTTTTTCACGCATCCCTGCCCAAACTTCAGCTTAGATAAGGAGGATTGGTAACGTATAAAACGAGGTAACGCACGCTGTTAGAGAATCTTGCGTCTGCCGTCCCTGACCAGCTTTCCGCTCTGGGCCCTCCTTGGCCCGGATCCTAAACCTGTCCGTGACACTTGATTCCTGCGACCAGTGTTTCCTATAAACCACCAATTTTCCATTAAAGCTCACGTGGTTTACTGGTCTACTTGGGTTATTGCTATAATTGTAGGAAATATTACTAAATTCACAGCTATTACTTCACTTACAGACATCTTCAGGGCACTGCAGTTTAGCTTCAGCGAGGCCTGCCCTCGCCCTACGTAAAGTTCAGACACAAAACTCCTGAATAAACAAGAAATTCCGCTCCTTTTATTAACCACCATAACTGACAGTTATTTTTGTTTCCAGCTTCGACAGTACGAGGACGTCATAAATCACGGCGCTTGTTGCAGCGTGATACCAAATATTCAACACCCAGTAACAAGGGGGGTGGCGGATAAACATCAAGTGTACAGATCAGCACGGCGGTTATTGCCCAAATAACCAATGTATCCCTACGTGAAATTTCAATGGCCAACTCAGTTTTATCGGAGACTGGGTTGGTTCAATTATTACAATTAAACAAACCACTAATATGCAAAAGGTCTTATTTTTAGGAGCCAGGTTTGACAAGGCCCCAAGGAAATACAATTTACTACGACTCAGTATATCAAACCTTATGACTGGAATCGCACGGGATGCCTTGCAATATAACGTAACTGCTGCTATTTCATCTGCTTTGGCGAACTAAAATTATTACCACCTGTAACGTTGCTTCAAGAGCACAACCAATATCATAACATTGGAACGGTCAGTATATTTGGTTTATTTCGCAGTTGAGACAACAACATTTATAATAAATCATCCACATGACCCACATATTAAAATATATTTAATTTACATGCAATAATTTCAGTAAATGGAAAGTATTGTTTTACAGAATGAAGGATATCAAATTCAAGTATTAAAGTCGCGAACAGCAATAAAATGAAATGACCCTAAAGACAATAATTTAAGCAAAGCAATATTTCAAACATTGCGAAGCGAGTAGGTTATACAAACAGTAAATATATATCCAACGGCAATACACCTTAATTTTGTATAACAAAGGGTGTAATCATATTATGACTAGCAGGTCATTCTGCGGCCATTCAGCCATTCATACAAATTAGTCAAATAATATGCTTACCACGAAGCTCTTCATGACAAAAACTTTGCCACCGCTTTGTAAAATCAAATAGTATTTACTTCTACCATTTGCGAAACCAGTATCTCAGCGCTTGCAGTATGGAAATTGCTATATTAAAAAGTAAGCAAAACAAATGCTAGATGGCGTCTTCTAGTCTGGATTACAATGGTTCGCAGATTCCCCAGTAAGTCAGTAACGATGTAATAGCAGCATTGTTCGACGGTGTGTAGCTCCCTTGAGAATGTGGCCACGTCTCTGCTCACGTGGACCGGCGCAATTCAGTCAAACAACAGGTGTGCGACTTCATTGGAGTGGATGTTGAATCCTATCAAATGTAGCCCAAAATTGGCGGCTTTACTAGGAGCTCTAATTAAAAACGAAAATACACCACGCATTAGCGAACGGTCTAAATCAAATCTAACGTTGCCTACCTTCACAATGGAAGCACCGTAATTTATAACTGCGTCATGTTGTTTCTCGACCCCTCAAAATCCCAAATTACAATGGTTTTATAAGTGAGCGACTATTCGTCCCTACATAATAAAAATCAAAACTAAACTGATAAATCCGTAAATTAACGTTTACGACAATTAATTCTGCCACGTGCAGAATTATAAAACCAGCTTTGTCATTGGAGTCTGGAAAAACACGATCTCTCAAAGAGCGTTCTGGCTGCAGAAGAACGAGCCGGCGGTCCGACACGACCTCACGCGCAGGCCAGGTGCCTTCGCAAAATGAAATACTAACTACGTGCGTTCGGGAATAAACAAAATAATAGAGATTCAACTAACGCGAAAGTAAACCGTAACAAGCGGTCCCGATCCGTTTTCCGAAGACAGGTGAACGTGAGAGGCAAAGTGGTTTGCTTAACCACTCAGACGTCCGGCTTTCCGTAGACCAGACTATATCTTTATTTTTGTGAATTTCATACAGAATATTATTTTTTTATTTTGACTTGTAGATATTTGAATGAATAAATACTTATTTTATGTGTACTTGATCTATATACTTGAGCGAATTCTGGCATTTGTCTATCCGTTAACAAAGTAGTATCCAAAAATTAGCAGTTGTAATTAAGCGAACCAGAAAAGAAGGAACAATAATCAATAAGATACAACCGTTTCAGACTTACAGTGCCACCAACAATACACTTCAGTACTGCCAAACGCATAACATCAACTGGAGATGCTTATTGTGCTTTAGGACATAGACACGAGTTCTGCTCAGCTTGGTTATGTTTTCACATTTAGTGTCATATTTCTGTAAAAATTTAATATTTTACATTTCTTATGAAATGCGATAAAATAGTATAGGCAACACGTTAGAAAAGTGGTTTGACTAAACTCGTATGGCTGTTTAAGTACTTGCTAACGCTTTTATTCAAACCAGCCATACTTGTTCAGTAAAAATAACTTTTCTAAACTTGTTGCGTAATGTACTATTCTTAAGCCTGCAGAAGAAGAAGATGAAGATCATAACCTCACTTTGTAACAAATGTCAATTGATAGCTTTATATTTTTTTGTCTTATTAATACGCATGACTTGAAAATTCCAAAGCCACCCTTGATGAATTTTCTTGCCCCCTCTTGGGGAGAAAGGTCATTGCTACGTCACAAGTATGCTCCCCGGGACGAGTATGCTCTGCAGCTAACCAAGCGCAAGCGAGTTTCTCAAAGTTAAAAGTGTAAGCATTTGCATTATTGCGTTTGCTTTGTCTTGTGATTATCTGTGTGCACCGCTTGAGAAATTATTTTTAGTGATTATTGTTTCTATTTTATTTGGACGATTTATTAGTGAAGTTTCTACTTTTATAACAGTTGCAAGAGAGGTAAGAAACAATGTTGTAATTTAAAATTATGATTTTATTTAAAGATGACGGGAACAATTTGTAGTTTCGCAATCTGCAGAAAAAGCAAAAAATCCAAAAAACAAATTCAGTTTTTCTCGTTTCCAAAAGATAGCTTGCTAAGAAAAGAATGGGTTCGACTATGTTACTGAATGGGCAAGTTTGACCCATCAAATAAACAAATTTGCAGCAAACATTTTGCTTTGGACCAAAACGAGGATGTTGTACAAGCTAAATTAATGAAAATATTACCAAAAAATCTGTAAAAGGCTCTATCCAGAACTGCCCTCGTCAACATTGTGACACTAAATAATGTTAAAAATTAAATTATGTTAGGAGTAAAAATATTTTCACGTTTCTAATAAATTAAATACATTTTCAAACAAAAAAAAGTTACCCGTGCTCGAATTCAAAGGGCAGGCGGACCGCATATGCAGTCCCAACGTTTTGTGGGATATTGCAAGGAAACAGGCTGTATCTACCTGAGCTCCGGAGCACCGACCTTTCGAATTCCTGCGTTGCAGCTGTATTAAGTAACGTACTAATTTTTTGCTCTTTTTTGTATCGTACAACATTTATTCTGTATCTATTGGGGCCAATTTTTGGTAAGAATAAAGCCTGCGCTATGTACAAATTATTGCTTGTATTTATTGCTAAGTTAAATAAAAATAAACAAAATTTTATTTTTTAAGGTGCTCACTTTGTATATATTTGTCTGAAATTTTCTCGGTTTCATGCCAGGTAGATATATAATGTGTATGCAAAATATTGTCTTCCTCCTAAAAATAGTTTGTGAGTTATACCGTCAACAGACAGACAAACGGAATTGAGAAAACCTGTTTGTCGTCATCTAGGGACCCTGAAACGCGAAGATCTGGAGAAATCTCGAAAGGTGATTTTTTCGCTATTACAAGTAAAAAGATGAGAGAGACAGGTAATCGTTTTTCAATAAGTAGTCGTAAATAGGTTATGTTAAGGAGATTAAAACTAATTTAATTGCAGCTAAACCTTCGTTGTATTTATTACCACTGCCTGAAAACAAGGTAAGAGATAGAAGTAGAAGGCTGAAGCAGAAGTAGTCGACTCATCAAATGAAATACCAACCACCAGTACAGAGAGTCCATACGCTATATTAGAAAATATATATCGCAATTAGTAATGAAAATAAACTAAAAAAAAAATTCTCAGTATGAAAACGATTTAGATCTTGTGAAAGAAAAAAATGCAAGTTTACAGAAAATAGTTGATAAAATTGGGAGTGATTCAGAGCTTAAAATAAGAGAACTTTTGGCAGAGTTTCTAACACAATCAGCTAGACATTGTGTTAAAAACGCAAAATGGACAGCTGATGAATTGTCCAAAGCGTTCACAGTAGGGTATTTCAGTAAGCGTGCCTACATTTATTTCCGACAGAAATGAAGTATCTCCTGCCTGGTATTTCGACTCTACAACGTTGGGCAGCTAACATAGACTGACGAAATGCTTTATTAAAAGACATTTTAAATGTGATGAACCTTTATGGTAACAACAAACCTCAGTTTTGATGAAATTAAATGTTCTTCCATGATCGAGTATGATCAAAAGCTAGACCAAATAGTCGTTCCACATGACCATATGGAAGTGGTAATGTCAAGAGGACTTTTCGTTACATGGAAGCAACCAGTGTTTTTTAGATTTGACACTAAGATGACTAAATCACTTCTAGAAGAAACAATAATTGAATTAAATAAGGTTAATTATGACGTCCCGTATATGATAAAACTGATAAGAAATTGGTTTTTGGATCATGGATTTATTTTGGAAGATCATAAAATAATCACAACAGAACCAGTAAAATGTTTAATTAAGGAAATAACTGCAGAAATCAATTCATGCTATAAACTTACCCCACTTCATACTATTACCTGCGAGAGATTGCAAATACAGAATGTAACACTGGTGGCTCAGCTCATGTTACATAAAAAGTATGAGAGTTATTTCTAAAAATACATTGCAAATCTTTCAGAAAGGAGTTATAATTTCGACCACTTTCTTGCAAGACTTGTACAAAAATTTATCTGCAATATATCAGGTTTAATTTTTTAACACATCGGTTAAATCTAGACTGCCTTGAAAATTTATTTGCACAGGTAAATAATTAGTCAATGTTTAACAATATTTTTTAACAAAAGCAATTTTTGTAGAATTGGACGCGAGGCGGCCTGAATAACCATCCCGCACCACTTAATGCATTGTATAGGCTTTTAGAATGATTCCTCTCGGTAAGAATCCTGGGGCAGTGCAAACAAATGCCAATGTGCACGTATGTAAAGAATCTGAAGAAGAAGAATTTATATTAGCTAGTGCTTTGAAACAAGCAGATATAGAAGCATATGTACGAGTAGAAGAAAGCGTGCAGTTAGATACAAACCAAACAGCATCAGAAGAGGAGTTTGGTACAAGTGATTGTTCTAGCAGTACAACAGAACCTACTTTGCGTAGAACCATTCAAGAAATTACAGACAAAGATGGGCTGGTCTATATTGTTGGCCAGTCCCTGAAGTGGCTAACAGAAGCAGTGTCAAACCTGCCCACTTTATGGGAGGGCGCCCGTCTCAATGTCGTCCAGGTGGATCGGCTGCCCAGGCTGACGAAGGCAGCTCTGTGGATTCCAGGGAAACCTGAACCTACGGAGACTGTTACTCGCCGACTGGCAGTGCAGAACCCCGGGATAGGTGTTCGGGACTGGCCCCTCTTCAACACAGCCGAAAAGGAGAAGCCCGTTGGCAGACTCCTAGTTTTTGGGCTAAACCGAGAGGCTGAAACAGCAGTCAAAAGTAGAGGTAGTACACTGCACTATCAGTTTACAACTCTAAAATTAAAAATTCAGAGGCCTGGAGATGCACCTCTAGACTCCAACCCCCCAGGGCAGGGTGCGTCTACGGATACCCCTAAACCCCTTTCTTTTGCAGACCAGGGTGCGTCCTCGGATACCCCTCCACCGCCAGCAGAAGAACCGCTGCTACCACAGCGACCATCCGAAAGAGAAGCCTTACAACCCCCCACCCCCATGGATACTCTTGAGGAGGAGAGGGAGCTGATGAGTATGCTTTTAGGGTCCGGATCGGATAACGAGGTCGAATAATTTATTGTCGACCTCATGTCCACCCAACCTGGACTAAACATCATACAAATTAACCTGCAATACTGTCGAGAGGCTGCTGTTACTCTACGCAGACAGCTCGACAGCCAGCAAGACACTGTTGCATTAATACAAGAGCCTTGGATTGTAAAATCAAAGATCTGTGGATTAATTAACCGTAACGGCACTGTTTTTACAGATAGCACCCATGAGAAACCACGGACGTGCATCTACTGTCCAAGCATTTACAAGCCTTTGCTTTGCCACACCTCTGTACGCGTGATATTACGGCGATACAGATGAGCTGTAGTATAAACGAAGGGAAGGAAAATGTCATTTTCGCATCGGTATACCTCCCCAGTGACTCAATTGACCCTCCACCTAGCGCGGAGTTGATCGAATTGCTGAACTACTGTAAGAGGAACAACAAAAACCTAATTATTGGCTGTGATGCAAATGCTCACCACGTTTCGTGCGGTAGCAGTGGCATTAACACCCGAGGTAGGTTTTTACTTGAGTACCTAATAAGTACAATCCTACTGAACCGTGGACGTGAACCAACTTTTGTCACAACTCGTAGCCAGACCGCGATTGATGTCACTCTGGCCTCTTCAGATATTTCCAATAATATTGTGGGCTGGCAGGTATCACCTGTTGTGTCTATGTCAGACCACAGATGGCTTTGTTTCAAATTATCTGGAACTATAGCTTAACCAAAACAATATCGAAACGCTAGGAGGACTGACAGACTATCTTACAAGACAGATCTGGAAGCTCACCTGGTGGATTCGGTTTTCCCAGAAAAGATTGATGAGGTAGAGGACTTGCAAATCAGTGTGGATATCCTGCAGAACTCGATCCTACAATCCTACGAATCGTCATGCCCCTTGAAGACATCCAAAGCGAGTCGCACAACCTCCTGGTGGTGTCCGAAACTCGACAGGATGAAATCAACATTGGGCAAACTCTTTAACAAAGCAAAAAGAACTAGATTTACTAGTGACTGGAAGGTCTATAAAGACCAAAAACGATTATACAAAAAATAAATCCGCCAGAGACAGAGGGACTCTTGGAAAACGTTTTGCAGTTCCATAGAGACCACTGCCTCCGCGGCTCGGTTGAAGAAGATCCTTTCTAAGGATCCAAACCAACAGCCAGGCTGTCTCAGGCAAGGGGATGGTTCTTTTACAACCAAACCCGAAGAGACAGCGGAAGTGCTAATTCAAACACATTTTTCAGGCTGTATTGTCACCCCTGACAATGTATGGCCAAGGCCCAACATCCCACCTCCCTCAGAGGAGGATTGGAATCTGTCAAACCAGGTCGTATGGATGACAAGGTAACCTGGGCTATAAACTCCTTTCTCCCCTTCAAGTCACCAGGAGTGGACGGTATCTTTCCAGCCCTACTACAGTGGGGACTGGACCTGATGCTTGTTCACCTGGTGCGCATCTACCGGGCATGTATCGCTTTTCGATATATACCGGAGAGCTGAAGAGAAGTGAAGGTAGTTTTTATACCTAAACCAGGGCGTACGGATTATAGCCAGGCCAAATCATATCGTCCCATTAGCCTTACATCCTTCTTACTAAAGACGCTTGAGAGACTTTCTGACAGAGAAATACGGGAAAGGGTGCTGGCTTTACACCCATTGGACCTGAACCAACATGCCTATATCTCAGGGAGATCTACTGAATCGGCGCTACATGCTGTAGTGAACCGTATTGAGAGATCGCTGGACAATAAAATGTCCACTCTGGAAGTTTTCATTGATATTGAAGGAGCCTTCGACAAGGCTTCCTTTGAGAGCATTAACTCTGCCTTACGCAGGCATGGTGTGGCACCCACTCTCTGTGAGTGGATAAAACACATGCTTACGATGAGAGCAGTACAATTTAATATAGGAGACCACTCCATTAGAGGTGTTGTGACGAAGGGCTATCTGCAAGGGGGGGTTCTGTCTCCACTACTGTGGAATACAGTGGTGGACAGCCTTCTAAGCACACTCAATGATGCTGGATTCTATACTACTGAATATGCGGATGACATCGTCATCCTCATTACTGGCAAGTTCGAGGGCACGCTCTGTAACTTGATGCAGACAGCTCTTCGAATAACGGAAACATGGTGTAATGAACAGTCCCTCTCTGTCAATCCTTCAAAGACAAAAATGGTACTTTTCACAAAAAAAAGGAAGGTTGGACCTTTACGTAGACCTATCCTATTCAATACTTCTCTCAGCTTTTCAGACAATGTCAAATACTTGGGAGTTATTTTTGACAGACAGCTGAATTGGGAGAAACATTTAAAAGTTAAAACTGAGAAAGCATGCATGGCATTCTGGCAATGTCGCCGCGCTTTAGGTAAATCCTGGGGACTCTCTCCCACCGAATTACCTCGTAGCTGTATACTGCCGTGATTAGGCCCATGCTATGTTGTGGAGCACTTGTCTGGTGGCCCAGGGTCAGACAGGCGACGGCAGCGAGTAAACTAGGACATGTGCAACGCCTTGCCTGTCTTAGTTCTACAGGTGCTATACGCTCAATCCCTACGGCCGCTTTAGAGGTAATCTTATGTCTTCCACCACTTGATCTTTTTGTGAAGAAAGTAGCCATAAGGACCCCCTCGAGGCTGCGCTACAAAGGGCTGTGGCACACAGCAGGCACGGGAGGCAGGCATACCCGCATTCTGAATGAGGCCGTCGACAAGATCCCTCTTCTGGACGCTATGGTAGACTACCTCCCTCTACAATATGCCTTCAATAGGCAATGTAACGTCTATGAAAATGCCGGGTTTACCCAGCATATAGATATATCCATTTTTACTGATGGATCGGATCCGGAACGGGTGCCGGAGTTTTCTCTGACGATCTGAACCTCCGCCAACGCGTGCCACTAGGCAAAATGGCCACTGTCTTCCAAGCGGAAGTAATTGGAATAATGCATGGTGCAAAAGCAATTTTTGAAAGGAAAATCGAGAATCAATGTATTGGTATCTTCAGTGACAGTAGAGCCGCTTTACTAGTCCTGGGCAGTTGCAAAATTATCTCAGGTGTGGTACTGCAGTGCCGTGTTGCTCTCGAGGATATCTGATGAGATTGCGAGACTGGCTTCCGGACAACTTCTCTGGGGGCCAGAACCCGTAATCCCTATATACCTGACAATATTAAGCTCTATGCGATATCAAGAAACCTTAAACAGCTTCATACGAAGATGGGTTAACATGCAAAACTGTCGTCAAGCAAGGGCTGCTATTACAGAGCCCTCGCCAAAGGCAGCCAAATATCGCTTGCAACTGTCCCGAAGAAACCTTCGACTAGTCGTGGGTATCCTATCTGGACATCTAAACCAACATATGCACAGGATGGGACTGGTGGACAGCCCAAACTGTCGCGGATGCAACGAGGATGGCGAGGCAGCAGAACACGTTCTGTGCCACTGTCCAGTTCTCGCAAGAGTCAGAGGATCCATGTTGGGGGACTTCTGGCCCGATATAGTCAGAATTAGCAACACTCCAGTTGCGGTCGTCCTTAAGTACATTCAAAGGATTGGATGGCTTGAGTGATACCCAACTTAGAGAGCTGCTGGGAGGTATCACAATGGGCCCACTTAAGGCGGTCTAAGTCCGTGTGAGGTAAGTTACCCTCCATTTTTAATTCAGAATCCAGAATCCAATGCAAAAGAAGCCGACGACGGCCAAGTTGCCAGCAAAGCAAAAGCCTGCTGCAAAGAAACAGGAAAGTAGTTCGGAAGAATCTAGTTCAGCAGATGAAGCTCCCGCTAAACACAAACCTGTACCAAAAAAAGAAGCTCCAGCAAAATCTACACCGGTACAAGCAAAACCTGCTCAAAAATTAGCTGCGAAGTCAGTTCGAAAAGAAAGCAGTTCTGAGGAGTCTAGTTCAGAAGATGTAGTCCCTGATGAAACCACTGTCAAGCCGATCCTAAAGGCTGCAAAGGTATCACCAGCGGCTAAAAAAGCTGAATCAAGCTCTGAAAAAAGTTCGTCTGAAGATGAAGCTCCGAAAAAGCTTGCTGCAAAGACTGTCTCCCAAAAACTAGCAAAGAAGGCCGAAAGTAGTTCTGATGACTCGTCGTCGGAAGAAACTAATTCATTCTCAAAAAAACCTGTTCTACCGGTTAAAGCACAGAAAACACAAGAAATCTCTTCGGGAGAATCGTCGTCCGACGATGCACCGGTAAAAGCAACACCTAAAACCCCAGCACCTAAAACTGCCGCACAAAGACCTACTCCAAATAAACGCTGCAAGTTCGTCAGAAGATTCGGAGTCTGCTAGTGACGAAGAACCTCTCACTAAAAAAGTCATTACTCAGTCAAAAACTCCAACAGCTAAAGTTAACAGAGTTAAAGATCAAAAAGACAGTTCCGATGAAGAAGTCGGTAAGGCTGCTGTTTTGGAAAAGCAGATTCCCGTCGCAGCAAAGCCTATAAAGAAGCAATACAGTAGTTTTGAGGAATCTAGTGATGGGAAAACAGTAAAATTTCCTCCAAAAACACAAAATGCTAAGGCAAACAAAGAAGAAAGCTCTGATGAATGTAGCTGTGCAGATGAGCAACCAGCTAAGGTAAGAAATCTGCCCATCAAAATGTGTGTTTAATGTTTATAAAGTTGCATATGTATATAATAGTTATTTATACATATTTGCGATTGTATTATTTCAGAATGAACAGAAAAGATACATAACTCGGAATCCTAATTTCTCTCCTGGTGTACTGAAACCAGTTTTAACCAAAGCAGAAACATCTCTGAAAGAACGATTGGCTGGAAAACCTATAAAACCACCAAATTTCGGTTACAATCTCTTTTCTAGAATGATGCTTCAAAGCAATGAGATAAAAAAATACCTCCCAAAGACAGAATGAAAGCAATTGCTGATCAGTGGAAAAGTTGCACTGATAAGGAGAAGAATCAATACCGAGAACGCTGCACTCATGTTTGTACAAATGAAGTGCGTACCTACTGCCTATTCTTATTAATGTTTTGTTTTTAGTTACTGGAACAGTATAAACTGGATTTTGCTACATATTTAGAATCTCTCCCTGAAGATAAACGACAAGAAGAGTCACAAAAAAACTTCCAAAAAGAAAGAAAGATAAGGGAACAAGCTGCTGTGATAATGTTAATTTTGTTACGTAGTTTCCTGTTTTAAAATTTAGTTAAAATTATCTTTCTGTTTTCTTAGCTGTAGGATTGTTATTACAGTTTTAGGATATAATAAGGTTTCCTTATCAACAACTCTATGTAATTTTAAGATATTAGCGTCATGATTTTAGAAAAGATTTCCAAACAAGGAAAGCCCCCTCTACTTTTAGAACTAATTGGGATATTTTTCCAGATCCAAGCCGCACATTTTCAAAGTTACTCAGAAATTACATGGGCGGTATAAAATGTCGCTGCTAAATAGTATTCTGATTTCATATGTAATATGTTTTCCTTGTATTTATTCGTGGACATTAATAGAAAATTTTGTCTACCACGATTTATCTCCTAAGTGTTGTAGTTTAGGCGAATATTTAGTAAACAACAGTTTTACATCAAATTACAAATGTGAGCCAGCTGAAGAACAGTGGTGGCAAGTTTTGGTCAGAGGCGATGGGGCTTTTGAAAGTTTCTTAAGGAACCCGACGCAAGAATTTAGTTGTGTAGACGTTGTCAAATACACCGCAACCGACGAAATAGGAGCTGTGAAACTATTGGCAAGCGGAATTGAGGAAATCCCTTTATATTTTTTCCCAAAATGCTGTCCAGTGGGTGCTACATATGATACGTTCCAACATAAGTGCGTGAGAAGTGGCAGCAATAAATATAATAATTCCATTGGCACTCAACTGACATCGCATTTAAACCAAGGAGCTTTACATCTGACAATAGGTTTGAGTGATTGTGACTACGTGATTAAGGATTATACGTTTTCAGATTTAAGCGATATTGTTTTGAGTGAAGATAAAAGTGTTTATTTTGATGATATAAATGCAACATATCTAAATTACTGCATAGACGACATATTTGAGAGTGAAACTTATATTGTAAGAGTTTGTCATGAAACTTTTGATATTTGTAAAACTAACAGCACGGACGAAATAAAAATAACGTGCATCAGGAAATGCTGCCCAGACGGATACATGTACAAGAGTGGTCATGACTGTACATTTGATTTTGAACATGGAATGGATTTTCCCTTTGAAAAGAACTCTACTATACTAATAAATCCTGAAGGTAATACCAATATTTACATTTTGAATATGTCTTCTAATCTCTAAATTAATATTAGAACCATTCGCTATTGTACAAGGGCATAATTGTAAAAAATACCGTTACAATTATGAAGATTACAGCGTGGATCAGTTAGGATATTTAGAACTGGAGTGGCCTCGAAACCGTTATTCTCCGTTTAAAACAGCTTATTGCTTTGAGGAAGTCGACGATGGCAATATTTTAGGACAACAGCTATTTTTATGTTTTGAAGGCGAATTAGACAAGGATAAATTTGAATTTAGAGTTAAGAGGGTAGCTTTGGCGTTGTCGTGTGTATTTCTGAAACTCACTATAATAGGCTATGCGTTTGTACCTGAACTTCACAATTTACATGGAATAATTTTGATGTCTTACTGTTTTACCATGTTACTGGCGTATTGGGTTTTGACGGTCCTTTATTATTTTCCTACATGGGAAGGATTTTATTGTGTATTCTTGGGTGAGTACTCAAACTACTGTACTGCATGACACTAATAATACTTATTAAAGAAGTGGAAAATTTAAATGTTGCATTGGTTTGCCATTTTTTCAATTTCGTTATTTACACAAAATTTGTTAACTGTGTCGAAGATGATCAGCAAACTTTTGTTTATTCCTATCTTCTTCATATTAAACTATATTTTAGGTTTTCATGCTCTCATCGCTAAGTAGATCCAACGATACCTTTGTTCTTGGTATTACCGTCTGCAATAAGATATATGAATATTAATTTTGACTTCTACCGCTTCCAGTTCGTGGATAAATTGTAGTTACAATAGTTTATCTTCATCTGTGTTATTATAGACTACTTCCTAAATCAATTTGAGTATCGCTAAGAGCTTTATTACAGCACTCAGTGCGGTAATACTCTTTTTTACAAAACAAAGAATACATTAAACCAAAATTTATTGATGAAGATAAAATATTGAACGATACACGTTTGCTTACGGCACGTAATGAAACTCGTTTGACTGCAGCAGAACTCGTTTCATTAAGATGTTCGTAATCAAACTTCTATCGTTAATATCTATAACCAAACTCCTGTTATAAGCAATAATTTGTGTTCAGAAAATAGTATAATATTAATAAACTGCTCAACTACAGGTCTAAAGAGTAGCTTCAGCACTGCGAAAACATTAAGTATTATAGTGCACCCAGAATGTGTAGTTCAAAACGTGACCACCGAACTTCTGTAGATGGCGCCAAGTGGACAAGCCGCCACTGTGCTACAATGCTTGGAAATTTTGCAAAGTGGAAAATCGCCACCTTTCTCCAAAACCAAATAGCGCATGAAGGTGCTCGGGACCTTAGCAACAACTTTGCCCCCTTTCAAAATTTCGATATCTGTAGCCGTTCGAAAGTTACAGGCGATCCAGACAGACAGACAGACAGACGGACAAAACGTTCGCATAAGTACGCTGAAGCTACTAATAATTAGTACATATTTTCCCCTACTGTTTCGGAGGTTACTGAGATTAATGAGTCAGAGTTGATTTGCATCGTACTTTCCTATATTCAATTATGTAACGTTATGAATTCTCAACTAAATTCTTTTGCTACTCCCAAAAAAATCTGGGTTTGAACCAGCGTCTGCTGGTTGATAATGCAAAAATTACACGATCGAACCAATCAAGTAGTATATACACATGCATAATATTATGAGATTTTAATTTGCTTGATTAATTGTAAGCGGACACTGTTTACTGCAAAACTAGCCATAGAAGACAATAATCATTATGCAGCACATTGTATAAATTTTTATTCTTCTGTGTCTGTAATGCATGTAGTGTAATGCTTCTTCTTATTTTTTATTTAGAGATTATTAATAAGAATTTCATCATTGTGTACAATAATGTTTGAATACCGTTAAAAATATCTTGTAGATTCAAATGCTGCTCTAGTTTTAGTTTGAGAGGTTTTAACAAATTTGTACTACGCTGATTGGTTTAAATTTAACCATTTTTAATTTTCAGGTTATTTTGCTATGTATTGGTTACTTTCTTCTTTTATGTGGCTGAACGTGATGTGTTTTGACATGTGGAGAACTTTTGTGTAAGTATTCAAGGTTATTTTTCTTCTACGAGCCCCGTCTCATTGAATTTGGCCCAATGAGTAAAACTTTGTTTATCAGTAAAAATATCTGCTAAAAGAAATAGATAAAGTACATTTATTATTGTTTTTATCGAATTAATAACTAATTAATTACAACAAATATTTTACAATATTAAGCAAATGAGAACTATTTTAGCTGTTTTAAAATACAAACTACATTCCAAGCAAAATTAGCTAGGAATACAGGATCGCACGAATTCAGTTTTACCATTGAGTGACGTCACATTTTCTCTTTAAAACAGCATCTATATGTTTGGGTATAGTATTAGCCAGGTTCTGACGTTGATCTGAGATAAAACCGTTCAAGCTATCGTGAAGGCGCAATCGCAATGCTGGCAACGTTATCGCAGGATGAGCCCGTAACCTTTTTTTTAATTATATGCCATAATGGTGATAGGTCTGGACTACTAAATGTCCATTTTAATAGTGGGATTTCATTTTCCAAGGTCCAGTCTTTAACTTTTATAGCTGTACGATACGCAGCTCCATCCTGCTGAAAGGTAAATGGCATACTAGCATTTCTACATTCTTCAAGTTTAGGCTTAACATAGGTTTGTAATATTCCAATGTACGTCTAGGCATTGACTTTTTTTTCTACAACGTGAAGTCTGCCTACTCTCTTTACCGGCATGGATCCCCAAACCACTACAGATCAGTGATGGGCATAACCGGACAATTTTCATAACCGAATTATTTGCATTCGAATCATATTAATAACGGATTGATTATTTGAATAATAATTCGAATTAATTTTGGCTCTCGATTTGTGTCGATTAAGTCAGCCGGTTTGGTTGGCGCGTTCACCGTCATCTGCATCGGCATCGTAACTTGCAGATAGCAGAGGAACTAAGTTAATCGTTAATTATAATAATTGTATAAATGATTTTTATTTGATTTCTAAGGAGTTTAAACCATTGAGAATAGCTATATCAATACTAATCATAAAGAATTATAAATATGCGAATACAAAGTATCTATTGAATCTATTTTTAGTTCCTAAAATTCTCTAGTAGCACCCTTCCTTTTTCGCTTGCACATCATACCGGTATATTTTAGAATCCATAATTTATCTACGTTCAGCCTTCCGCACAATTAAAATTTTAAACATCGAAAAATCGAAATCCACTTCTTGTCCCGACTGCTCCATTATTAAAAATTAAATATAAATCTGTTACGATATTGGAAAATATTATTTCGCTTTCTGTTTATCCCTTATTAGGCATAATCAACCGCGTTTTGAAGCATAAATTTAGGCCGTTATAAATTAATACCAATCTCATACTCAGCAGAGCGTTATCTTTAATGGGAACGGCCCCATAAATTTAACTCGACTGGGAGTCTCAAATGTCTTAATAACATCAACAAGCAGCCGCGAGCCTCACTTGGCTCAATCTAATTACATACGTAGAAAAGGTCTTGACGTATTATTTACAGAATTTCGATCACTCGCAGGTCGATGAGATACGGCACGTGGTACTTATCAGGTTGAGGTTATTTTTGATTCGATTACTTGGAACAAAACCGTGTTACACAGGCTATTTCAATAACCGGATAACCGGTTATTTTTCATTCGAATAAGCCCATCACTACTACAGATGCAGGAAACTTGGCTTTCTTCTTTAAACAATCATTGTGGTATGTCTCGTCTTAGTTCTGATAACCCTACTGTAACTATCACCTACTCAGACTTCAAATCTAGATCCTTCGCCCCAATCTATTGCATCCCATTGATCTTGACACCAATTTCTATGATCTTTTGCCCAGTGCAGCCTATTCTTCTTTTGTTGCACCGTTAACAAAGGTTTCTCTTTTACCTGCAAAATAAATCGGTTTTTGTCGTTTCTGTGAATGAAAATAAAATGAATAAATGTAAATTTTAAGACCGAGTTCTTTTGCTGTCATGTGGAAAGTGGCCCTTGAGAAACTTTTTGCTGTTGTTCCATAACACACTGCGTTCACCAAAAATAGAACGCCTATTTTGTTTTATTATTCTTCTTAAAGCTCTTTTATTAATGCCAGTTATGCTATATTTTTTCCAATGTTATGCTTTTTAGCAATAGAACGGATTGTTTTATACAGACGAATAATATTGCGAACCGTGTATTGTGATAACTTCACAATGTGACTTATTTTTGTCCAAGATTTTCTATATTTTGACAGAAAAATGATTATTTTACGACTATCTTTTGCTATCGCCTTCCACGGACTATTTTCGGTAAACTTGAACTATTTAGCATAAGAATACTTTTAACAGATGCTACTTACACCTTTAGAAACGTAAAACATTTTTAGATTGTTTTCATAAAGCACAACGAAATTGATTATAGAATTAGTTGAAATAAGAAGTAACTATCTCAATAGGAAAACCTCGTGGAATTTTGTGTTCCACGCAACAAAAATCATTTGTTTTAATATTAATTATTTAGAAAGCAATAATAGCAGTAAAAAATAAAGACACGGTTCAAAGTTCTACTATTTCTTCGAAAAAAAATCATAATTGCAACTTTTAAGTGATTGGGCCAAATTCAATGAGACGGGGCTCGTAATATAAGGAATGACAACTTAAAAGGCAAAGTATACATAGTTTTATTTCCTATATCAGATAACCAATTTAGTTGTTGTATATAAAATAGATTAAAGTAAAACAACAAGAAAATCTAGGTAACACATTCAAGTTGTATTAAATTTATTTTGGTGAAACCGAGAGTGCATCAAAGAATCAAAGTGGAATTGTTGACGCTGCTACATCGTACTAACTCTGTAAACGTTTCCAAGGCAAGTGTATTGACTTAAAATGTCAGCTTGTGCAAAGTTCAGAATGTTGAAAGATTGTTTGTTTTAAATTCAAATGCAGACTTCCGTTTTTCTAAGAGGTTGTTGAATCATTTTCCTTGCTAAAACGGGTCGCGCAAAAATACACTTCTACTTAGCTTTAATAACTAATAACATAAAAATTATTCCCACGCCCGAAATAGCAAAATATTTTTAGAATGAAGTATATAAAAGAACTACATCCAGTTGGCTTTGACATTTTTTTGCACCTAGATTTTTATGTGCTGCTATTGTAATTAAGTATAACTAGCCAGAACTGTTAATACAAGTGTTAACAGCTTAGCCAGATTGAGAGCAATAAATAATATAACGGCACATACAAATTTACATTGAAAAAGACACAAAGGCAACTAGATGTAGTTCTTTTATAATAACCCTGTATACACTATCACGATAGATATGTACCGATGGGCCACAATTATATATAACAGCAATGAGATAACAAAACAACAAAATAACTCGTATTGCTTGAGTAAGAAAGAGATAAACATAGTAGCAAATATTCGAGAAGGCTTGACGCTTAATTTAATTATGACATTTGTCAACTAAATCTCTACTAATCTCTTTCTTACTCAAGCATTCTATTTTGTTATTCATGTTATCTCATTGTTGTTAGACAGGGAACAAAAAGAACGAAAATTGTATTTGTTGTGTATCCAAATAATTGTTTAGTATATAATTATGGCCCCATCCGTATAATTATGATATGTTTTATCAGACTTTTTCCACTGTCTAGGGTGTATATCACACGACGTTTCGAGAGTTTTGATCTACTCCCGTTTTCAAACGTTCCTGACTAGTACTGAGGACTGATTTTGTACTTCTTTAAACTTAAATTCGTGCCTCCCCCGGGGTTTGAATCCGGGACCGCTGATCGCTGTGATTACTAGTCTGTCACTCTTACCACTAGGCCACCAGCGCTGGTGTCCTTCTCAGGACTAGTCAGGAACATCTGAAGACGGGAGTAGATCAAAACTCCCAAAAACGTCGGGTGATATACACCCTAGACAGTGGAAAAAGTCCGATAAAACATATCATAATAGACCACTGCCAAAAAATGACATTTAGGAAAAAGATGTATAATTTTACTCTGTTCACATTTGTTTACATGAAGTTTGGCCATAGCAGTTTTCACAATTTAGCTGTCTAAAATTATATTGTTGTGTTTGAATGAGGTTTGCATTTGAGGTTATGGTTCTCAAAAGCATTTAGGTTAGGAAACGTTACAAAATACCTTCAACTGCAATGTTTCCATATTTAAGCAGAACAGAAAATAGAACTTTTATTTAGTCATTTTTATTTATATATCTTGTTTCAGTAATTATGTAATTGAATACATCTTTAATTAAGTATATAGAAGGCCTTACAATACTTATTTAAATATTTGTGCACATGTACTATCAAAATAAGTAGTCCTTCTGGTAACAATATTCTATTCTGTCAAATGACAGAAAATGTGTTGGAGGTTATTCAAGTTAAACAACAAAATAAAAATAACGGTTCTGTTCATGGGTAACTCAATAACAAACATCCAACACCAACCTTCCTACAAAAAAGGTGTGTTTAGTGATTTGTGGAATCTACCATGAAATAAAAAAAATGATTCTGAGCAGGCCTTGATATGTGTTATACGGTTGGTAGTACTGAAGTGTATTGTCAGTCTATGTCAAATTCGACATTAAAAGGTTAGGTTTTGTTTGTTGTTTGACACAGACTGACGTAAAACTTAACCTGCAATTCTCGAATTTGACATAGACTGACAATACACTTCAGTACTGCCAAACGTATAACACATATCAAGGCCTGCTCAGAATAATTTTTTTTATCTCATGTTACTAAAGTACGTTTTTTTCCTATAACAATTTTCAAGGTCAAGATAAAATTTGCAAAACTGCTTTTTTAAAATTATTAGAAAATTTATTTTCGTCAGGATTTTCTGTAAACGACTTGTGTCATTTTGACATTTAAAATTAAATTGTCAGCTTTCCTTTTTTGAAAATGAATATGCATAAAAAACGAAATCTTTTAAAATTAAATGCAAAAAAAACAATTCTGAAGTGTGCAGAGCAACTGTTGGATCTGCAGCCCAACATGACAGAAGACGAAGTTTACGAACGATTACCTAAAAACAAAACTCGTTTAATACCAGATTTTAAATTTTCCGCCAATTTTTAGTTCTAAAAAGTTACTAAAACAAATTGTACCAACATATATTTTTTAAAGTAATCCAAGCAATGCCAACATAAACCCTAAATTCTTTGACCTTCAAAATTTTTATAGGAAAAAAAGAACTTTACACTTATATCCTCTAAGCAGGCTATACTGAGGTGACATTTTTGTTGGTACGCATGGAAAATAATTGACAGGACAAAATTGGTTAATGTTGTTTTCAATTTGTGGTTATGCTTTTTGAAGGCTTGCATTGTTGCCGGTTAAATTTTTCTCATTAAAATTGTAAAAATGTCAATAAAGCAGGTGTAAAAAATGTCACAGTTCTTTTATGTTACAGTTTGATTGCTATCACAATCCATACATGCAACCCAATAAAAACAGCCTATTGGGAGGAGGGAACACTGTGAATGGATTATATGTATACCTGTTTAAAGATTCATCATTATTACTTTAAGCATTTAGCTTCACAGGCTACTCTGACACCCATGTTTTCCTCGGTTTGTCTATACATCTTTTCCTTTTAGGGTTGAAATGTCTTGACATTCTTTATTCGTGATTGCTGCAACTTGTTCTGTATTTCGTTGTATTATTTTGTAGCGAGAAGATGTTAAGATTTTGTTTAATATCATAATTTCTCAATATGTTCCACTTTCTATATCTCTTCACAATGCCTAGAAATTTAATTTCGATTGACTCAATTACATTTTCTGGTTGCTTCGTGAGCATTTCTGCTTCACTTCAGTATAACAGTGTTTATACTGCAATTGTTTTATAGAATTTGTATTTTGTCACCTTTCCGTTTTATGTCTAAGGTTTCTGTGTACGAGTATAGCACCGCACATATTCCTAAATTTTGGTAGTTTTCGGCCAGGATTTTTTTTCTTTATCTAAAAATAACTTGTGTCCCAACTAAGCGATTTTCGATATTTGTCTATTATTTCTGTTCTTATATAGGGTGTTTCAATATTGCACATAATAAATGTAAGGGCGTTATTCTGCATAAAAAATACAAGAAAAACTCTAAGAAACATATAGAAATCGGTCATTTCAAAGATATTCTTGATCAAAGAATTAACGATAGCAATTCGTTTTTCAAGCGTTTATGATTTAGTAGCCTGGTGTTTTGTTCCAACGCATGTTTTTTTGTTTGCACACAATATGTGGGAGTTGTTCTATAGTATCTAAAAGTAGAAAAATGCGTTAAAAAATAAATTATTTCAAGTTTTTTTTAATAGTAAAATTTATAGTAAATGTTCGAAGTAATCTCTTTCTTCTGAGTGACTCATAATAATTCTGATATTTGTAAGTAAAACATACGTAAAACACCAGCCGACTAAACCTACACGTTTTAAAAACGAATTGCTATCTTTAATTCTTTGATCAAAGATATCTTTGAAATGAATGATTTTAGGACACATGTTTATTAGAGTTTTTCTCTTATTTTTTGAAGTAGAATAACGCCCTTATATTTGTTCTGTGCAATTTGGAAACACCCTGTATAAGTTATGTATTACGTTGCATAAAACGTTTCGGTCTACCTTATGGAAGGATTTTTGTAGGCCCATGGAGGCTGGATGATTTTCCAGGTTATATTTTTTCTCTTCGCGATTATTTGTTATAGGGCGAAGAAGGTGCTTATACAAGTTCTTTCTTTCTTAAATTCTATTCGTTCTTCAAGTACTAGATTTTAGCTACTGTTCTGACTTCTGTGAATTTATTCATCAAACATTGAGGGGGAGGACTGACGCGTCCATCAAGACCGGAAGTGACCATTTTCAGCAATCTCTATAAATAGTTTTTCAACGTATTTAATGAATTGTTTACTAGTTTGTTTGTTTTTATGATGCGACTTAGTTTATGTGGATGTAATATTAATTTATCTACTCCAGTGGGATAAGTAACGCATTACGTCACTCATTTGACACTATTTCAGTTAAGTAATGAAGCTCATTACATCACTCAGCTATGTAATGGACTTCATTACGTTACTGAAATAGTGTCAAATGAATGACATAATGACATTTGCCTACTAAAATATTTTTGGAAATGACAGATCTGACATTTCTCTTAATGCACTTTTCTCAATTTTAGGCAGTCGTAGATAAAATTTTGTACAATACATGTGTGATAATGAATCATTAATATACTTGTGTGCTTACATTAATGATGCTGTTATCCCACTTGTATAGTAAATAACTATTAAATAAGAGCACAAATGCTGTTATATTATTTAGAATTTATCAAAAAAGGAAATCCTCAACATCTTTTGATAAGAGAAAGTCGCTGGTAATCAAAGAAAAGAAAATGATAATGCTAATATATTTCACAATTAGCATAAAATATGACAGTAACTTCCATGTTTAGATCTACTCAACGTCTTAAATATACTAAGTCTATGCATTCCTCGTAATAATATTTATAGCGACACATAAAACTCAGCATGAAGCACGAAAGTGTTTATTTGCTTTTTCTCTGTTATGAACCATACTGTTTATATTTATTTACATCTTTGAGGATTTTCTATAACAAAGTTTTCTAGTAATTTTGATAAATCGAATAATAGCGAATTGTATGGTAACGACTCAAAAATAATTTTTAGAATAATTTTAATATGGATACCTGCTTCTGAGATACTTTAAGAAAATTCTCTGAAAACTACAATTTAATACCATATGATTGAAAACTTTTATTCTCTAGAGGGCTGTGGATTTTTAAAAAATTTAATTTATGTTGGTAGTGATGAGTAAAGGTACTCTAACCTATACAATTTTGACAGAATCATTTACCTAACTTTTACACAATGTTTAATACTGGTGTTGTGTATGGAAAATGGAGGAAATCACTTGGTATATTAGAGCCGTTTTTGTTATTAATATTTTTATGTCATCAACAGGAATGTTTATATTTATGAAAATGACATTATAGATATTTTGTTCAATAGTTCAATGCATTTTCTTTTATAAAAAGAGTGTGGTAATGAAGCTCTTAACGATACTAAAATTAATTTGGTTAAGAGTCTATAACAACTCCGATGAAGATCAACAATATAAACTTAAACTGTCGGATGTACAATGCCAATGGCACAACGACTGCCAAAATAAATTTAAAGAGAAAAAATTCCACAGCTTTCTAGACGATAAAAGTTTTCTGTCATATGATAGTTATTTTACATCCAATTTCTCTAAAAAGTATTTATTTCTAAAAAGTTAAAACCCGGTCATTGTTTAAAATTTTATTCAATTTTTAGGTCAATGAGGATACAAGGTAGAGGTGAAAAGAAAAAGCAACTACGACGATTTATGTGGTATTGTTGTTACGCATGGAATACACCGGCAGTAATAACGATATGTGCACTTCTAACTCAACAATTTGGAAGTTTTCTTCCACAAACTTTGCAACCCATTGTTCCCAGGATTGGTGATTTCAAATGTTTTTTTGATCGAGGCGAGGTTTATTGCATGGCAACTATAAAAATGTTCTATTATACCCTTTTACAGAAACTAATATGGTAGCCTACGCAGTATGGTTCATATGCCCTATCTCTCTAATATTTAAATGTAATTTGATTCTGTTCGTTAAGACCAGCGTTTATTGCTATAAAGTAAAAAATGATCTGGAAAAGATGAAAGACATGCATCTAACTAAAAATGAATATAAAAAGATTTTTTCTGCTTATATGACAAGGTAATATTTGAATTTATAGCAATTTTTGTTTTCACTATTTTTATTTGGATAGTTCAATTATTAAAGAAGAAACAAAAATATAAATATTAATTACAACCATTTTTGCATAAAAAAGTTGCTGAGTGCTTAGTTAAATAATGCTTTTGCAATTTCACGTTGCTAAGACTTTAACTTTTCATTGTAGCAGGACCAATTGAAGAAACATTAATTTTGTAAAAGTTACATTATTGAAGAACTGTAGATATTTATGTAATTGTATTGTATTGTCTGCTTAGTTTTACTTGTTTTTCTCGTATTATATGCTGATGTAAGTATTCATTCGCTCGTATAATTTTTATATTTTATCTTGTTCAGTAAATTTAAAAATACGTTACTGAAACATATTAATATTTTAGGTTGAAAACGATTGTAAAGCTATTTATAGTGATGGGAGTTTCTTGGCTGACTGAGAGCATTGCTGCTAGTTTTATTTCTCCTACAGCAGAAGAATGGATAAAGGGAATTTCACTATTTTTCGATACATTTAATGGTTTGCAAGGTAAATGCTGCAAATGCTAGTTTTCGAAGAGATGACAATAATTTGATTTGTTCTTCTTAGGAGTGTTCATATTGGCATTTTTATTTTGAACAAAAATTTTTTCAACGCGCTTAAAAAGAGACTAGGAGCAAAGGACTCGCGAAGACCGTCTCAAAGCACGACTTCTACAACCAAATTGAATTAAACAAGGAGACGTGAAATACGGATTGGATTGTGCGTACGGATACAAATTGCGGTTAACAATTTAGTTATGGAATGTAGATGCGTATAGATTAGAAAGTGCTTAGCTATAGGTTTTATTAAAATACTCGATTATTTTGTGAAGTTATAAATTGTACTTCCTGGTGTACTCAGCGTGTTAACAGATATTATATTAAACATTGTAACTGTTGGTTTCATTTATAGGTAAACAAGGTGAGATATATTTTTATAAAATAAAATATGTTTTTGTAAAATCGTATTAAAATAAGGTCATTTATGCATTCATTTACGGGCGTAAATAGTGCCTTTTGCGCCCTAAGGCCTAAAAATAATTTGCGGGCGTAAATAGTGCCTTTTGCGCCCTAAGGCCTAAAAAACCAGCATCACATTCGCAACCAACAACAATTTGATTTTTGAGAACGAATCGTGCCATTTATTTTTCAAAGCTTTAAGGTGGATTTTACAAAAAATCTTATTTGCATTTCGGGCGTGAACGGTGATTTTGGCCCTTTGGCGTTTTATAATCCCTCGGCCCTTCGGGCCTCGGGCTTATAATTTCGCCGCGGGCCAAAATCGCCTCCTTCACGCCCTTAATACAAAAATAGCTATTTTGCACTTGCGGGACTAAAGTTGGCACTTTTGTCACTTATTTCAGGGACTAAAGTAGCTCATTTTATCTCTAGGGACAGAAGTAATTACTTTAGCCCCTAGGGACTAAAGTAAAAAATGTTACCGTATCTATGGTAATCTATGGTAAATTAGGGGTTAACAGGTTAGGTTTCGCGTCAGTTTTGACATAAACTGACGCAAAACCTCATCTATTAACCTCGAATTTGACATAATTGTGAGCTCTTGTCATAATGACTTACATTGCCACCAACTTTAAAATTTAGCAAAGGCTACTAATTTTAAAATAATTGTAACTAAAATGTCAATAAATGACGTTTAAAAAAACGGGTTTTCGTTTTAAATCTTCCTGCAACGTGAAAAAAATAGTATATGCAACTCGGAGAGAATGCTATTTTGCTTCAGTGCAATTTCTGACTCTCGGGCTTCGCCCTCGAGTCAGAAATTGTACCTCAGCAAAATAACGCATTTCTCTTCCTCATTGCATAATCTACTATTATAATCCGGTGTAACGATAATTTTTGAAGATTCATTAATTTTAGGGTAATCTTTGAATACTCAGAGAAACTCTGGAATTCAATTGCTGTACCTTATAGTTTACGTTGATGAATGCGCAATTTTTCTTTGGTAGGTTGTACCTATACTATTTTTACAAAATTACATATTTACAGAAAATGTAACTGGGATATGCTTTTCAATAAATGTTTGTTTTTTGTTATGATTAGTTAACGACGCATACACATTTATTTCACTAATAATAATAAAATTAATGTCTTTCTATTTTGGTATAGGAAGCCTAATATACAACAAATACTTTACAACAGGCGAAGTTCAGCATGATGAATTGTCGTGAAGCTGCTTTGCCACTTAACCTCTTATATATTTTTATAAGCTTGGATCCTATTATTAAAGTTTACACAACTAAAAAGATGCATTTACTAAATATAGAAAATATGTAAGTAATTACATATCAGTATTAACCTTAAATATTATTCCTTCTTTATTTTCGCTTCGAACCATTGTCAATAATGATTTTTTGGATTTTTTAATTATATTGTTTTGCATGCGGGGGAGCGTAGTGTAAGTCGCGTGCGGCGCATTACCTCCGTTGCACTTCCTGCGAGCTATGAATGGCTATAGATTATGAATGGATGAATATAATAACACTATCGTATTTGGTTCTTTACTTTTCTGCTCTGTAATATTCGTCAAAGTTATTAATCTTTTAAAAACAACGTCTGTTTATATAAACGATACTTAGAAACATTTCAAGGTTAATGTGTTTAAAGCGTCGTCTGCGTTGATTGTTTATTAATTATTTATCGGTTAAATCACAATGGTGAGCTTCGTTAGCAACCACAATATTAAAATAAAATAAAGAGAAACAGCTCGACGTCGCCGTTCCGGATGTTGGCTATCATCACAGCTATGCGTGTTTTATTAACTGCAGCTCGAAACAATTCGATGGATGTTACTCCGTACCATTTGCGTAAGTACCAAGTACCAAGTACCTATACAAACAAAAAACAATGCACACGCAATTTATCCGAGTGTGCATAGAATTAGGAGCGCGGTGACTGGATCTGGCGGCCTTCTACGCAATATACAGGCCTGATGATTTCTTCCAACGTAAACAAGATCTGGTCGCTAAGTAGCAGAAGCACAGGCTGCTGACTTTATCTGGCGTCGAAAATTGATATTTTCTACAGTCACCTCAAGCCGTCAATTTTGAGCAGTGAAAAATGTACAATGTTTTTACATCAGCGCGGTAATCGAAAAGTTACACCAGCACTTAAGAAGCGCTAACGCAGAAGGAACTTATCATCAACGGGAAACAGGATGGCATGCACGCAGTTCGGCAAGTAATACACGAATGGAACAACGCACACCTAAGAAAAAACAAGATGGGACAAGCGGCAAAACGTACGAATAAGAAAGAAGATAGGGAAAAAGAAAAAGAAGAAATAAAACGACCAAATCGAAGGAAGTAGGTGTTAACCCACACAAAACTATATTTCAAAATTTACTCACCCGAGCTGGAAGGCGGCCTATCGTTACTTAGCTTCTAATTCGAAAAAATATTATATCCCGGGTTGTTCCGGTTATTCTGACAATCTGAAACAAAGTTGAAACTGACAGTAAAACTATGGTTTTTTAACGAAGATATTCGCCCTTGGCGAAAAGAAATTCGTATAACCACAGCGTTTTTTAAAATCAAAAGCAGAATAATCTCTCGAAATTTAAAATCTGTCCATGATCACAAACGAGCAAATAAAATTTTGGGCTCATCTGAGCAAAGATCGCCTACTCGGCTGGGAAACATGCCCCCCCCCCCCATGCTAACAATATAAACTGTGCGAAGCTTGTACGGAGAATTTTGCAATTTGTATAGGCCCAATATTGCCTCTCCCTTTATCACACGATAAAGAAGGGAAAGTCGAGTAGGATCTTCACTGCAGTGGTAGGCGTTATTTTTATTGCTTCGTATTGTAGTAATGTTTAGGTATCTTAAATCTTTTCCAGTCTTAGTTTCGTGGTTTTCTGCTTGGCCATGAGCCATATACTCTTGATTTGAGTTCCATGGTTTGCCATATGTTAGTCTAACAGCTTTTTGATGCTGCGAAGGAAGAGAGGTCTTAACACTCCACACATACTTACCGATAATTTTGCACATGCCAAGGGTCGAGTGGGAGAATTGCTGGTTGCAACGAAAACTGTCCCGAGGTTTGACCGAGGGCAGTTTTCTAAGGCTAACCAGCACGACGACTCTTGGCACGGGCAAAATTAACTGTAAGTGTGTTGCCCGCGTTTATATTTTGTAGATTATTACACAAAACCTGTATACGAATTACGATTTAAAATTGATCTAATAACGCCAAAAATTCAAAGGGCTTGTTTCTTGCATTTCTATTTCTAATTATGACACCATCCACGGGGTGGATAATCATCCCTAAGGTGCTTATCGCTTGATATCAGTCATGTGACAGTTGAGTGTAGTAAGCCTGTTTATAAATTCTTCCTTATCTTGTTGTGATCCATTCGCATCTATTTCTTGCAAGATTTCTTCTTTTCTTTCACTTTTTGTTTTACGTCATCATTTCACTATTTTGTTCTTTTATTTTGCTTGCCTACTGTTCTTATTCCACAGATTGTTACCGCTTTTCTGTACAATGTTTGCTTGAATATTTCCCATCTCTTTTTGAATGTTAACTTCATTATTTCTAATTTTAATATTTGGAATTCCTTATCTGCCTCCTCTTAATATTCCTTTCTTCTGCCTTTATCCTTTAATGTTTTATTGCCACTTTTATGAATTCGGTTTCTTCCTCTGTCTTTAGCTTTTGTACTCTCCATATCGCTCTTACTAGTTTATGATTAGTTGCTAGTCTGCCTCTTTATCAGTACAGATTTATTGTATATTTTGTCTCTGTGCATTTATTTCGTCTGCCACAAACGTATACTTATTTTCCAACTTTTGGTAACAGAATGTGTTTCCTATTAAAAATTTTGCAGAACTCTAACATTTCGAATCCATTCCTGTTTATTGTTTCCTTTTCATAATCGCCCATATCTCCTGTTTTTACTCCTTCCTATCCCCCAATATTATTACTTTTTCATTATCTTCTGATACTTCATACATGACCTTCTCTAGTTCTTTGTAGAATTATATTATTTTCTCTTCTTCAGTTTCTTCTAGCGGTGCATATATGTATGTGTACTATTATTCCTCTTTCATTCATTTGTATGTGTAATACTATAATTCTGGAGCTTATTGCCTCGAATTCATTTAACCTTGAATCGATTTGGCTTATGTCCTGTGAGTATACCTGAGTAGTATAGGCTATGTCTGCTTGCCAGTGTTAGATCTCCATTTCCTTTTTGCTATGTTTCGCCTATTCCCATTATTGCAATTTCGTCTTCATTCCTTTTCTCTGTTATGCTGTGATTGTTGTTGTATTCCATGTTCTTATTATGTGCTTATTGTTATCCAGTACATTTATTTTGTTACTCGACTATTTTCTATTTTCATTCTCATTTGTTCTTTTCTCAATGTGGTTGTCAATATTTTTTCTCATATGCACGTTCTGAACTAATAGTTTTGTGGGATTTTCTCTTGTTTTACATTTATATTTTCTTTTGTGAGGGGTCTTTGGCTTACAAGTTAACATTTTTTCTTAGATTTTTCTACGTATTCTTCTGATCCATCTTCTATTTTTCTTTCTTCTAGAATTTCCTAATCTAAAGAGATATAAAACAATACGAATTTTATTTAATTAAAATAGTAGAGATAAAGCAATTTGGTGTAATTTGGATATTAGCTTTTACTTCCAAAAAGTTGGTATAAGGTTCAGAAAGTGTAGTTTATGCAAGGATGGGGAGATATTTTTTACTGTAACTTTTTACAATAGAAATTTTTGTTAATTATAATGTATTCGAAGAAACCGGCTAGCGCAGTTGGGAAAGTCTTCGGTTCGAATCCCGCGGAGGCCGGAATTTTTCCGCAGACTTGGCGATTGGAATCGGGTGCGGTGAGACCATTCACAGTTGTTCACCAAATTAACTGTGCTCTACTGAGAATCACAGACCGAAGAGATAGAGTAACAAGGTCAACACACCATCAAGATAGACACCTCACACAATGGTCGCTGCGCATGCACAACAGGAGCGCTTCAACTTTGTAATCCGAATCCGGGGCAAGTTGAGCATTGTACCGTCAGACAGACGCTAGCGTGTAACACCAACTTCTACACCGCAAGGTAAAATAAGGTTACCGATAGCACATACATTATATAGTTGAAAAGATTAGACTTCTTCGCATAAAAAAGGTGTTCTCGTTTGGAATTGCTGAGTGGTTTTCGAGAAATGTGAACCTAAAGATTGAAATTTGCTACATCAGGAGCCTAGTCTACTCATAGTAATGTATTTTTCTCTTTACCTTTCTTGAAACTGCAGCTTCCTTAAGACACATTCCGGGCCTAAATTGATAGAAACATTTTTTATTTTGAGGAGTACAACTCCCTGTGGAAGTTTGGAACCTTATTTTAGAAACGCCCTGTATACTTTTAGATATCAAATATCTTTTCGGTTTGATTGTAGTGTTAAAATAATATTACGTAATTTTGGACAGAAAGTTGTAACTTTCTGCTGAAAAACATTAGATGAGTTTAATAATGTATGTTTCGTGGGTCTATTTAAGTCCGCTTTTAAATCACTAATAATTTTTTATGCTTTGTCGAAATAATGGATTTGAATTTCAATGCCATTTATCAATCACATAATGTAGTAAAACAAAGTTTATATCTAAACTATGTCATATTATATGATATATTTTCTTAATATAATTATTTAGAGCCTTGTATTAAACTCATCGTTTTAACTTAACGAGACTACCATATTCTAGATCGTAATACTATCTTAACGTTAATTTCAGTCGGCATTGTTTTATCTCTAGAAATATGAAATGCAAATATTAATTTATAACTTAGGTAAATATTGTTTAAGCAGAAGCACATTAAGTACGAGTTTCTGAGATGTGCGTAGCGATTATCAAAAAATCTTGTATTCCTATTACATGTCAGTAGTAGGGAAAAGAATTTACGTCGTTTCTGCGACAAAACTATTTACTTAAAATAATTGCTTATTGCTTTTGCATAAAAGTTCTTGCCGTTCTTACGTAAAAATAGATAGATAATGGTGTTCCCTACTTTTGTTGCGGTGTGTTATTTCAGACGTGGTCATTCTGAGCTTCAGTTGTAATTCGGATGTGGTGGAGATCATAGCCGTTGAGTAGTTCGAGAATGGCTCGATTATACCCTTCTTGGTATATTGTTCAGCTTTTTTAAGCAGTTGTCCAGCTTTCGTCGAACAGTTTGCCTACCACGATTTCTTCCATAAATGTTGCAGTCGGGACGAAGCACTGACGTTGGTGGATTCAGCTAATCTGCTACCCTATGAATGCGTTTTCGATGTAAACAGAACCTTCCAGTTTTTAACAAGCGAAGTTGTGCTTTGTCTACCATAGAGTTTAGCCGAGGAAAATGCATGCGTGTAAGATATCATTACCACGGACACGGATGTTAATATGTATAAACTATTAATATTTTGCAGCATAGACTTCTGGAAGAATCTTTTTAATTTGTATGAATAACTGTGTTTAATCTTATTAAAACATGAGTTAAAATTATAAAGTTATTTCAAAATATTGGTTAATAATCATGTCAAACTGCTGAGTCATTACTCATTAGCAAGTATGTACTGCAATTGCAACTCAGTATTTTAGTCGACAATGTAAAAATGTTATGTATATAATGTAATAGTCCCGCCTAATAAAGTATATTAGTATATAATAGTTTTTAAATAAAATAATTAATGGCAAGAGATACTACACTTATAAATTGTATTAGATTCAATTACGAACCTGCCTGTCACACTCAGGGCAAATTAAAAGAGTATAATTTATTACCACAAATAAATGGTTTATTGCTCATTCTTACTTTATCTCTCCGTTGTATGCCAATTCAACTCTGGTATTGGGGCAAATGCACAATTTCCATCTGACCTATAGATAATCTTTAAATTTGACTCAGCAACTAAACGATCTGTGGTTGCAAGAAACAGAGTAAATTGAATTTTAAAACACCAAAATGGCAAGGAAGCATCAGGTAAATATTAATACTGTGACGTAGCAATTACTAAACTCGTTTTGTTTCTAGTGTGACGTCTGAACCCACACGCGATTGTTATTGTTCTATATCCGGTCATCTTGCATAATCAAAGGAGGCTAACTGAATTTCTCGAAGTTGGACGGATCTGGACCACTGGAACTGGCGCTACACCTCGTAGACAATCTTCACTTGACGAACTCCGCTAATTCTGGGGCTGCAGCAAAGGCTTTCTGTGGAATCCTACCTTAAACGGAGACACTCGGATGCTGGATACACTTTTTAATGCCGCCACGGGAATTGCGCACTTGGAAATGGCTTATTAACTGAAATTCCTACACGTACGCGCTCCTGAAGGTCGTCTCTAACCGTAGCAGGTACTATTCTCGCTGGACGATGCAGCTTACTTAAGGAAATAGGCCCCCGAAGTCACTCGCACTTGGACGAATCTTGCTGCTGGTTAATCTGCTTCACTTGAACCTCCTAACACTTGGAAAATTATACCCACAGATGCCCTGCACACTGGTTAATAACTTTACACACAATTGGTCTAACTAAAGACTTTTATTTAGAATTTTATGCGATAAACCGAGGAGCTCTATCTGTCCCTAACATAAATTTTACAAGCTTGTTTGGTTATTATTAAAAAAACTGTCATGCCACTTAGCAACTAGATTTTCAATTTTTATAAAAGAAATTAGGATTGATAACATGTTCAACCTTGTGGACTACAGTTTTGATGTCATGTCTTTGCATAACTACTAAAATTGTATTTTTCTTGGAATAATGTCACTACGCTTTGCTTTGCCTTTTATATCACTTTTGTTTATAATGCACTGATACACTTGGAGTTCATTTCGCGTCTAACTAACTGTCTTTCAGTCGGTTGCCTTCCAGTTTTCATTGCTCTATTGCAATTATTATTTTTCCAGCACTGTTTCGTTTACCTTTAAGCTAATTTGCCGTTTGCTGGCTTACACTTTTAATACATAACGCTCATTATCTTTCTGTACTTAACAAATCATTCTGTATCATTTTATTCATATTATGTCTGACATTAATAAGCTCAAATCCGTCAGTTACAAATTAAATTGCATTTGCCCTTCCGAACATTTATCATATCTAAAACTCTCAACGTAACCCTTCTGAAACCTGCTTTATTTCATGCTAACTTATATCCCTCAAATTATTAGTTACTGCTGCTCACATTAAGCACACTTATTAATGTAAAGTACTGATTATCTTACAACAGATAAAATATTTAATTCTGTGTTCATGTTGACCTTATTCAATTAGTTATTTTATCAATCAGAATTGCTATGGGCAGTGAACCATTACAATAAAAAATCTTTTTTAGCTAGTAAATCAGTACTAATCTCAATGTTTTTCCTCTCTCAATATCTGCAAAGAGTATGTTTTCCAAGCCATAAACTTGGTGTATGAGGCTGTGCACCGGTATAACCTCTCAACCCTTATCCTAGGAGATAGTTTTCCAAGTCAAAATTACGTGTCTCTGAAGCTGTAGACCGGCGATCTCTTGCAACCGTTTACTACAAAAAGTCATCGATACCTGGACGCCTACATCGCATCGGTACAATTGAAATGGTATATATATAGCGTTATTGTGGTTGTTTATGTTACATTTGTACTTGTCTACCTTTGAGCATTAAACTAGTGTTATTTTATTTCGTAGTGGCTATTTATCTAGTGTCAGTGTAGCAATAAGCTACAACTCCATTGCTATGCCAAAGCAGTTGCTGTCTGCACAAAAGTTACGGAATTTTATGAGACCTTTCATATAATTTTGGTTTGGTCGCCATTGATGAGCGGTTGCTGAAAAAGTGCACATTAGTAAGAATGGTGGACCCTAAAATAATACTTTGGCAGATCGTGTCGAAGTAAAACTTGTAATTTCCAAATTAACAATCGCAGACCCTGGTTCAAATCGAGTCATGGCCCATGTGGAAAATGTAGTTTAGTAAACGCGTCCCACCGGACAGATGTAAACATGCTATCTCCAGGACGAGATAACCTATCAGGATGATTTCTACCCCAGTTTGTGGGGAATACTGACGCAAACAAGTAAAAAGCTTTTGGGCGAGATGCATGTGTTCTTCGATTTGCATTCATGATTCCAGTAACAGTCGTGAAGCCGGCCGCGTTAAGGTCACAGGTTGGAAACTGGACACCGAATATATATATTTTTCTAATTATTGAAAGAAACGGATAAAAATTTTTATCCTTTGTCACTTTTAAGTGTGAAATGTCAGAGCCCCGTTTTAACAGATTATAAAGTCCATTAATGTGTCCCAACTGTGCTGAATTATCGATAATGTCTTTGCACCCTTTTTAATTTGTGTAATTTACAGGTTTTGTTATTGTATATTTGTCACTATCTTCGTTTCTACTTCCAAGGTATATTAAGCGAGTTTTAAGGTAAACCTAAAAAAATATAGTCCTGATTTTTGGAACAAATATTTTTTAGTAGCATTGAAGCAACCCTTTAAAAGTCCCCATCTCTGACTGTCATAGTGTTTTGAAGCAAGAAAGGGCCAACAGCCCAGGAATATTAAGAACCTAAAACAAATAATGTTGCACTGACTTTTGGCACAATTGTTCCTTTGTACCATAGAAGCAACCCCTTCAAGATCCTCGCCTCAGGGTGTCGGAATCGTAGTTTTCTGAAGCAAGAAAAGACCAAGGGTTAGGTAATAATAGACACATTTTAACAGAAACCTGAAACAAATAATGTAGTACTCATTTTTGGATGAAATATTTCTTATTATTCTAGGGGGACCTAGGGGTGGATCCCTTCGTCAAGATTATATTACATTCCAGGGCTCAAAACATTCCAGAAATAGCAAACGTAGTTATTAAAACTTTAAATAATCCGCCCAAAACCATAAAATATTTCATTCCTAACATTATGAGGGTTTCCTTAAGGTTTTTTTTAATATTACTGAGCTCTTGTCTTTTCTTGCTCTAAGAAACTACAACGCAGCTATCCAGGAGCGGGTACTTTTAAAGAGTCGCTTCTAGGGTACTAAGGAACATGTGTGCCAACAATCAGTACTGTATTACTTATTTGAGGTTTCCTTTAAAATTGTTTAATATTACTGGGCTCTTGGCTAATTTCCTCCAATAAACTATGACGCCGGCACCCCAGAGGCGGAAACCTTTAAAGAGTCGCTCCTATAGTACTAAAGAACAGTTGTTCAAAAAAACTAGTTACATATTATTTGTATGAGGTTTCCTTTAAGATTTTCTCAATATTACTGGGCTCTTGCCTTTTCTTGCTCTAAGATTTTTACCCCTAGTTGTCTTTGACTTTTCAAAATATTTAGTGTCACAACTTCACTTGTTAGGGAAGTTCTGTGTAAAGCCCTTTACAGATTTTCTAAATTGTATTTAAGAAGTTCAGCGATTACTTGTGCTAACATTATCGTAGAAAAGATCAGGTAATTTTATTTTTCCAATACCTGCTTGTAAAGCTGTACTTTCTCTATGAAAATGTCTATAGTAAAGTAACATTTTATCCACCCTCGTCAATAAGTAAGTAAAGTAACATTTTTATTGACGAGGGTGGATAAAATGTTACTTTATTCATTTGTGAATAAAACAGTCTATAATCCATAAGAACTAGCAGAATAAATACGTGTTATTGTGGTAACTAGTACAAAAGCAGGTAATATGATTATTTATTTCTATCTATTTATTAATTTTTAAAACTTACGTATATAAATATATGTATTGGAATAAAGAAGAATAAAGAGATTGTATCTCACTCGGATTTGCCTCCTGAGCTTAAGTTTTCCCCTTATGGATAAAATGCCTGTTTCTTCACTAGTACCATACATAACTATTATTTCACGGTAAAAATGCAAGACTGAAATTTTCGGAACGTGAGTGACCAATAATTGCGTAAACTGTAAAGACGATTTGATGGATAAATTAAATAGGTTGCTACTAGTTTATTAGGATACAAGAATGTAAATCCACAAGATACCTACCAGTTTTACTATGAGCCAGTTAAAACTTCTCTTATAAGGAAACGCTCGTGGATACCTACCGACGCTTTCGTGGAACATATATTTTTAAATAAGGTTTTCAGAAGGCAAGAGAAAATGTTACCACATTGAATGTGAGTCATTAGTATGGAAATTTTTTGTAAGTAACAGTTGTTTAGTATCCATATGATATTCAGATCTTGTATCTACGTGATTGTCTCCTATATTTTATTTATTATGTCAATAAATTATTGTTGAATTTTCTCTGCTGACGAGGGGTTCAATATTAATTTTCAGTTGGAACTACATATGCTGAATTGAGGCTTATTTTCGTTACTGATAATGCATATTGGTGGTTGCTTACAGAGGTGCTAGATAATCTGACTACCACGTGGTTGATGTTGGATGTAGGTTTGCGCACCTGCTCGTGACGTCGTGACTTTTGGACCGGGTTGGCCAATTAATAGAGATCGCCAGAGTCGAGTTTCATGTTTTTTCCATACGAGATCATTCGAAACCAATTATAGTAAGATTTAAAATGAGAAAAACGTATATCTCTTAATTTTTGAAGTTAATCGCTATTAAGAAGGAGTACTGACGCGTTCTCGTGACCGGAAGTGACAATTTCCAGCAGTTTATATAAATAGTTTTTCAGCGTATTTTCTTGTTTGTTTTATGGATGCGTCTGAAATTTGAAGATGACTTCACTTTTAGAAATATGATAAAACCACTAATTTTATGTGGGTGTATTTGAAAAGCCATATTTGAATGAAAGATAGGGAACTTGTAATGCTAATTGAAGTAACAGCACGAATGATGTCATATTATATAGGATTTATCAATTTTAAAGGAAGTCCTCTATATCTTTTGATAAGGGTAAGCCACGTATAATCAAATTACTGAAAATTGATAAGACGAATGCACTTTAAAATTACTATCGAATATAACAGTAACTTTAGGTTTAGATCTGTTCAACGTTTAGATATAAATCTATGCATTCCTGGCAATAATATTTATAGCCGCACATAAAAATCAGTATGAAGCATGGAAGCGTTTATTTGCTTTTTCTTTGTTATGGAGCAGACTGTTTAGTTATTTGGATCTCCGAGGATTTCTATAACGCACTGTTATAGTCATTTTCGCAAATAGAATAATAGTGAATTTTATAGTAATTGTCAACAATTGTTTTCAAAATAATACTTTCAATGAAATATGTGCTTCTAAATTATATTTAGTAAATTCCCAGAGAACTGTACCTTACAGAACACTTTAATTCAACGGCGTAAGCCATTTGAGGAAGTTTCTAGTAGGTTTTAGGTCAATAAGTGTACAATGTAGACGAGAAAAGAAAAAAAAACAACTACGACGATAGGATACGCCGATAATAATAACAATGTTTACACTAATTAACGCTTTGGAAATTTACAACGGGAAGCGTGAATGGAAATGATTTTTTAATCAAGGTGGATTTCAGTGTATAGCAACTGTAAAAATGTTCTCTGATATATTTTTGTATAAACTAGTATGTCTACTTCTCTAATATTTGTATGTACTCGTAATTGGGTTCTGTTTGTTAAGACTAGTGTTTATTGCTATTAAGTGAAAAACGATCTGTAAAAACTTAAAGACATGTATTTAACTAAAGAAGGATATAAAAAGGTTTTGTTTGCGTATGTGACGTAATTATTAATATTTGACATTGCAGCTATTTTTGTTTTCACCGTTTTTCGTTGAACGATTTAACTTATCTAAAGAGAAAAATAATATAAATGTGAGTAGCTTATTTTTGATTTGAATAGTATTTTTGTGTGAGTTAACTTATCACGTTACCAAAGATGGTAACTTGTCATTGGAAATCTATTACCAGAACTGATAGGAAGAATCATATTGCTTTTATGTAAAGTTGTTACTACTGCAATTTCATTAAATTTTGACACTGGATTTTAATTACAATAGAAGCAATAACACATTAATTCGCTTTTCAAATTTGAAATCTTCTATACTTATTTCCATATTATTGAATTAAGTTTATATGTTTTTCTTTATGTTTATTTATGATTTATGATTCAACTGGAAAATTGCTATCTCACATCAATACACATTAAAAATGTAATCAAAATGTCACGTTTGAAAAAAATTTTTAAAGCCGTTTTGAAAAAATCGAAAAAACTGAAAAATCACAAGAGTAAACACCATCCAGAGGACTCTAAAACGTGAAGATCTGTTAAAACTCAATATCGAATTTTGGGGTTAATCTAATACTTCCTTTAGTGTAAAAGAAAGTAAAAAGTAATTCAGGAATAATATCACAATAATAATAATTAAAATATATAACACATGAAATAATTAGAGCACGATGAGTTTACTACTCGTGTGTGCTGACATGAACATTAAACTGTTACATAATATACATGCAATATTTCACTTTATAAAACTTTTATATTAAATGATGACGCAAATGAACAGATGAAGAACAAGGATAACGATTTCAATATTGGCTTTATATTGCATAAAAATATTAATTGAATTTGTAGTGCTTTTCAAGGACAGATTACAGCCAAGTAACACAACTACGGATATAATTCATTTACCAAAGATCCAATTTGTTATCTTTTTTTTGTACAAGAAAAATTACTCTATGCTTTTTATAGAACAAGGTATTAATAGTAATTTATTACATAAGACGATAAAGTTAAATTTTATCCACAAGTGAATAGAATAACTTTATTTCGTGTATAATACATTTTTTTTCTATAGCCAGAACAATTTCAAAAGAAAATAAGGAAAGTTAATCACATTTTAAAATCTGAGTAGCTAGATTGGGTTGCTAGGATAATACGAAGCTGTAATATTTAATTAAATAAAAATTAGAAAATTAAATTACTTTATCTACCCTTGATGTTAAAGTGTTACTTTATCTACCCTTGCTGTTAAAGTAACACTTGACCTTTTGTTTCGACTCGATTAAAGCACACTTTAACATTTGCTAGAGAAGAAATTAAATGGTTTGTTGCAAAGATAGAATGGGCCACACTGAATGTGTTATTTATGAGTTTCAATTAGTT
>OW679198.1:99308737-99602100 GCA_940337035.1 Agriotes lineatus | reverse complement strand
ATCAAGGCAGCTAAGATAGCAGCCTGGAAAAAGTTTTGCCAGGAGGTGGAGACCACACGATCCACAGCTAGACTTCACAAAATCATCTCAAAGCAAGCCATGAACCCAGTAGGCACTCTTAAAAAAGAAAGCGGAGAATACACTACAACGGAAGAGGAGACTTTATCTCTTTTGATAAAAACTCACCTACCCGGAGCAGTGGAACAACCTACTCTGGCTGAACCCAATCATACCCCTAGGATGGAAGACTGGGAAACAGCTAAGAGAATAGTCAGCAAAGAAAGGATTAGATGGGCAACTAGCCTCTTCAGTCCTTTCAAATCTGCTGGAAACGACGGCATACAACCCGTAATGCTGCAGAAAGGGATAGATATACTGCTGAACCCACTCAAAGACATGTTCCAAGCAAGTCTTGCCCTGGGCTACATTCCCCAAGCCTGGAGAGTGACTAAAGTAATATTTATCCCTAAGCCTGGTAAGAGCAGCTATGCATAAGCTAAATCTCACAGACCTATCAGCCTAACGTCATTCCTCCTTAAAACGTTGGAAAGATTAGTAGACAGATACTGGAGGGAGGAAGCCCTAACTTCACTCCCGATTCACAAATATCAACATGCTTACCAAACAGGGAAGTCATGTGAAACCGCCCTACACCAACTAGTGGGGAAAATTGAGAGAACCTTGGAGTACAAGGAGTACGCAGTCGGAGCATTTCTAGACATAGAAGGTGCCGTCGACAACATCTCCTACCACTCTATTGAAAGAGCAATGACAAACCATCAGATCGATAACACCACGATAAGATGGACTATGGCAATGCTCAACACCAGAGTTGTAAAAGTCAAGTTATTTGACAAGGAAAAGACAGTGCAGGCGACAAGGGGATGTCCACAGGGAGGAGTTCTTTCTCCACTCCTGTGGTGCCTCACAGTTGACGAACTGCTGATCCCACTCAATAACAAAGGCTACTACGCTCAAGGATACGCTGATGACATTGTCATACTGATTCAAGGTAAATACCAAAGAACCGTAGACAATGTAATGAAATCAGCACTAAAGATGACCGAAGAGTGGTGTCTAGAGAATAATCTTAGAATTAATCCCAGCAAAGCCACTCTCGTCGCTTTCACTCGTAGAAAGAACATCACAAACAGAATGAACATAAAACTGTTTGAGACAAATGTCAGCTGGGAGAACGAGGTTAAGTACCTAGGTCTAACCATCGATTCCAAACTAACTTGGAACTCCCACTTAGACAAAACAATCACCAGGTGCATACAAACATTAGTTACTGGAAAAAGAGCCATAGGTAGTACGTGGGGGCTCAAACCGGAACTGACCCTCTGGCTGTACAAAACCATGGTTCGACCAATAATTTCATATGGAATAATCGCCTGGTGGCCCAAAATAAAACAAGCAACTGCGATCCACAAAATCAGCAGAATACAATATCTAGCTAATCGGTGCATCACTGGAGCCTTTAAAGGCACCTCAGGACAAGCACTGAATGCTATTTTAAATCTGCCACCTCTGCACATCTTCTTGGAAGGTGAAGCCAGAATGGCAGCCTACAGATTACAAAGTACCGGTCACTGGATGACCACAGCTAATAATCTAGGACATGGCAAGATCATGTCACACATCAACAACCCAATATTAGAAATGGGTTCTGATCTTATAATCAAAGCCTATGACTTTGAAAAGAACTTTACTGTACACACAAGTTGGAATCCGGACCAACTAACAACTCCAACAAATAAGAACATCATTTTTTACACTGATGGATCTAAGTTTGAAGGGGGTACAGGTTCCGGTGTGTACAGTACCAATCCTAGAACCAACGAAAAAGTCAGTCTAGGAAAGTTTTGTAACATCTTTCAGGCTGAAGTACAAGCTATTAACGTATGCGCAAACATGAGCATAGAAAAGAAGCTGCTCAATCGAGACATACACATTCTCTCAGACAGTCAGGCAGCACTGAAAGCGCTAAACGCTTTCAGTACTTCATCGAGACTGGTCAAGGAATGCAAATCCAAACTTCAAACCTTAAGCCAAAGAAATACAGTAAAATTATGCTGGATCCCAGGTCACCAAGGTATTGAAGGAAACGAGAAGGCGGACAAGCTCGCAAAAGAAGCAGCCCGTAATGCAATGACCGATCCAGAACCTGGTCTAAGCATTCAGAGAAACCAAGCCCGCTCAGCCATTAATGAATGGGTCAATACCGCACACCAACTAAGGTGGAGAAACTACAATCAAGTAACACACTGCAAAAGATTGCTAAAAACTCCAAATCCACAAACCGCCAAAACCCTGTTGAGACTGAACAGAACTCGAATCAAGCAAGTAGTCAGTCTACTAACAAGTACTGGAGCATTCAGAGAAATTATGCACAGGATCAATATCTATGCAGATGACGTGTTTGCAGACTATGCCAAGAGGATGATGAAACAGCCTATCATATCCTCTTTGAATGCCCAGCATTAGAGCGAGAAAGACACCAACTCGATTGGAGCTTTAACTCTATTGACAACCGCAAGCTAGTAGGGGACATTGAAAGTCTAGTAAAAGATACGGATGTCGGCCTGCTAACTTGAAAACTCCCGACAGTACAAAAAGCCCAAAGGGCTGACGTGCGCATGCCAGCAAAAAGCAGTCGTGGAATCTAATCTAATCTAATACCTTACACAAAATTAACAATGAATTTTTAGACTACACAACAAATACAATTTACGTTCTCTTGGTTTCATATTCAAACCAATTCAAACGTGTAAAATAGCTTTTGCAGATGCTAATAACGGATTTATATCCAATTTTCAAGTTGTAGGTAACTTTCCAAGACCCGTTTGAATAATTTTGAGCTCTTTTAGAAGCCCTCTTCCTGCCGAGAAACAACAGTATATCAATTATAGGCAGCTGACTATATTTATAGGCATTGTGCGTTCTCCAGTTCTATACTTTACGCAAACTAAATAATGAATTTTTAGACTACACAACAAATACAATTTTCGTTCTCTGGGTTTCATAATCAAACCAATTCAACGTGTCAAATAGCTTATGCAGATGCTAATAAAACGTTTATAACCAATCTTCAAGCTGTAGGTGACATTCCAAGACCCCTTCGAATTATTTTGAGCGCATTTATAAGCACTCTTCCTGTCGAAGAACAACAGGTAATCAACTATAGATCGCTGACTATATTTATAAGCATTGTGCACTTTCCAGTTGTATATCTTACGCAAAGTTAGTAATGAATTTTTAGACCACACCACGAATACAATTTTCGTTCTATTGGTTTTATATTCAAACCAATTCAAACCTGTCAAATAACTTTTGCAGATGCTAATAAAGCAGTTATATACAATTTTCAAGCTGTAGGTGACATTCCAAGACCCCTTCGAATTATTTTGGTGACCTTTAGAAACACCCTTCATGCCGAACAATAAGAGTAAATCAATTATAGGCCGCTGACTATATTTATAGGCATTGTGTATTCACCAGTTGAATACCTTACGCAAACTTAATAATGAATTTTTAGACTACACAACGAATACAATTTTCGTTCTCTTAGTTTCTATTCAAATAAATTCAAAAGTGTAAAATAGCTTTGCAGATGACAATAACGCATATATATCCAGTTTTCAAGCATTTTTTGAAGCAATATTCCTGTCGAGGAATTACGGATAATCAATTATAGACCGCTGACTATATATATAGGGTTTGTATATTATCCAGTTGTATAACATACGCAAACTTAGTAATGCATTTTTAGACTATACCATGCATTCAATTTTCGTTTTCTTGGATTCATATTCAAACCAATTCAAACGTGTAAAGCAGCTTTTGAAGGTGCTAATAAATCGTTTGTATGCAATTTTCAAGCTGTAAAGGACCCTTAGAAATATTTTGTGGACTTTTAAAAACGCTCTTCCTGCCGAAAAATAAGAGTAAATCAATTACAGGCCGCTGACTATATTTATAGGCATTGTGTATTCACCAGTTGAATATGTTACGCAAACTTAATAATGAGTTAATAGACTACACAACGAATACAATTTTCGTTCTCTTAGTTTCATACTCAAACCAATTCAAAAGTGTAAAATAGCTTTTGAAGGTGCTAATAAATAGTTTGTATGCAATTTTCAAGCTGTAAAGGACCCTTCGAAATATTTTGTGGACTTTTAAAAATGCTCTTCCTGCCGAAAAATAAGAGTAAATCAATTATAGGCCGCTGACTATATTTATAGGCATTGTGTATTCACCAGTTGAATATCTTACGCAAACTTAATAATGAGTTAATAGACTACACAACGAATACAATTTTCGTTCTCTTAGTTTCATACTCAAACCAATTCAAAAGTGTAAAATAGCATATATATCCAATTTTCAAGCAGTAGGTGACTTTCCAAGACACCTTCGAATTATTTTGAGCATTTTTAAAAGCACTATTCATGTCGAGGAATTACGGAATATCAATTAAAGACCGCTGACTATATTGATAGGGTTTGTGTATTCGCCAGTTGTATCTCTTACGCAAACTTAATAATGGATTTTTAGACTATACCACGAATACAATTTTCGTTCTCTTGGTTTTATATTCAAACCAATTCAAACGTGTCAAATAGCTTTTGCAGATGCTTATAAAGCGCTTAAATCCAATTTTCAAGCTGTAGATGACATTCCAAGATCCCTTCGAATTATTTTGAGCACTTCTAGAAGCACTCTTCCTGCCAAGAAACAACAGTATATCAATTATACGCCGCTCGCTATATTTATAGGCATTGTGCATTCTCCAGTTGTATCTCTTACGCAAAATTAATAATGAATTTTTAGACTATACCACGAATACAATTTTTGTTCTGTTGGTTTTATATTCAAAACAATTCAAACGTGTTAAATGGTTTTTGCAGATGCTAATAAAGCGCTTATATCCAATTTTCAAGCTATAGGTGACATTCCAAGACCGCTTCGAATTATTTTGAGCGCATTTTTAAGCACTATTCATAGCGAGGAACAACAGTATATCAATTATAGGCCGCTGACTATATTTATAGGCATTGTGCACTCTCCAGTTGTATATGTTACGCAAAATTAATAGTGAATTTTTAGACTATACCACGAATACAATTTTCGTTCTGTTGGTTTTATATTCAAAACAATTCAAACGTGTTAAATGGTTTTTGCAGATGCTAATAAAGCGCTTATATCCAATTTTCAAGCTGTAGGTGACATTCCAAGACTCCTTCGAATTATTTTGAGCGCATTTTTAAGCACTCTTCATAGCGAGGAACAACAGTATATCAATTATAGGCCGCTGACTATATTAATAGGCATTGTGCACTCTCCAGTTGTATATCTTACGCAAAATTAATAGTGAATTTTTAGACTATACCAAGAATACAATTTTCGTTCTGTTGGTTTTATATTCAAAACAATTCAAACGTGTTAAATGGTTTTTGCAGATGCTAATAAAGCGCTTATATCCAATTTTCAAGCTGTAGGTGACATTCCAAGACCCCTTCGAATTATTTTGAGCGCATTTTTAAGCACTCTTCATAGCGAGGAACAACAGTATATCAATTATAGGCCGCTGACTATATTAATAGGCATTGTGCACTCTCCAGTTGTATATCTTACGCAAAATTAATAGTGAATTTTTAGACTATACCACAAATACAATTTTCGTTCTGTTGGTTTTATATTCAAAACAATTCAAACGTGTTAAATGGTTTTTGCAGATGCAAATAAAGCGCTTATATCCAATTTTCAAGCTGTAGGTGACATTCCAAGACCCCTTCGAATTATTTTGAGCGCATTTTTAAGCACTCTTCATAGCGAGGAACAACAGTATATCAATTATAGGCCGCTGACTATATTAATAGGCATTGTGCACTCTCCAGTTGTATATCTTACGCAAAATTAATAGTGAATTTTTAGACTATACCACGAATACAATTTTCGTTCTGTTGGTTTTATATTCAAAACAATTCAAACGTGTCAAATAGTTTTAGCAGATGCCAATAAAGCGCTTATATGCAATTTTCAAGCTGTAGGTGACATTCCAAGACCTCTTCGAATTATTTTGAGCACTTTTAGAAGCCCTGTTCCTGCCGTGAAGTAACAGTATATCAATTAGACGCCACTCGCTATATTTATAGGCAGTGCGCATTCTCCAGTTGTATCTCTTACGCAAACTTAATAATGGATTTTTAGACTATACCTCGAATACAATTTTCGTTCTCTTGGTTTTATAATAAAACCAATTCAAAGTGTCAAATAGCATTTGCAGATGCTAATAAAGCGCTTATATCCAATTTTCAATCTGTCGGTGACATTCCAAGACCCCTTCGAATTATTTTGAGCGCATTTTTAAGCACTCTTCATCCCGAGAAACAACAGCATATCAATTATACGCCGCTCGCTATATTTATAGGCATTGTGCATTCTACAGTTGTATATCTTACGCAAAATTAATAATGATTTTTTAGACTATCCCACGAATACAATTTTCGTTACCTTAGTTTTATATTCAAACCAATTCAAAGTGTCAAATAGCTTTTGCAGATGCTAATAAAGCGCTTATATCCAATTTTCAAGCTGTAGGTGACATTCCAAGACCCCTTAGAATTATTTTTAATGCATTTAGAAGCACTCTTCCTGTAGAGGAACAACAGGTAATCAATTATAGATCGCTGACTATATTTATAGTCTGTGTGTGTTCTTCAGTTGTATAACACACGCAAACTTAATAATGAATTTTTAAACTATACCACGAATACAATTTTCGTTCTCTTGGTTTTATATTGAAACCAATTCAAACGTGTCAAATAGTTTTAGCAGATGCCAATAAAGCGCTTATATGCAATTTTCAAGCTGTAGGTGACATTCCAAGACCTCTTCGAATTATTTTGAGCACTTTTAGAAGCCCTGTTCCTGCCGTGAAGTAACAGTATATCAATTAGACGCCACTCGCTATATTTATAGGCAGTGCGCATTCTCCAGTTGTATCTCTTACGCAAACTTAATAATAGATTTTTAGACTATACCTCGAATACAATTTTCGTTCTCTTGGTTTTATAATAAAACCAATTCAAAGTGTCAAATAGTATTTGCATATGCTAATAAAGCGCTTATATCCAATTTTCAAGCTGTCGGTGACATTCCAAGACCCCTTCGAATTATTTTGAGTGCATTTTTAAGCACTCTTCATCCCGAGAAACAACAGCATATCAATTATAGATCGCTGACTATATTTATAGTCTGTGTGTGTTCTCCAGTTGTATAACACACGCAAACTTAATAATGAATTTTTAAACTATACCACGAATACAATTTTCGTTCTCTTGGTTTTATATTGAAACCAATTCAAACGTGTCAAATAGTTTTAGAAGATGCCAATAAAGCGCTTATATGCAATTTTCAAGCTGTAGGTGACATTCCAAGACCTCTTCGAATTATTTTGAGCACCTTTAGAAGCACTGTTCCTGCCGTGAAGTAACAGTATATCAATTATACGCCACTCGCTATATTTATAGGCAGTGCGCATTCTCCAGTTGTATCTCTTACGCAAACTTAATAATGGATTTTTAGGCTATACCTCAAATACAATTTTCGTTCTCTTGGTTTTATAATAAAACCAATTCAAAGTGTCAAATAGCATTTGCAGATGCTAATAAAGCGCTTATATCCAACTTTCAAGCTGTCGGTGACATTCCAAGACCCCTTCGAATTATTTAGAGCGCATTTTTAAGCACTCTTCATCCCGAGGAACAACAGCATATCAATTATACGCCACTCGCTATATTTATAGGCAGTGCGCATTCTCCAGTTGTATCTCTTACGCAAAATTAATAATGATTTTTTAGACTATACCACGAATACAATTTTCGTTACCTTAGTTTTATATTCAAACCAATTCAAAGTGTTAAATAGCTTTTGCAGATGCTAATAAAGCGCTTATATCCAATTTTCAAGCTGTATGTGACTTTCCAAGACCCCTTAGAATTGTTTTGAATGCATTTAGAAGCACTCTTCCTGTAGGGGAACAACAGGTAATCAATTATAGATCGCTGACTATATTTATAGTCTGTGTGTGTTCTCCAGTTGTATAACACACGCAAACTTAATAATTAATTTTTAAACTATACCACGAATACAATTTTCGTTCTCTTGGTTTTATATTGAAACCAATTCAAACGTGTCAAATAGTTTTAGAAGATGCCAATAAAGCGCTTATATGCAATTTTCAAGCTGTAGGTGACATTCCAAGACCTCTTCGAATTATTTTGAGCACTTTTAGAAGCACTGTTCCTGCCGTGAAGTAACAGTATATCAATTATACGCCACTCGCTATATTTATAGGCAGTGCGCATTCTTCAGTTGTATCTCTTACGCAAACTTAATAATGGATTTATAGACTATACCTCAAATACAATTTTCGTTCTCTTGGTTTTATAATAAAACCAATTCAAAGTGTCAAATAGCATTTGCAGATGCTAATAAAGCGCTTATATCCAACTTTCAAGCTGTCGGTGACATTCCAAGACCCCTTCGAATTATTTAGAGCGCATTTTTAAGCACTCTTCATCCCGAGAAACAACAGCATATCAATTATACGCCACTCGCTATATTTATAGGCAGTGCGCATTCTCCAGTTGTATCTCTTACGCAAAATTAATAATGATTTTTTAGACTATACCACGAATACAATTTTCGTTACCTTAGTTTTATATTCAAACCAATTCAAAGTGTTAAATAGCTTTTGCAGATGCTAATAAAGCGCTTATATCCAATTTTCAAGCCGTATGTGACTTTCCAAGACCCCTTAGAATTGTTTTGAATGCATTTAGAAGCACTCTTCCTGTAGGGGAACAACAGGTAATCAATTATAGATCGCTGACTATATTTATAGTCTGTGTGTGTTTTCCAGTTGTATAACTCACGCAAACTTAGTAATGGATTTTTAGACTATACCACGAATACAATTTTCGTTACCTTAGTTTTATATTCAAACCAATTCAAAGTGTTAAATAGCTTTTGCAGATGCTAATAAAGCGCTTATATCCAATTTTCAAGCTGTATGTGACTTTCCAAGACCCCTTAGAATTGTTTTGAATGCATTTAGAAGCACTCTTCCTGTAGAGGAACAACAGGTAATCAATTATAGATCGCTGACTATATTTATAGTCTGTGTGTGTTCTCCAGTTGTATAACACACGCAAACTTAATAATGAATTTTTAAACTATACCACGAATACAATTTTCGTTCTCTTGGTTTTATATTGAAACCAATTCAAACGTGTCAAATAGTTTTAGAAGATGCCAATAAAGCGCTTATATGCAATTTTCAAGCTGTAGGTGACATTCCAAGACCTCTTCGAATTATTTTGAGCACTTTTAGAAGCACTGTTCCTGCCGTGAAGTAACAGTATATCAATTATACGCCACTCGCTATATTTATAGGCAGTGCGCATTCTCCAGTTGTATCTCTTACGCAAACTTAATAATGGATTTTTAGACTATACCTCAAATACAATTTTCGTTCTCTTGGTTTTATAATAAAACCAATTCAAAGTGTCAAATAGCATTTGCAGATGCTAATAAAGCGCTTATATCCAACTTTCAAGCTGTCGGTGACATTCCAAGACCCCTTCGAATTATTTAGAACGCATTTTTAAGCACTCTTCATCCCGAGGAACAACAGCATATCAATTATACGCCACTCGCTATATTTATAGGCAGTGCGCATTCTCCAGTTGTATCTCTTACGCAAAATTAATAATGATTTTTTAGACTATACCACGAATACAATTTTCGTTACCTTAGTTTTATATTCAAACCAATTCAAAGTGTTAAATAGCTTTTGCAGATGCTAATAAAGCGCTTATATCCAATTTTCAAGCTGTATGTGACTTTCCAAGACCCCTTAGAATTGTTTTGAATGCATTTAGAAGCACTCTTCCTGTAGGGGAACAACAGGTAATCAATTATAGATCGCTGACTATATTTATAGTCTGTGTGTGTTTTCCAGTTGTATAACTCACGCAAACTTAGTAATGGATTTTTAGACTATACCACGAATACAATTTTCGTTCTCTTGGTGTTATATTCAAACCAATTCAAACGTGTCAAATAGTTTTAGCAAATGCCAATAAAGCGCTTATATGGAATTTTCAAGCTGTAGGTAACTTTCCAAGACCTCTTCGAATTATTTTGAGCACTTTTAGAAGCACTGGTCCTGCCGTGAAGTAACAGTATATCAATTATACGCCACACGCTATATTTATAGGCAGTGTGCATTCTCCAGTTGCGCAGGTGACATTCCAAGACCCCTTAGAATTATTTTGAGAGCATTTAGAAGCACTCTTCCTGTATCGGAACAACAGGTAATCAATTATAGGTCGCTGACTATATTTATAATCTGTGTGTGTTCTCCAGTTGTATAACTCACGCATACTTAATAATGGATTTTTAGACTATACCACGAATACAATTTTCGTTTTCTTGGTTTTATATTCAAACCAATTAAATCGTGTCAAATAGCTTTTGCAGATGCTAAAAAAGCGCATATATCTAATTTTCAAGCTGTAGGTGACATTCCAAGAACCCTTCTAATTATTCTCAGATCTTTTAGAAGCACTCTTCTTGCCGAGAAACAACAATATATCAATTATAGTTCGCTGACTATATTTATAGGCGTTGTGCATTTTCCAGTTGTATACCTTACGCAAACTTAATAATGAATTTTCAGACTACACAACACATACAATTTTCGTTTTCTCGTTTTTCATTCAAATCAATTAAAACGTCTCAAATAGCTTTTGTAGATGCTAACAAAGGGCTTATATTCAATTTTCAAGTTGTAGGTGACTTTCCAAGAACCCTTCTAATTATTTTCAGCTCTTTTAGAAGCACTCTTCTTGCCGAGAAACAACAGAATATCAATTATAGCCCGCTGACTATATTTATAGGCATTGTGAATTCTCCATTTGTATCTCTTACGCAAACTTAATTATACATTTTTAGACTACACGACAAATACAATTTTCGTTCTCTTGTTTTTTATTCAAACCAGTTAAATCGTGTCAAATAGCTCTTACAGATGCTTACAAAGCGCTTATATCCAATTTTCAAGCTGTAGGTGACATTCCAAGAACCGTTCGAATTATTTTCAGTTCTTTTAGAAGCACTCTTCTTGGCGGGAAACAACAGAATATCAATTATAGCCCGCTGACTATATTTATAAGCATTGTGCATTCTCCAGTTGTATCTCTTACGCAAACTTAATTATACATTTTTAGTATATCAATTATAGACCGCTGACTATATTTATAGGCATTGTGAATTCTCCAGTTGTATACCTTACGAAAACTTAATAATGAATTTTTAGACTACACAACACATACAATTTTCGTTCTTTTGGTTTCATATTCAAACCAATTCAAACGTATCAAATAGCTTTTGCAGATGCTTACAAAGCGCTTACATCCAATTTTCAAGCTGTAGGTGACATTCCAAGAACCGTTCGAATTATTTTCAGCTCTTTTAGAAGCACTCTTCTTGCTGAGAAACAACAGAATATCAATTATAGCCCGCTGACTATATTTATAAGCATTGTGCATTCTCCAGTTGTATCTCTTACGCAAACTTAATTATACATTTTTAGTATATCAATTATAGCCCGCTGACTATATTTATAGGAATTGTGCATTCTCCAGTTGTATCTTTTACGCAAACTTAATAATAAACTTTTAGACCACACAACAAATACACTTTTCGTTCTTTTGTTGTCAAATAGCTATCAAAGCGCATATATCCAATTTTTAAGCTGTAGGTGACATTCCAAGACCCCGTCGAATTAGTTTGAGCACTTTTAGAAGCACTCTTCCTGCCGAGACACAACGGTATATCAATTATAGACCGCTGACTATATTTATAGGCATTGTGCATTCTCCAGTTGTATATCTTACGCAAAGTTAGTAATGAATTTTTAGACCACACCACGAATACAATTTTCGTTCTCTTAGTTTCTATTCAAATAAATTCAAAAGTGTAAAATAGCTTTGCAGATGCCAATAACGCATATATATCCAATTTTCAAGCATTTTTAGAAGCAATATTCCTGTCGAGGAATTACGGATAATCAATTATAGACCGCTGACTATATATATAGGGTGTGTATATTATCCAGTTGTATAACATACGCAAACTTAGTAATGAATTTTTAGACTATACCATGAATTCAATTTTCGTTTTCTTGGTTTCATATTCAAACCAATTCAAACGTGTAAAGTAACTTTTGGAGGTGCTAATAAATCGTTTGTATGCAATTTTCAAGCTGTAAAGGACCCTTCGCATTATTTTGTGGACTTTTAAAAACGCTCTTCCTGCCGAAAAATAAGAGTAAATCAATTATAGGCCGCTGACTAACAAGAAGCAGTTATTTTAAATGAAAAATCAACGATTAATTATTATTATGGTAATGAATATTTACAACACATTTGTTGTTGTCTTAGATGTTTATCATGAAAAATCTGTCAATAGATATTTATTTATTATTTAAGTTAAAAAGCAGCGGAGCATAAAGCTTTGCATACAATTTATGCATAATCCAACTTTATTGACTCATCCTATTTATTAGCCTAGCTCGGCCATACGACAGACTTGCTCAATAAAGTCTTAGATTATTTACTTCTTTTGTAAATAGCTATTTTCGATTGCCATTAGGACACAGTAAAAAACTTGCTTTGCCGTGCTTGTAAAAAAATAATTCTGTTATGTAGTATTTACCAGCGACCCTCTTCTGCAAAGCGGATGTTTTTTTTTTTAAAGAAAATCTGGTATGATACACGCACAATTTCCCGAGGGGCCAACCACCACTGGCATTTCGTGTACACATCACTGGTATTGACAGTATTAATTAGCATTATGCCATTTTATTGGCATTAATGGCATTTTCATGGCAACATCGGCATTGGATTAGCATTATCGGCATTGGATTGGCATTATCGGCATTGAATTGGCATTTACCGGCATTATTCGGCATTTTTCTAGGAACAATCTATTATTTTCCTCGAGAAGAAAACAAGAAAATGGGGTATTCTATCCAAACAGAAATAATACTACCCGATACTGCACAAAGAAGTATCCTAATCGAAACGGCCAGAAATGACGCTATAAGTTCAGCTCAAGATTTGGAAATGATATTACAAGATCAAGTGAAAGCAGCAACTGATATGTTAATCCCAAGTATGCATTTTAAAATTGCTGACAAAACTATAAAAAAATATGGAGAAACATCCCAGATAGACTATGAAAGGGAAATTTTACAAGAAAACCAATTGAAGCCGAAGATTAAGAAATCCAAAATGATCTTTCCATTTTCAATTCTTTTGCTGACTTAAAACTTAAAGATTATACCACAACTAAAACTGTTTCTCCTGACTCCTTATATCGAAGTGGTATTAAATGACAACCAAAAACGTGTCGTAAGAAAATCCGCCGTCTGTTGGTTTTTCGGTGTTAAAACTGGCCGTTTATCAACAGATAGAATACACAGAGTCAGAGGAATTCCACAAAACCCCGGGCGATAGCCCTTAAAAAAAACAAGACCAAAACAAACAAAAAAATTATTAATGCAAATGCAAACAAAAAAATTATTCTTGGGTTGATGTTTCCGGTGACGACACAACTGCTACTGATGGCGATTTTTCATTAAAATCTGATGCCTTAAGCGAAGAGTTTTCAGATTTAGAACGCGATGAAAACCCCGCTGAACGTAACAAGATTAACATTGGCATAGAAGAATATTATTCCGTGTTTTATGATATGCGGTGGTACATAGGGCGTGTTATAGAAACAAATACTGAAAAGAGAGTAATTAAATTTTTAATACTTAATTTAGATCATTACACATGGCCCAAGCCAGACGACGTAGCCGAAGCTGACAACAAATATATATTTTATGGCCCTTTTCAGCTAACAGGAACTTGTCCATTTAAAAAAAGGATTAAAGTAACTAACTGATTGGCTATTTCTCAGGGGCGGACGTAGAAATTTCAAAAGGCTATATCTCGGTTGTTAGTTACGGGACTCACAACAAATGTAGGGGCCTTAATAATGGGCTCACTAAAAGCGTTTTGGTGAAGAAAAAATGTGTTTTTGAAATTTGCAAAAAAGAAATTTGGGATCCTAAAAAAATTTAGGGTTTTTAAAAAATTTAAATGACTGCTACTTTTTAGTAAATATTTTTTTCCTGAAATTAAAATTTTCCCAATAAAATAAGTTAAAACTAACTTAAAATAAAATATTGAAAATTTTTAAGAAACCCAAAAATTCCTTTTTTTTTCGCGATTTTCAAAATGTTTTTTTCTTCAACAAAACGCCTTTAAGTGGGCCCATTATTAAAGCCACAAAATTTGGTGTGGGTCCCGTAACTAACAACCGAGATATAGCACTTTTAAATTTCTCCGCCCGCCACTGTTATTTCTTGTAATTAGTTACTCTGATCCTCGCTCTGATCCTTTTATTTACATTTTTTAATCAAAGTTTATTTTTTAAGAACCCATTTTTGTGTTTATTTTTAATAAAAAGGAATCCTTAGATACCGAAAGCAGTAGTTGGATACCGCCACCCAAAATACAATTGTTTCTGTAGTAATTTATTCATGTTTTAAATAAAGACATTTAATTATTGTAATGTTATTATTATTATTAATATTATATTGTACAAATATTAATGCGAATAAATTTTTTTAATGTGGATAGTTTTTTTTATAATATATTCTTGGCATAGAACAGCAAAATCAAAATTTAATTTACCTATATTTTTCAACACTGATTTTAAGAAAAATACTGTACACATTTTTATTTTTAAAATTCACTAAGACTTAGTACTGGCTTAAATTTAGTCCACATAGTTAGCCAGCTCAGTTTTGACATATTTTGATCGTGACATTGCTAACATGTGAAACTTACAGTTTATTCTATTTTTCCGCAATTTGTTTGTATTTTAAATATATTTTTGTCTTGGAACATGTTGCAGAAATGGATATAGTTCTGTTAATGCGAACAGAGCATGCTTTAAAGCTATTTTACAGTACAAAATTTAGTTGTCTTACTCTTACAGTTGTCAGTTTAAACCCCCAACTGTCATATTAGACCAGTTTTAATGTTAGTGAATCTCCTTGTTAATAATTTTCCAATAGCTACATATATAGGCTTAAGGGAAACACCTGGGATCCTCACTGAATTCAGTCACAAAAGTAGCATTTTATTGGCATTGGCCAGCATTAATTGGCATTGATAGCATTAATGGCATTATTTGGCATTTTTAGCATTAATTCCTGTCACTGGCATTAAAGGCATTAATTGGCATTTTAATGCCATTTTGGCATTAGGTGTACAAATTTTTGCTAGGTGGTTTGCCCCTCGCAATTTCCTTTTACAGTGATCTTATAATTAGCAAAAAAATTTAATTTTTAAGGATTTGTCAAAAATTACAAATTCTACAAAAACCGTACAAAATAGGAGTTAGTTGAAGCGACAAGTTTTCTCTAAAATTAGTAAAAAAGTAATAATATACCCATTTAAATAGAAGTTAATAAAAACAAAGCAAAAGAAACAAAATAAACCCATTTTAAAGGTATTCAACTCGAAAATCACCTATCTCACATCAAGACACATTAAAAATGTAACCTTTGAAAAAAATCGTTAGAACCGTTTTTGTAGGAAATTGAAAAAACTGAAAAATCACAAGATAGGCCAGTCGATAAGTCTTTTAAAATGGCTGTTAGCGGGAGTAATTCCGAACAAGCTGGAATAAATTTTAATCTGTTCTGTTGGGACTCAGAAATATATATTAATTTTGCACCCCTTGACAGGCCCGGATTTAACCGCTATGCTTAAAAAAGGTCTAAATTTTTATATTTTTCCTAATATTAATGAATATCTCGATTAGTATCAACTTTTGAGCAAAATGCGTAGTTGTCAAAATTAAAGAAGAGTAAATTCTCTACAATAAATGTTCTATACATTTTTGTTATACGTTCGCTTGTTTCGAATTCATAGGCCTCGCAATATATTTTTTATCGAGCATTTGCTTGTAACTTTCTTTTACGATAAAAGAAGTATTGGATTTACCTCAAAAATTCGAAATTGAGTTTTCAACAGATCTTCACGTTTTAAAGTCCCCTGAACCCAAAAACATGTTTTTGTTCATTGCTCTGTCTGTGTGTCTGTCTGTCTGTGTGTCTGTTTGTGAACAGAATATCTCAAAACGAAAAGGGGTATGACGTTGAAACTTCATATATAAGTTTTGTGTACTATCTACATGCGACAGCAAGCTTTTGAAGAAAATCGCATAACCGGAAGTAGGTGTTTACTCTTGTGATTTGTCAGTTTTTTTGGATTTTTTCAAAACGGCTCTAACGATTTTTTTCAAACTTAACAATTTTATTAAATTTTTAATGTGTATTGATGTGAGCTAGGCAATTTTTCAGTCGAATACCTCTAAAATGGGTTTCTTTTGTTTTCTTTTCCAATTTTTTTTATTAACTCCTATATTAAATAGAACACCCAGTATATTATTACATTCTTGAATTCAGCTTGAAATTTTAGAGAAAATTTGTCTCTTGAACTAACGCTCTATTGTGTACGGTTTCTGTACAAATTGCAATTTTTGAAAATTTTTGACAAATGCTTGTATGTATGTATGTATGTATAATACTTGCGGTGTAGAAGCTGCTGCTTTATGTGCTTCCATCTGGCGGTACAATGCTCAATTTGCCCCGGATTCGGGATACAAAGTTAAAGATTAAAAATCAAATTTTGGCTAATAGGCCAGTCGATAAGTATTTTGAAATTGCTGTTAGCGGGAGTAATTCCGGATTATTCAATTAGGACAACATTTTATTTCTGCATGCATTTAGTGGCTGCGATACTGTTTCAGCACTATACAGGCTGAGGAAAATGAAGTTCGTTAAACTTCTACAGAAAGAGAAAAACTTACAGAAGGCTGTTCAAATTTTCAAAGACCCAAACGCGTCCCCAGAGGAAATAGATAAAGTGGGAGAACATTTTCTTCTTCTTCTGTATGCATCAACACACTGTGTATCATTGAACAGGTATAGATACCAGTATTTCGTACAATCTATTAACAGAAGTTTACCAAATCTAGCATCATTACCACCAACCAAAGACGCAGCTCTCTTGCACTCGTTCCGTACTTACAACCAAATTCAGCTATGGTATGGAAACGAAAAATCACCTTTCGAGTGGGGATAAGAAATTCAAAGAATGGATTAATGCCCATTCCCACTGTACAAGACGCAGCTCCCCAAGAATTACTGAAACCAATTTCTTGTAAATGCGCCAAAGGTTGTAATGTATCTTGTCGCAAAGCAGGTTTTCATTGCTCAGTAATATGTGGTTTCTGTCAGGGCAAATCTTGTTTGAATAATGTGGACGTGATCGAAGTAGACGACGAAGACGACGACGAGGACTTGCGTATCGATCTAGAACAATCAATAGAACATTGCCAAGATTATGAAGCAAATTCGGAACACGAAACAGATATTGTTGAATGTCAAAGTGATATTGAACAACCACCAACATCAAAAAGGCAAAAAAAATTTGATGAGCAGTCAACTTCAAAAGAAACTTGAAGTTAGCAAAGTTGGAATAGTGGAACGTCAATAATAATAAAAAAAAAATCTGGTGTGATACACGCACACAACTTCCTTTCATAGTGATTTTATAATTAGCCAAAATTTGATTTTTAATCTTTAACTTTGTATCCCGAATCCGGGGCAAGTTGAGCATTGTACCGCCAGATGCAAGCACATAAAGCACCAGCCTCTACACCGCAAGGTACAACGAGGTTATCGATTATACATACATATTACATAGGTACATACATTCAAGCATTTGTCAAAAATTTTCAAAAATTGCAATTTGTACAGAAACCATACAAAATAGAGCGTTAGTTCAAGAGACAAATTTTCTCTAAAATTTTAAGCTGAATTCAAGAATGTAATAATATACTGGGTGTTCTATTTAAAATAATAGTTAATAAAAAAAGTGGAAAAGAAAACAAAAGAAACCCATTTTAGAGGTATTCCACTGAAAAATTGCCTAGCTCACAATAATACACATTAAAAATTTAATAAAATTCTGAAGTTTGAAAAAAATCGTTAGAGCCGTTTTTGAAAAAATCCAAAAAAACTGAAAAATCACAAGAGTAAACACCTACTTCCGGTTATGCGATTTTCTTCAAAAGCTTGCTGTCGCATCTAGATAGCACACAAAACTTATATATGAAGTTTCAACGTCATACCTCTTTTCGTTTTGAGATATTCTGTTCACAAACAGACACAGAGACAGACCGACACACAGACAGAGCAATGAACAAAAACATGTTTTTTGGGTTCAGGGCACTTGAAAACGTGAAGATCTGTTGAAAACTCAATTTCGAATTTTTGGGGTGAATCCAATACTTCTTTTATCGTAAAAGAAAGTAACAAGCAAATGCTCGAAAAAAAATATATTTCGACGCCTATGAATTCGAAACAAGCGAATATATGACAAAAATGTATAGAACATTTTTTGTAGAGAATTTACTCTTCTTTAATTTTGATAACTACGTATTTTGCTCAAAAGTTGATACTAATCGAGATATTCACTAATATTAGGAAAAATATAAAAATTTAGTCCTTTTTCTAAGCATAGCGGTTAAATCCGGGCCTGTCAAAGGGTGCAAAATTAATAGACCAATGAACAAAAATATGTTTTTTGAGTTCAGGGAACTCTAAAACGTGAAGATCTGTTGGAAACTCATTTTCGGATTTTTGGGGTGAATCCAATACCTCCTTTATCGTGAAAGGAAGTAAAAATACTAAAAACAGAGTAATTTTGTTTAAAAAAGTGCAAAGTAGTCAAAGTAGATAAAATACTGTATGCTACCTCGTTTATAAGGCATTTTGTCGCACTTACTCCTTTAGGGCACTCCTCGCTCCGCTCGTCGTACCCTAAACCCGTGCGTGCTACAAAATGCTTCTTATAAAACTTGTATCATAATATATGTACTATTACGCAACCGTGCTGAAAAGTTTACCGCTGTTGTTGAGTTCCGCTTGTAGCCCGGGGACTCGCGCCGCAATTTACGTGTGCGCTCACAAAAGTACTCATATTTCTTTCCGCTCGTAATACATAACATCGTTTTACACGTTGCGCTACCCCTAATAAAGTCATAAATATCGATCGTCTACCTACGTCCGTCTGCTACTCATTTCTAGAATTTTCTGTCTGGTTTGTTTATTGGATTATGCAACTTTAGTGGCGACATCTACAAGAGAAGCGTTCAACTACAAAATACATCTGTATTACCGGCTTTTTAAATTAACTCATAAAATAAATGGCGGCAAATTTGAAATCCTGCAATATCTTTGGTCAAGCTGCAATTGTAGAGAAAATTTAAATAATAATAAACATGCACGGTTATGTATTGATTTTTACTTGTATTTTATTATGACATAGTTTTCTGTTTTCGATAATTTTTTTTAATAATTTTTTTTTATTTTTGTTTAAATTTTATTTTTGCGGTTTTTTTTAATATCTCGTTTTAAAGGTATTACAGATTTATGTCTGTAGGCCAAATTTCGCTCGCATATCTTCTTTCGTCTCCGAGTATAGCTTGACCAAACTTTGAAGACTACTGATCTACCACCTTAAAGAAGTAATCTTCACCGAAATTACATGATTCTTCTCACAAACCAATTTTCTTCCATTCAGAACTTTATATTTATATCTCATATTTTTTAATGTGTAGTATAATTTTAAACGAGCCCTGATATAATTTAGTTTCTTAATATCCTCCCTGAAACTATAGTCCTCCCAAGTTAAAAATTCTTTTTCCTTTTTCATATTGTCATTCAGTTGTTGCTGGAGTTGTGATTTTGCTTCATTTAGAATATTAAACAGAGTTGCATTCAAAATCTAACATAATAACAAATTGTAAGGAATTTTATAATGGTTTAATTATTGATACTTACATCAAGGATTTGACCAACTCTTCCAATTATGGCTGTTTTACTTAATTTACCATTGATATCTTTTATATTAGTAAAACAGCGTTTTATAGCTACTTTAGCTGTACTATTAATGCTGCTTTTTCGTGGCATTTTATTAAACGTTCTTGAAGTGTCAACGTGACAATCTCGGGGACCTTGATTTTGACGTTAGGTATATTTTGTAACTAAACTGTTGTACACTGCTAAAATATGATAAATGCTCTGAATCATAAAGCAAAAAAGCAGACTATATGTACTTATTAAATGTATTCATAAATTATAGTAGGATACCCGTTTCCACCACTTGGGAGTGGAATTTGTAACGTTTCGCCCAGCGCGAACGCGATTTTGGTTAATTAAAAATTAATGACCAAAGAGTACCAGATTTATTTTTGTTATAAACATTGTTACATTTCATTTTGTCTTATTAATTAAATATAATTTTATGTATTAATAGCTAATAAAATGATACATTTATAAAGTTATTCTGAGTGGTTTACTGTGTTACAAAACTTGAGTGTAAGAACGATACCTTTGACAATCTGAACTGCTTGGAGCCAGTATCAGCCTGGTAATTTGTAGCCATCTCATTAATCATCTAAATTAAATTAAAATTGCCAGTACAGGCTACAAATTTCAGAAATCTTCCTATTTTATTCTAAGAGATATTGCCAAATTCGTCAAAACACAGTTTACCAGTTTATTAACTTAATATTAATTATGCTGTTACATCGCTACACCTTATTAATTTTACGAAATGACTCGAATTATTAATTCTTCAAGATATTAAATCCAGCACTTAAATATTGCACGTATGCTCTGTCTATGGGAAACTGTGTTAGTGACAAACGGTCACACTGTCAGCAGCTGCGTTACGACCCCCCCCCCCTCTCTTTCGTTGTCTAACAAATTACCCCAATCAACCAAAAACGTTTACAGAATTAAAAACACCAAAAGAAAATCGATAATTCTAATTTTTTTTTATTAAAATAAGTACCTATTACATTCTCTACATGATTATTTTAGACGCAACTTTTAAAACAATTTACTAACATTTGAATTTTCAAAACAATTACTTTGTTACACCTTGTTTTGAATTATTATATTGTGCCAGCTAATATAATTTTTATATGCATGTCGCTTTTTATATACAGGGTGACAATAAAGTTCTCCAACTTATTAAAATAAAGTTATATACTAAATTGCAAAGCTTTTAGTTTAAAAACTCAAACGATTCACAGTATAACTACTTATTGTCAGAATAGCAGCGTTTAGCTTTGATGCACACCTATAAATGTTTAATAAAATTGTCGGTTATGTTCCGGCACTCCTTGACATTAATTGTATTCCACTTTTTAATTAATGAGGCCTTTAGAGAATCCAAATTTTGGTGAGGTTTCGTACAAGCCTGAGACTCTAAGATCGACCATACCCTATAATCCATTAGATTTAAATTGAACACTTCAAACCTGATGAGAGGGTGCAGACTCTTGTTGGTATATTCAGTTTTCATCACCAAAGTGCTGTTCAGCACAGGATAATACGACACCCTCCAAAATGTCTCCTTTGTAAATTTCTTGGTTTATTCAAAGTCTTCTAACAATTTCACACTATTTGAGACTATCCAAAAATACGCTTATAAATGCAGCACGACTTTCCGACATGATTTACTAATTACTGCAACGCAAAACATCGAATAATTACAAAACAGTAACACATCACTAGGCCATCTTGATTTCAGATACAAAGCACAAGTTGGTTTGAAAGCTTTGTTGTGTGAAAAAATGAATTAGAAAAAGTCAAAGAATTTTATTGTCACCCTGTACATTCGAAATAAAGAAGTAATACCCCATCTCACACAGGCTTTTCATTTGTGGGAGATTCCACATGAGTAACTAAACAATGTTTGTATGCTGTTGTATGTTTACAAACAGAACAGCATTAAGATTTTTCGCCTGTATGAGCTTTCACATGCCTAACTAAATTAGGGTTGTGGGCAGTTTTATAATCACACACTAAACAAAAATAAGGTTTCTCGCCTGTATGAGTTCTCACATGAGTAACTAAACTACGTTTGTGAGCAGTTTTATAATCACACACTGAACAACAATAAGGTTTCTCGCCTGTCTGAGTTCTCACATGAGTAATTAAACTACGTTTGTGAGCAGTTTTATAATCACACACTGAACAACAAGATTTCTCGTCTATATGAGTTTTCATATGCGTAACTAAATTAGGTTTTTGGGCAGTTTTATAATCACACACTGAACAACAAAAAGGTTTCTCGCCTGTATGAGTTCTCATATGCTTAACTAAATAAGATTTTTGGGCAGTTTTATAATCACACACTGAACAACAATAAGGTTTCTCGTCTGTATGACTTCTCATATGCTTAACTAAATTAGATTTTTCGGCAGTTTTATAATCACACACTGTACTACAATACGGTTTCTCGCCTGTATGAGTTCTCACGTGCATAACTAAACAGTGTTTGTAGGCAGTTTTATAATCACACACAGAACAAGTATACAGTTTCTTGCGTGTATGAATTTTCATATGACTAGTTAAAATATTTTTCTGTACTGCTTCATATTCACCAACAAAACTAAAGAATGGTTTTTCACCTGTAGTAGGCTCCATAACCAAACCCTGTTTCCGTGCTGTTGAATTTGAGCCATATAACTTTGGTCTGGAATTTCAAACTTGCATTTAATATCAATTTCCGGATGAGCACTGATGTGGTTAGTACTTCTAATGGTTTCTGAATTTTGAGCCATATAACTTTGGTCTGGAATTTCAAACTTGCATTTAATATCAATTTCCGGATGAGCACTGATGTGGTTACTACTTCTAATGGTTTCTTGTTTGATAAATAATTTGTTAATATCTTCATTGCAATCCAAGTCTCTTAATTGATGCAGTGGAGTTGCTGTTGACTATTATAAAATAAATTATTAACTACTGTTTCTTGGTTAGCGGTCATCATGGTTAGTTTAAGATTGGCTTGGAAGTAATACTTTTTCACTCAATATATGATTACAGGAACAGTTGAGATGCCATACCTGAAACAAGTATGTATTATTGCAACTAATTGATATATTAGAAAATTATAATCACATTTAATATATACTATGCTATAAATAAAGCCGAAGGTACTTTAAAACTAGCATTTTAAACAAAACCATAGCATTAAATACAATAATTCACTATCAGAGAAGGAACTAGGGAAAGTGCGTATGGTGCAGCGCTGCAAATTGTAATTGAAAACAAATTTTATTAGGCAAACAGTCTATAACTGATGCTAGGAACAGAGCCCGTGCTTTGAAAAGTAAGGGCAGTTGCAAGCTGCCATCTGCATGTATCTACTAGTCAGATTAAATTAATCCAACATGGAAATAAGTTAATTGCCTACTTACAAGGGACTCATTATGGACATGATGTTGAATTGGTACATTTAAGGATTTCAAAAGATGACAAAGCTATAATAGCTTCTAAATTAATTACTGGTGTGGCCAAATCTAGGTAAGTTTTACAATAATCTTTTTATACTTGGGATTATATTATTATATTACTACCTTATTGGTATAATTTTTTAACTATATACAGGGTGTTTGGTTCACCGACGTATATCCGAAAGGAGGTGGTAGGTGAGTCGGTTTGGAACTTATTTAACCAAAAATACCTTTATACAAAGTGTCACGGTTTCTGAGATAAAGCCAACTTTGTGATTTTATTAAATTACTGCAGTTTTAGTATGATTAATTTTAATTAGACACAACTGCAAACTTTTAATTTCTTGTAACTTTTATTTTAGTAGTCTTTGATATCTGTTCTATCAAATAAAATCACTTGATACACTCTACATGTGATAAAACAAAATATGGAGTCGACTAAAGTTCAAAAATGTATTCTCTAGATATCAAACTTTGATCTAGTAAGTATATATTCAATACAAAAGCATCAACAATTTTTTTTTATTCTGTTATATATCTACTTTTGCCATCTAGCAACATAAATCATGATTGGCAGCACATTAAGTACATTAATAATTTTTATATTTTAGGATTCTGGACTCTGTGCATGACAAAGTTGAAGATTGCCTAAAACGCATTGATCTTTTAACTTCCAAAGATATTGACAATATTAAGCGCAGTTTTAATATTGAACTTAGAGATGGAAAGAGACATAATAACGATGCAGTATCTTTAGATCTTTGGGTCCAAGGATGTCTTAGTATGTCAGAAGATGAAAACCCCATTTTGTTTTATAAAAAACAAGGTGAAAGTTCAGATGTAGGTACTGTCAGAATCTGACTTTTGTATTGCAGTAATGACAAAATTTCAAAAAATGATGCTGCAGAAATTTGGAAAATATATTATAACCATAGACGGGACTCATGAGCTTAATAACTATGATTTTGAGTTGACCACCCTCATGATAGTGGATGAATTTGGACAGGGGTTTCCTGCAGCTTTCATGTTTTCAAATAGGAAGGACACATCAATTTATGAAATATTTTTCCAGAACATTCTGAAAAAGTTGGTCATATAATGGCAAAAACATTCATGTCGGATATAACACCAACATTTTATAGTGCTTGGTGTCGCATTATGGGACCTGTTACAAATCGTTTGTATTGTTCATGGCACATTGATAGAGCTTGGCAAGTCAATTTGACGAAAATCCCAGATAAAGAAAAACGTTCAGCAGTTTACAAGATGTTAAAAATCTTACAGGAAGAACAAGATGAAAAAGAATTTAAGACAAAGCTTGTTTCATTTTTAAACTTGCTTTTGGAGGATAAAGATACCAAAACTTTTGGACAATATTTTATGGCTAATTACGCAAACAATTATGAACAATGGGCATATTGTTTTAGAAAGTTTGTCGGGATAAATACAAATATGAGGCTCGAGTCAATGCATAAGACCATCAAATATTTTTATCTCAAACGGAAAACAATTAAACGGTTAGATAAAGGTTTGCATACTGTATTAAAATATGTAAGGAGCAAAAGTATGGAAAGGATAATTAAACTCATGAAAGGGAAAACAACGATATACCACAGCAGGATTTTTAAGAGACACCAGTCTGCATTAAATTGTGATTTGGCTGTAGAAGTCAAAGATGAAAACAGTTGGATAATTGGAGAAAGGGATAAATTTAAATATTTTGTCACAAAACTACTCGATTCAAGCTGTTGTCGATTAGATTGTCGTGAATGTAAGATATGCTTACACATGTATTCTTGCAGTTGTAGTGATTTTGTGTATAAATTTAATATTTGTAAGCATATTCATTTTATTCAAATAATGTTCGAGATCCCAACAACAATTAACAAAAATGATAGCAAAGATGTTTCCGAAGAGTTATCTAAAGAAACTGATGACTTTGTCTCAGCTCTACAAAGTCAAACAAATCAATTTATTAGTCTAAAAAATAACCTTTTTTGTAAAATAAGTGAAACTTTTGTAAAATTACAAAATGTTGACTTGGATAATTTAAGTGATTCAACAGTCATGGAAGTTCATAAACATTTAAATGTTTTAAGTAACTTAATTGACCTACCAAAAATGTCAAATACTAGTTTCGAGCAATCCAAAAACGAGGCTCTAAACAAAAATATTACACCACAGATGCGCTTTTTTTCTACACAGAAAAATAAGAAAACGTAACCCTGTTTACAATAAAAAACCAAATAAAGAAGAAAAAGAAACTTTAAGTAATGTGTTAACTGGAAAATCTGAGATCTTTATTTCAGTTGACCCCAGAAACGACCATTTGTATTTGTGAAAACATGTATATTTTTAATATTAAAATAAATTGAATATTATTATAAAGTAGTTTTACCACATTTCCCATACATCAAAGCTATTTTTTATGACACAAATAGTGTTTTCTATTGCCGTTCAAGCTATAATCTATAATTTAAAAGAAAATTGTTAAAAAAGTAACCTATTCTCATATTTTCAAATATTTATTTAATAGATTAAAAAAAACTCTAAAGGGCCTATAAACGACTTGCAATGCTAATTATTTGGCTCCTTTCTAATAAATAACTTTTTCATTAATATTTTTAAAAATAATGCAGCAATTGTTCCGTAACCTTCTATGGTTTTTAGCTATAAGTATAAGAAGCTTAAACTACCTATTCTTATTTAAACGCTTTTACAAATTGAAAATCAAATTCGCCGCCATCAAGGATGTGCCGTTGGATTGGCGCATGCGCTTTGGGAGGAGCCGTGGCTGGCATTTAGCATCTCGTGAAAATTGGACTAAAAAACACATTGCATAAAACATGTATTTATTTTTATTTATGATTTAAAGAGCAAGGAAAAGTAGCAAAACCTAATGTTAAGCAATGAAAAACAGTTTTTTGTTCTTATCGCATTGGACCATTAATGATCTTAATAATAATTTCTTGTAGTCGCCTGTCCACTTATGTGGGTATATTTTAATTTGATAGGTAAAAATCATCAGCTTCAGCTGCTGAAATATTATTTTCAATTTTGCCATTACCGTAAATGATAGTTTTTACCATTTTTTTGCCATGGCTTTGTTTGGCTTAAATTCAACACAAGAATTTGAAACTTTTTGAATTTCTTGTTTGGCCAATAAATTTCCATTTATGGAGGTTGTTATTAATGCATTTCTTTGTTTTGTTTTAATTAAATTCACCTACGTGAAAATGCTTTCGCACGAAGCGTTTGAATGGGGCAAGGAAATAATATTCAAAATAAATAGTGCGACATTTTGGAAAAGAAACTCTTCGATGTCCGATTTAAAGCTGTACATTTTCAACCAAAATATATCTATATCATCATTTAGATTAATTTCATTTTCTTTAAAACCATATTTAGTTATTAACCGCCATTCGTTATCAGTTTCTTGGAGTTTAGATTCATCTATACATCTTTTAAACTCTGTAAAGTATTCTGTTAAAGAAAATAATGCAGTATTCGATCTTTTAGGCTTTTTAGGCTTAAAAATACTGAGTTTCTTTAAAAAACTATTCTTAAAATCAAACCTTTGCTTTAGTTGCGAACAAAGTTTTGATAAAAACTCTTAGCATTTTCTCAAAACAAAGATGATTAAATGAGGCTGAAATTTGTTTTTGCTAGACATTTCTTGAAAAATTTTAACACCTAAATATAAACAATTTAAGTCAATGAATTTATTTTCGTTCTGAGGTTCAATTTCCTATAAGTCAGTTTTATCCACGTATGATTTTTTTAAAAAGCAATATAATAGTTTCTTATACATAACTTCCATTTTATCGTAAACATCACCTATAATTACTTTCTCTGATTGAAAATACTGATCTATTTCTGTTATTTTAGGTAAGACGAAGTCAAGAAAAAGAAAATAAAGTTCTGCGTGTGGATCAGAAAGAATTTCAGAAATTTTATCGACACTGTGTGTCCTTTCGACCAGCTTCTTTTCAGTGAAAAACAAAAGAAGTGCGTTCCACTGCTCGGTCTGACTGGGATACAATATTTTATGGACGCCCGTGTTTGTAAAATCTTTAAATTGTTTGAAGTCGTGTTGTCGTTTACTGCTATGCTAAAACAAAATAATTTTATTAGTTGATAAATAAAAATAGAAATCACAAATACCTTAAAAAAAGAGTAAATATCCCTGGCAAGGTCTTCAATGGATCTTGGTAGAATCTTGCAGGCCTCACTGGCACATAAATGTAATAAATGGCAGATGCATTTAACAATTTTTATTCCAAGACACAGGTCTGCAAATCTTGTAGAAACAGAGTTATTTTTCCCCATCATTACATTACAACCACCGGACCCAAACCCAATAATATTTTTAAGTGGTATATTTCTTCTTGTAAACGTTTGTATAATAGCCTGGAATATACTTTCAGCAGTGCTACTTTCAATTGGTACCAGTTCCCAAAAGTATGTTTCGATTATTAGCCTTTTATCATCAAAGAACCTAACGATAATGCACATTTGTTTAATTGTAGCGATGTCCGTAGATTCATCTACTAATACACTAAATTTGAAACTTCTCAATTTTTCTGCTAAATCTTCTTTATGTGTTTCACCAATAACATTTGTAATAATTCCACGCGCCTTAGTTCTACCCAAATTTATGTTTTTTATGAGCTTAGAATCTGTCACTTTTTGTTTTAGTAGATTTGACAAGTAGTACAGGCGCCAGGGAATTTTTACATGCAATTTTTGGTACCAGCATTTTGTGTTAATGAGTGGGTGGGGGGCTGTGCTCTGAGTCTAATTTTAAGTTTTCGGATCGATCGGAGAAATTGTTTTTCCGCAATATCGGAAGAAGTGTTGAAAACGGTTTTTCAGCAATTTCTCGTTTCCTGTTGCTCTGGCACTGGAATTGCATCAGTACAAGTTTGTAGTTTATGAAATTCCTCACAACTTTTGGAAATGCCTTTTTCTCGTGCGCTCAACAATTTAAAAGTTTTTACTCCATAAAGCCAAGAAATTAAGGGTTGAAATGGGTTTTACGTAAATATATCGCTTTCAGTTAATCCTGCGATAAAAAATACTCTTATATTTTTTGTAGAACAACTAATTTGCATAAAATTTGTGTATGAGTATTTTTCCATTTGGACAATTATTTACCGTTCTACAGCTCCGCAAATGTCGCAAGTCACGTAAACCGTACATTTAGTGTGCACTTTCGAAGAGCCCTGTTCCTTCGAGTATGTCGCACCAACTGTTTTCCACACCACCTTTGAGGTACAGCTTGTGGTGCGTTTTTTTACGTGGTCTCCCTGATAGGCCTAATCCACGAAGTGTATTTCTACACTTCCCTTGGTCTTTTTGATGGACCGGGTTCTGCATCGTCAATTACAATCATTGCAGAATCGTTGATTTTGTTGCCCTTGTTAAGTTGTGTTTCCGTTGAAACAAACTCGGGAAGAGAAAATATGTCATTGTCGTAGATGGTGTGGTATTCGTCTTCATCTGTAGCAAGCATTCTGGAGATTTCTTGCACGTTCTCACAGGATTCCCCGGCGCATATGGAGCAAATGGCGGTGCATTTTAAACCCGCTTTGCGGCAGCCACAAGCCTTTCCACATTTGGTCTTACACCCGCATGAAATTATTTTAATTATTGCAGTAGGCGCGGCTCAGTGCTAGGCACCGGTGTAAACGTACGGCCACGTTTCTTGCAGCCCCATCTTTCCGCGGGTAAAGTGTCATTTCCAAGCCAGGATTGAACTTGATGGTATGTCCGGAATGCGTGCATCCTGGCCGTGTCTTTTGTAGGTGGCAGGGATGCCAGATTAAACGTTGACTTCGCAAGGGATTTCGAGAAGTGTCTGTATCGCAGCAAGTTGATTGACTTGTCTTTATTGATGTCTCCACCGTACAACGCAATAAAAAATTGCTCTCCCGTTAATGCGATGATATCCGCGTCTACATCTTTCTGTACAAAGTGATTCACTGCAGATTCTAGGCTAGGTGTCTTTTTTAGGGTTTTAAGAAATTTCACTTTTCCCATACCGTAAGCAGCCGATGTTGTGTCACAACCAGAAAATGCATGCAAAAACAAGATATGCTTTGATACAGCATATCCGTGTTTCACGCATGATTTATCCTTCGTATTCAGTTTTCCGGGCTTGCAAAGAAAAACACACTACAGTCTAGATTCAAAAAATTAATCAAATAACAGAATAACCGAGTTGACTGTTCTTCACATGGTGAGTCGTGAATAGTTCATTTTGAATATAAATTTTTATTTTGTTTAAGTGTAGTGACACTCTACCCACGGGAATATGGGGCTGAAAGAAAAGTGACCGTACGTTTACACAGGTGTCTAGCACTGAGCCTCTCGCGCCTCTTGCAATAATAAAATTAATTTCATGCGGATGCAAGACCAAATGTGGAAAGACCTATGGCTGTCGCAAAGCGGGTTTAAAGTGCACCGTCATTTGCTTCCCGCCGGACAATTCTGTGAGAACGTGCAGGAATTCTCCAGAATGCTTACTACAGATGTTGACGAATATCACATCAATTACGACGACGACATATTTTCTTTTTCCGAGTTCTTTTCAAAGGAAACACAACTTGACAAGGGCGATAAAATCAACAATTCTGCAATGACTGGGATCAACGATGCAGAACCCGGACCATCAAAAAGACCATGGAAAGTGTAAGACTGTTAGAAATACACTTCGTGGAGTAGGCATATCGGGGAAACCACATAAAAATAAGCGCTACAAACTGTACCTCAAAGGAACAGGGCCGTTCGAAAGTGCACATTAAATGTACGGTTTAGGTGACTTGCGACATTTGCGGCGCTGTAAAACGGTAAATAATTGTCCAAATGGAAAAATACTCATACACAAATTTGTTCTACAAAAAATATAAGAGTATTTTTTATCGTAGGATTAACTGAAAGCGATATATTTACGTAAAACCCATTTCAACCCTTAATTTCTTGGCTTTATGCTGTAACAACTTTTTAATTGTTGAGCGCACGAGAAAAAGGTATTTCCAAAAGTTGTGAGGAATTTCATAAACTACAAACTTGTATTGATGCAATTTCAGCATCAGAGCAACAGGAAACGAGAAATTGCTAAAAAACCGTTTTCAACACTTCTTCCGATATTGCGGAAAAACAATTTCTCCGATCGATCCGAAAACTTAAAGTTCGACTCAGAGCACAGCCCCCCACCCACCCATTAACCCAAAATGCTGGTTCCAAGAATTGCACGTAAAGCCCTATTAAAGATTTCCCTGGCGCCTGTACTAAAGTGATCAACGGCCTTGTAAGAAATGTTGTGCTCGGCAATAAAGCCACAAAGGTTTATTTCCAGCTCTTTGACCTGATCATCAAAATTATTATCTTTTGCAAAAAGATTACTCAATTTGGAGTGAGCCATGCCAGATGTAGATGCAAAATTTGTCTGTTTATTGTTATGCTTTGTTCCCTCAGCATGCCTTTTTAAAGTGGATATTTCAGAAACCAATGACGTATTGCGGAATGTATGTACAGTGGGCACCATATGGATTATTATCTATAGGCCGTAGCCACTCTTTAAACTCATTCCGAGTCATCAACCAATTATTAAATTTTGGTTTAACATGTAATCTCCTTTTCTTTATGGGTGTTCTACTTCTTGTAAAATCATTACAATCAAACGAATCTATAGCTCAAGAAAATCACATATTAAAAAATGTACCTACAATGTGCGAATAGTGGAAAGAACCTATCTATTGTAATAATTACATTTCATTGATCACTTGCCATCAGACATAGCTTCGTCCTCAATTTCACACACTTATAACTACTATAAATAGTAAATAATAATTATTATTATAAAGATACGAGCTTTACAACACAAACAAGAGAGAAGCAGCGAATCCAATACGCGCATAGGCTACTATATGTAAATTAATAAAGTTCCTTTAAAGCGGGGAATCACCGAGGCTTCGACACAGAAGATATTGGAGTGTGGAGTGGAGAGGGCGCTGTGATATCTGTGAGGTCAGACGTCTTGTCCCAAGGATTGTTCATTGCCCCGGGCGTAAAATTAAATTTCCAGAGTTGCCAATAGTAAAAAGAAGGCTCAATCACTCAATCTCGTCTTCGTCGTGCACTTCGGGCAGATCACATTCTTTACTAAATAGTATTTTTTTAATTTAAAATTTCATATTTTATGGCAGAAATGGTGAAATATGAATTTGATATTTTTAAACGAAAAAGCCGTGTTTTTAAATGCACGGCAGTACTATAAAGCCGTGGCAATACATTTAGTCTAAAAAGCCGTGAAAACACGGCAATTGCCGTGTCATTGGCAGCACTGGTGTGGTGTTCACCCACTGAACTGGAAGAGCAACTCATACAACCTGCGCGTGACAATATGTACACATTTGAAGAAAATAATAAGATCGACACTCGCTCACTGACATAATCTAAATTTAATTTGAATTTTTTCGCGTTTTAAATTGGAAGCATGCCCCTTGTTACGTTAAAATGGCGCTATCGTTAGATTTGTCGCTTCACTCTGCTTTTTTTTGTAACTTCATGGGAAGCGCTCTCCGGATTGTAGCTCTGTGGGTAGATTCAAATTCCGCGAGCTCCTGAGTTAGGAACTTTTGTTCGCGGATAGGGACATGGTTCCGTTCCCCGATAAGTTTTTAGTTTCTTTGGAAAGTTTCCGGGTTACGAGGGGCTCTGTTTGGCCTTACCTGTTGGAAACTTGGTGCCGTTCGTAGCAGCTACCATCTTCGAAGTCGTTCAAGAGGTTAATTTAGTTATGTTTGGAAAGTAAACGCCTTCGGCGGATTCTCCTCTAGACGACGTTATTTTGGGCGATTCTAGGCGCCCCGCTTGTTGGCGGATTCTTTTTGATGGTAGCACCTCGTGCACGCCCATACGGGGTAAATCCTTATTGGCATTCTGGTGCTTCGCTTAGGGTTCAATTTTGTTGTCAGCTTGACGTGCCGAGCCACAATCCACGATCTGGAATTGGCGGCTGGAAGATTCTTCCTCCGGCGACCTCGTGTAAGTCCACCTTTGGCTAATCAGTGCCCCATCGTCATGCTGGGCTATTAACCGCTGGTGCCGAAAGCAGAGCTTCCGTGAATCTCATGAGAGCACACCTAATACTAGGGACATCCATTAAGCTCCCTTTGTGGGCCATGTTGAGCCTATGAATTAAACTGCCCCAGGCCACGGATCTACATTTCAACTACATGTACCAGCCAGGCGATAACTTGTACACTAGCCGAACGTAAGGCCCATGCCAATGTGTGTACGTCCAGGTATTTTTAATGTGTAATTATAAATTATTGAGAGGCTTTTCCTCCGATTGTACCTAGCATCTTCCATAAAATTTAAGTATTACTGGCTGTAGGCCCTATTGGGTCACTTGTCAACTCCACCGAGACATATCTTATAGTAAACTGTGATATTCGAGTAATTGTATGTAGTTTTATTTATTGTTGTTGCGTAACGTTCTTTTGCAGCTATAGTTCTTAACCCTTTATAAGTACTCAGTCTGCGAATCGTCTGTTTAAGCAGTTGAGATGCCTGGTTGATTGTTAGTTTTGCTGGATTCGCTGGCGCCCCTCCCGGTTTCCATTCATTTAATTTACTGCACGCCGTCTTCGACTTGAGCTAGACGTGCCCTCCAGGTATCTGATTTTGCTTGATTTAGTTGAGAAATTGCAATTTCTCGGTTTCGATGTGTTGAATTGAACTCATTTTTAAACAACTTTTACGTTTACATCGTCATATTTCGGGAACTAATGCAGCTATGAAATCGTGATTTTCTTAGAAATATGTTTAAATTTGATTTAAACACACATACATTTTAATAACAAAATTTACGAAATCCAGTCAGAAATTCTAAATGTACTTCTGATTTCATAAACAAGCAGTTTTAACCTCCATTCATAATTTCGCCAGTTTATATTTATTTTAGATCTGTTTAATCTTGAATTAAACAGGCAAATTTCAGTTCACATTTACGAAATATTAAAAACCAATCTTGTTTCGCAAGCATCGAGTTTAAAGACCGGAGCAAACTGCAACTTAGCACTTCACGCCGTAAGCGACCTACTAAACACAAGTTCACCGCTCTGGCTTGCAAATACACACGGAAATGCAATCCGCTTGCAGTGCTGAATTGCTACTTCGTACCTTTAAACGCGGTCTAGTAATCTACACAATAATTGAACTTTGATATGTTACTTAGTTAAGCATTCTTGTTTTGTATAAGTAGAACGTTTATTTTCGTAATAAAACAATCTGCATCTAATGTCTGATTCATTCACTACGTCGCTACCCTGATACCAAGCCATAATATTATTGGGACGTGAGGCTCCGTCCCTCAGAAGTAGTGTACTGTCGTCCCTTTTAAGTACCATTGACTACACTGGTTTAAAACATAAATGCAGTCTCATTTATGTGCTTAAGGGATAGAACCAGCGCAAAGCAACGAAAACCTGATCAGCCTCCAGGCAATTCTGTTTATGGTCCTTCGAGCCGGATCTGTTTCCAACTAAAGAACAAACACATCTCAAGAGTCACCAGCATCCCGAGAAGAAGGCAAGATCTGCCAACCACCCAGGTCCCAAAAAATGGCTAACAACATGGAGGAATTCAACAAATTAGCTGTCGCCCAAGAAGAGCTCGCGCAGAAGATAAAACAAGTATTATCTAACAGCAAAAAGGACCCTGCCAGCCGAAAAAACGAAGCCTACATCGCCAGTCGCAACAAAACGCTGGCCAAACTTTGGAACACTGCAACTAAAAATCATGCAGAAATGGGGCAGCTAAGTATTCCAACTCATAATTATTTTACAACAGGGTATTACTGTCAAATTAACGACATATACGGCGAAGCAAAAGGTTACTTGCAGAGCTGTTCAAAATCAACGAAAATTTCCAACCCCTCCGTAAGTAGGAGCAAGAGCAAAAGGTTCGTATCCGAAAACTGCAGATTCGGATTCAGAATTTTAAGCAAACGATGGACGACGCCGAAGACACAAGAATTAGGGAGGCCCGCCATCACGACAAAGAAATTAAAAGAAAAATGGGATCGTGTGGTTGAGATAGACGAAGAAGTTATGTCTAACGACATGGCTTCAGAACAAATGCACTTCAGTCCTGAATATACTACGTTGGAAGACAGGTATAGAAATTTAATTATTTTATTGCAAGCACCGACAAGGAACGAGCAAGCAGCAGCCATCTCGCTTCCTCAAGTCAAAATCGCCATATACGAGGGAAATTATGAGGAATGGGCCACTTTCAAGGACCTGTTCACTAAATTAGTAGATGACAACCAGAACATGGACGATGTCATCAAGATGCAATATCTAAAGACGCATGTCAAGGGAGAGCCAAGCCGACTGATCCAGCATCTAGCTGTTACCCAAGCAAACTACAACACCGCCTGGAATCTGCTGCTAACTAAATTGCTAGACACCATATTCGATCTGCCGGTCCTCTCCAAAGAGTCAGCCCAAGAGTTAAAAAGATTGCACGACTCCATCAAGGAATTTGCGAAGGCAATAAAAAATTTAGGCATCTCCACCGACAGTTGGGGTCCGTGGATTAACAGGGCTATCGCTCGAAAATGGGATCTTGAAACCAACAAATTATATGAGCAGTCACTTCAATGTCCAAACGAAGTTCTGGATCACCAAAATTTAATGGCTTTCCTGCAAGTGCGGTTCCAATCCCTGGAATCCATAGATGGAGCTCGAAAGCCAAGGCAGGAAAGACCACAGAAGAATTACGCTTCCGCATCCCTAAATTGCAAGCTGTGCCATGGAGATCATTACATCAACAACTGTAGTCAATTCCAGAAGCTACCTACCCATGAAAAACAAGAAGCTGTAAAAACCTATCGATTGTGCTATCGATGCTTACGGCACTATTCAAATACCCCATGCCGTGCCTATGTTAATTGTAGGATCTGTCGCTTCCCGCATCATACACTGCTTTATAAGGCGCAGCCACCATCAAGGCCGCTCCCTGCCTAAAAGATGAGGACGTCAGTTCATGCAGCAGCCATGTAGACTTCCAACGCTCCAGAGAAGAAGCCGAAGTCGGACATCATCACCACCAATTTAGGCTCACAGGAAAGCCAAGTTCTACTTGCCACAGCAATGGTTAAAGTAAAAGCAGCATCCGGGATGACTCATCTATTACGAGTATTAATAGATCCCGGGTCTCAGGGGTCATTTATCACGGAAGCATCAGCCGAATTTTTGGCGTTACCCAGGACCAAAGTTCGAGCTGAAATCACCGGAATCGGGAACAGCGAGCCAAAAATTGCTAAATGGAAAATCCCAGGATTGATCACACCTAGATTTTCAAGTAACTTTTCCCTACCTGTCAATTTACTAATACTTCCTAAACTTACAAAAGCCATGCCTTCATCACCCATCTCAAATATAAATATAAATTCCTGGAGCAACATCTTCATCGCTGATCCAACCTTCAACCAACCTGGTCCTATAGATATAATTCTAGGCGCCGAAGAATATTCCAAGATAATTCTAGAAGGAATCACTAAAACAAAGGATGGCATCTTGGGACAGAATACCGAGCTGGGCTGGATTTTATCTGGAACCATTGGAAGACAACATAACGACATCATTAAAGCCAGCACCATGGTTGCCAAAATTGAAGAAGACGAGCAGTTACAAAAATTCTGGAATATAGAAGAAGTTCCCACTCAAAGAAAAATTTCCCCAGACGATCGGGTATGTGAGAATAAATTCACAAACACAGTGCAGCGAGACGAAGATGGAAAATACATAGTGAAGATTCCATTCAAGCAAACTCCAGTGAGCATGGGAAGGTCCAAACCATCAGCATTGGCAAGACTATTGCATCTGGAAAAGAAGCTGGGACAAGATCAAGATCTAGATCTCCAATACAAGAAATTCATGCAAGAATATCTGGATTTAAGACATATGGAAAGAGTAGAAAAGAAACAGGAAAACAGTGGCAAGTATTACATCCCACACCACGGCGTAATCCGAGAAGCAAGTTCATCAACCAAGCTCCGTGTCGTCTTCGACGCTTCGAGCAAGGCATCTTATGGAAAATCCTTAAACGAAGTCATGTATGCTGGACCGAAACTTCAGCAAAAGCTGGTCGACATTTTACTCCGATGGAGGACTCACAAGGTCGTCTTCTCTGCGGACATTGAGAAAATTTACCGACAAATCAAGATGGAGAGCTAAGACCAGGAGTATCAAAGAATCTTATGGAGATTCAATCAATCACAGCCAATCAGGGAATACAGGTTATGCACAGTCACTTATGGAACCGCATCAGCTCCCTATCTTGCCATCCGAACCTTGCACCAATTAGCAGAGGACGAGAAATCTTAATTTCCATTAGCAGCAGAAGTTGTGAAGAGAGATTTCCCTGTGGGCGATGTGCTCTCCGGAGCCGACACTTTAAAAGAAGAAATCAAGCAGCAAGGTCAGTTAATTTCCTTATTAAAACGTGGAGGTTTTACCCTACATAAATGGTTCAGTAATGAATTAGCCATCATACAAGAACTACCCGAAGAATTGAAGGAGCAAACATACCTCGAAATAAGTGAGGACGGCGTAAAGAAGTCATTGAGCGTCCATTGGTCTCCCTATGAAGACATGTTTTGCTTCAAGGTGGATGTGAAGCAAAAGGAATCCGCAAAACGCACCATATTATCTAAAGTCGCTAAAATTTTCGACCCATTGGGTTGGTTAGCACCCATCATTATCACTGCTAAACTACTCATCCAAAAGCTATGGCTTGAAAATATCAAGTGGGACGACCCAGTTTCAGAAAGTATCCAGGGCAAATGGGAAACGTTCAAATCTCAACTCAAATCGGTGGAAGAAATTACATTACCAAGGTGGCTTTTTACCAAAAAAAAAGCCCAAATAGAACAGCACGGATTCTGTGACGCTTCCGAAAGAGCTATTGGGGCCGTGGTCTACACCAGAATCATCACGTCATCAGGCCAATCCAAGGTATCATTATTAATAGCAAAATCCAAGGTGGCACCATCCCGAGCAAAGACAACTCTACCCAGACTGTAACTCTGGGCAGCAGTACTACTTTCCAATCTATTCCAACAAATAATCACAGCACTGGACATTCCTAAGGTATCTACCTTTGCCTGGACAGACTCCATGGTCGCGTTAGGATGGATAAAGGGAGATCCAGTAAGATGGAAGACATTCGTCGCAAACCGCGTAGCTGAAATCAACCATCTGATTCCGGCTCAACATTGGAACCACGTCAAATCCGAAGAAAATCCTGCAGACGTCATCTCCAGAGGCACTAGTCCAGGAAAATTAAAGGAACATGTACTATGGTGAGATGGACCAAGTTGGTTAGTTAACAAAGAGTTATGGCCATGTCAACCAGACACCGCCACAACCAATAAAGAAGCAAAAGATTACACTGTGCATCAAGCTACAGTTCATCAAGACGAGAACGAAGTTATTCATCGCTTTTCGTCTCTGACAAGAATGGTACGAGTCGTGTCCTACTGCCGAAGATTCATCAACAAGTGTAGGCGTCTTCCCATTCAACCAGGATGTCTATCAATCAAAGAAATGGAAGACACCATCCTCACACTCATTAAGGTCGTCCAAGGAAGTGATTCTATTCCGAGGGCAACAGGATCTCAACTCCAAAAGAGACAATGTGTGGACTCCAATAACAAACTCGCCAATCTCAACCCATTCATCGATTATCATGGAATCATCCGTGTTGGAGAAAGACTAGAAAATTCAACCTTATCCTAGCACGAAAGCACCCAATTATTCTTCCTTATTCCAATCATATTTCCAAATTAATAACCCATGAGGCACATTTACGCACTTTACACGGTGGCACTCAACTCACACTGTCCTATGTCCGAAGAAAATATTGGATCATCAACGCGAAGAAAGCTGTCAGCTCCAGCATCAAGAAATGCTTTCGATGTATCCGATTCAAGGCAGAAGCAGCCCAGCAATTAATGGGGAATCTTCCATCAACCAGAGCCAATTCAACCGAGCCATTCTTCCATTCAGGAGTGGACTATGCCGGTCCAATACAAATTCGAACATCCAAGAGAAGAGGGCATTCTTCATCCAAAAGGTACATTGCTGTTTTTGTCTGTCTATCAACCAAGGCAATACATTTAGAAGCCGTCAGCGACATGACAACTAACAGCTTCCTAGCAGTCTTCAAGAGGTTCATCGCCCGAAGAGGACGCTGTGCACATCTTTATAGCGACAACGGAACGAATTTCGTCGGAGCAAAAAAAGTCTTGGACAAGGAGATCCGTCAAGCAATGGAAGGCCCAGTTATCCAAGAACATTTATCCACCATTGGTACCCAATGGCACTTCATAACTCCAGTAGCCCCGCACTTCGGAGGGATATGGGAAGCAGGAGTGAAATCAATGAAGCATCATCTGAAAAGAACCATTGGCAACGCTACTCTAACATTTGAAGAATTGACAACTCTGCTTTGCCAAATCGAAGCCTGCTTAAACTACGTCCTCTGTGCCCACAGGGCAACGATATTGAAGACACCACTGCAGTAACACCAAGCCATTTCCTGATAGGAAGAGAGATAATATCACCACCGGACCCAATCAGCACACCAATATCAACAAATCTGTCAAATCGCAGGAGAATAATCCAAAAAATTAAGCAAGATTTTTGGAAATCATGGAGTTCAGACTACCTTCATGGATTACAGCAAAGAAACAAATGGAAGAAACCGGTGGAGAACATAAAAGTTGGTGACCTAGTGATAATCAAAGAAGAAAATATCAATCCTGGTAAATGGCCCTTAGCAAGAGTTACCGACATTCATCCTGCAACCGATGGATCCGTACGAGTGGTAACAATCCAGAAATCAGGAGGACATCCATTAAAACGATCCATAGGCAGTATCATTCCATTACCAACTAACGAAGAATCGCAGGAACCATAGTCTGAAGAGAAAATTTCGGCCAACAGCACCCACACACAATCATTCCCAAAGCCAAAGAAAACTGTCACGTCCAAATGGAAAATGTTTCTACTCATATTTACTATCCTTACTACCAATACATTGAGTAAGGTAGAATTTAACTTCCAAAAACCAGACAGCGGGTACTATGTAGAACATATTGGACACGGGAAGATTGAACGAGGAACATTCAGAATCGAAATCCAGTTCGAGAGGGGGAAGATCGAAGAAGACTTCGAAACAGTTACCGACATGGTGGACAAATTCGACAATCTCTGCAACTCTGCAAAAGAACTGTCCGAAGATACATTGTGCAAGACACTGGTGCATCATCTTCTGGAACAAAAAGGGCATATGGAATGGATTAAAACTGGTATGGAAGATATCATAACAAGACGAGAGAAACGAGGAGTGCTTGGGACTGTACTCACGTCAATTTTCAGAGTAAACGACGAAGTCTATCAAGATATTGATAGACTCGACAAAAATCAACAGGAGTTAATAAAAATGGACAGTTAACAATCCAAATTCTTGCTGTCAGCACTTTCAAGATTTAATGAAACCGAAAAACGAATCGATCCGAAACTGGAACATTTTCAAGAAAAACTAAACCAAGAAATCAGGGCAATCAACAACATGGACAAATGGTATATGGCAACCGACTCCAACCGATTGAACATCCACATCATCAGTGTGTACGAAGTCGCCACTAATGTTATTAGTGAGCTGTGGAATTACCATACAAACATTTTGAACGTTTATTTCGAACAAGGTAATTTTTACGAGCTAATCACGCCTGCCCAAATCAAGCAAATCCTCGCAAATGCAACCAGTAAACTCTCGCCAAACTTAGAAATTTTAGCGGCCCCAATCCTAAAGGTCGACATCGGACATGATGACATCTACATCAACGTTCAGGGATACTTCATCATAGTAGAAAAAACTGAATATACCTTAATCAAAGTGACACCAATTCCTCTCCAAATTAACAATGGGTCCTACTGGGTGACCGACGTACCAAAAGGGATCTTCGCTGTGGATTACAACCTACAAATGTACTTTCAAGAGACAGATGAGGAATTTAAAGAAAATCTCCAAATTACTCCAAACACTTATATCTGCAGTCCAACAGTCGTGAAAGGAATTGAAAACAACCCAAATTGCATCATTGATGATATATATCATCGAACAGAAATTAGTCAATGCAGCCTACGAAGACATCAGATCCAGTCCATTATTTGGAAACAACTATACATGGAAAACACCTGGATGTTCGTAGTCAACAAGCCAACCCGAATAGCTATCACTTGTAGTGGCAATAGGGAAGAAGTCACTGTCAACACTACAGGTGTAATTCAAACTCGTCAGAGTGCACCATCCAAACTGCAAAGAATACGTTAACCCCCAGGCATAACAAGAAATTCAAGATTCTAGCAGGATATTCCAAGGCCGTCAGCATCAATTTTACCAACACAATAACACCCAACTTCTTTTTAGAAATTGCAGAGGAGCCAGTACTAAAACAATCGGACCACTTCGAGGATCTACAATCTTCGCAATTGGAATTCCAGCAGCACATAAAAGACATTACTTGGAAAACCATCCGCCACCACTCCTATCTATCCAGCGGGATCACAGGCAGCCTATTTGGAGGGGCTGTTCTAATAGGAGCTTTCTACTGCATTCGGAAAAGGATCAACCGAAGGAAGCATCAACCCAAGCAACGCCAGTCAGCTGTAGAAGAATATCCTCTAAAAACTCTTAATGTGGAAGAAACAATATAGTTTTTTCTTTTGCTTTTGCTTCAGCCTAAAATTGCCAATATGTTTAAATTTGATTTAAACACACATACATTTTAATAACAAAATTTACTAAATCCAGTCAAAAATTCTAAATGTACTTCTGATTTCATAAACAAGCAGTTTTAACCTCCAGTTTTACTTCATAATTTCGCCAGTTTATATTTAATTTAGATCTGTTTAATCTTGAATTAAACAGGCAAATTTCAGTTCACATTTACGAAATATTAAAAACCAATCTTGTTTCGCAAGCATCGAGTTTAAAGACCGGAGCAAACTGCAACTTAGCATTTCACGCAGTAAGCGACCTACTAAACACAAGTTCACCGCTCTGGCTTGCAAACACACACGGAAATGCAATCCGCTTACAGTGCTGAATTGCTACTTCGTACCTTTAAACGCGCTCTAGTAATCTACACAATAATTGAACTTTGATATGTTACTTAGTTAAGCATTCTTGTTTTGTATAAATAGAACGTTTATTTTCGTAATAAAACAATCTGCATCTAATGTCTGATTCATTCACTACGTCGCTACCCTGATACCAAGCCATAATATTATTGGGACGTGAGGCTGCGTCCCTCAGAAGTAGTGTACTGTCGTCCCTTTTAAGTACCATTGACTACACTGGTTTAAAACATAAATGCGGTCTCATTTATGTGCTTAAGGGATAGAACCAGCGCAAAGCAACGGAAACCTGATTAGCCTCCAGGCAATTCTGTTCAAAGATGCAGCTGTTCTTTTAGAAGATGATGGTATATTTTCTGAAATCTAAGGTAAATATTCAGTGTTAAATATTTGAATAAATAAAATTCAATGCAAATAGCATATGTCCAGCTGCCACATCGATGGCTTCCTAAGCTCTGTTCACAGACAGACAAACTGGCATACAGACCAATAAACAAAAACATGTTTTTTGAATTCAGGGGACACTAAAACATGAACATCCGTGAAAACCCAATTTCTAATTTTTTGGGTGAATCCAATACTTCCTTTATTGTAAAAGGAAGTAATTGTAAAAAGTGCAACTTCTAGGGTTTGTCAAATTTGCGAAAAGGCTGGGTCATTGATTGTAAGATCTATAAAATCGAAAAAAACTTTGCTTCTAAATTTGAATTTACGAAGAAACGTATCAAGCAGCAACAATTATAACAAACTAATAGAGCAAATAGAAAACAATGAGAAACTAATGCGGTATAAAAGTTATTAAGCATCGCTAACAAGTAAAAAATATTAAAAATTTTAAAAAGATAATTGAAAACGAACGGTCAGTTGAAATAGCAACCAATATCGATCAGCCATTATCTAGCATTTCTCTACGAAAAGGCCACTTTACTATAAAACAATGTATTTTTTATAGAAAGCAATCTCCCAAAAAGATTCTTTTGCATGTGACGTTTTGCGTTCCTCCAAATTGTTTGCGAACGTTTAATTACGTTATCAATTTGTAGGCGCTATCAGGCCACAAGAATTCATGACATACGAACATTTGGAGCGACGCGGAGAGCAAGAAAAACTCGACGAATTCCGGAGAGATCCTGCTGATAATCCAGTCCTTTCCAGTCCAGGTAAGTGCGATTCCCAGCTCCTAACGGAGAAGTCGAACTGCTTGACCTACGCTTACTTGACCAGAGTCCCCGCTTTGCCTATGTTAGTAAAACTGTAGAAGCAATCTTAACTCACCCTGTTCTATTAACCCTCCAGCGCAATGAAAGGTCTTCCAGTTGAATAACCTATTAATCCTCCAGCGCAATGGAAGATCTCGCCGCTGATAACTAACCTACCCTGTCCTATTAATCCTCCAGCGCCACGGAAAATTTTGCCGCTTGAAAACCTGACCTGGATACCTGTCTGATAGACCGTAGAATCACGGTGTTAATAAACATTTTTCTCCGACAGCCTGCCATAAAAGATCCGCCAACTCGACGTGCAAAGCGACCTAAATTCAGTTCAATAATTCGGAAAGTGCGAGCTAGCATAGTATTTGAATTGTAAATCGAGCGGAACCCGAAAGCTCCAGTTTCGCCGGCCAGAGATGGACGAGCGTAGGCCCAGGTTATTCTCGGGGTCTGAAATTAAATTTATTTCGCCAACGCGGCTGAGCGTTCGGGTTTGTTCCATCTGGAGCAGCTGTTAATTAACCTAGTATCATTGCGGTTTTTGCCTAATCAGGTCCAAAATCTGCAAAAACTCGGGGATGACGAAGTCGAAATTGAATTATTTAATGTTATTCTAATTACAGCCACCTGAATTACAAGACCAAGGACGGATCGCCCATATCTCTTATCAGTCAGTGCAGCTCCACCAGGACCGCCCAAGATACTAGAACAATTTAGAATTTGGGTTATTATTTGTTTTATTTTCTTTCTTGTGTAAATAATTTTAGGAAACGTTTTTCTTTTGTACTATAGTTAAAGAAAATAAATATCTGTTCTCGACCCAAGCTTATCTCTTACTTCAGCTGTGTACGAACCTTTGCCTAGAGCTATCCACAAGTAGTAAAATTAACGTAAAATAATCAAATTTTATCTTGAGCTCAAAGTAATATTGGTCAAAATTACGTATCGTTCAGAGCTGTTCCGAGTACAGACAAAAAGTACTCGAGTACCGAGTACAAATACTTTACTTAAAATGTAATCGAGTACCGAGTACAAGTACACAATGAAAGTATTCGAATACCTATACAAGTACAGAGTACCGAGTACAGAGAAATGCAATAGCGAAAGAATGGTAAAAACAAAACACGAAATTGTTTAGCCCTATTTTATTGGCTTTCAAAATAACAAATTTTTCAAAATTGTCATCTGTCAGAGCATAGCGACGTGGTCTGTTTACCAGTGTCGCAAATGAAAATAATCGTTCTACTGTACATGTATTATAGCTCAAGAAAAGTTTTATCATATTCAGGTAATCATCCAGCATTGACAGATTGGTCCGTTTATCTTCAAGGTAATGTAGTCCGGCGCCCGCAAATCCACCCAACACCGTTGCTTTTCTATACCAGAATTTCTTGATCTCGGCAACGCTACTTATTCCCAGATTGTTTGGGTCTTGCAGGCGCCATTCCATTCGATAGGAAATTGCCTATCGTGTTTCTTCTACGAACTCATTAAACAAAACAGTTCAAACGAAACATAACATAACTCACAGGCGGATACATTAGTTCAAATATCTTCGGCGCCGACACGGCCATTCTGACAAGTGCACGTCCACGGACACTAAAGTGCTTCAGCTGTACGAAAATAAATCAGTTACTTAACTACTCGTTCATTCTGATCAACAAATAAACAACAAATCAATCATCGATTTTCACAATTTTAAAGAAAACAAATCAAGCTCTTAAGGTAGTGCATACCAAAATGCTCTTTTGAATAAAGTACACTATTTGACTGTGACTATCAAGCTCAACTTCCGATATTAAACTGTTAATCGGGATCAACTACCGGTCTTCTTATTACACCCTTAATCGGGCTCAAGAAACTACCAAACAGTTCTTCCGATTATACTCTTAATCGGGCTCAACCACCAAACCGGTCTTCTGATTAAACTCCTAATCGGGCTCAGCACCTTCCGATTAAACTCTAAATCGGGATCAACACCTTCCAATTAAACTCTGAATCAGGATCAATACCTTCCGATTAAACTCTGAATCGGAATCAACACCTTCCTATTAAACTCTGAATTGGGCAAAGCATCATTCCATCACTAATCGGTAATCACTGTAGTCAGTCACTTATTGAACAATCAACTAACAAACTAACCAGACACCTGAATACTGCAAGGGTAACAAAACTGCCATTAATTTTTATGGCGACCACATGTCTGAAAGTGGATAAAAAGGTAGGTAGACTTGTATGAATTAGAGAAGAACATGTCACGTGACCGGAATAGTCTACTAAACGCGTTTAAACGGTTAGCTTGCTTACTTAAGGGGAGCTCGAATCGCTCTATGATTATTTCATCATCAGACGTGGCACTGTATTTTTTTTGTTTCCAAAGAAACCTATGCTTGACCTATCCGAACGTGTTTTAGTAGACTGTCCCGATCACGTGACATGCTCTTCTCTAAATAATGCAAGTCTACTTATTGCGCAGTGCAATGTGCTCGAATACCCGAAAATGTACTCGAGTACACGTAAATGTATTCGAATATCCGAAAATGTATTCAAGTACAGGGATATGTACTCGAATACAAGTAAATGCATCAAATACAAGTACAAGTACATTTTAAAAAATGTACTCGTGGACTGAGTACCGATTACACTAAAAGTACTCAGAGTACAGTTACTGAGTACTTGTACTCGAGTACAGCACAGCTCTGGTATCGTTACACACGTTGGAACGGATTGGCGATAATGATTTAATTGCTATGGAAGTTAAATATCACGGCAACTATTGAACGTTAAAATTAAAACAATCAAAACCAGTGACTGCAAACGTTAAAATAAAAAGTAATCACGATAAGCCACTGCTTCAGCTTAAAAAAAGCTTAGAAAAGGATTTGATAAAAAGAAAGGATTTGCAGTTGCATCAGTTTTCCAGCGATATTTGCCTCTCAAAGGCACTAAGTCAAAAAGAACTTTACTAAAAAGCATTAAAAAAAAATCGGTTGCGAGATTTAATTTGTCAAATCACAAAGAGCAAATGAACCGTACGTAGTAATACCTCACCCGTAACAAAAGAAGAAACTGTACAGTCTCCTATTTTGACTAATAGTTCTGAATTATCTCAGATACATAAAATATGTGCTGATATAACAGCGGAAATAAGCAACATACCAAGTTTCAAAAAATTTAAAAACTTGGATATTAATATTTATAAAAGATGCACACCTCCAAGAGTCAAGTACCACTTCTGGTTGACCCATTTTAATCAAAACTCACTGGGATCTCTGAATTTATATCAGAAATGATGATACCAATTTTCAAGCGGATTCATTATTATACCGTCTGGGCTGTAGAGAGGACTCAAACAGACTGATAGACTCCGACTCACAGACTGACAGACAGACATCGCTTGGAAAGCCACTTTTTCTGGTTCAAAAGACACGAAAACGAATATTTCCGCAAAAATCTCTAGTTTGAAAAAATTATGATTTACTAAATGATTGAAATTGTTATTAATAGAGGATTTGATACCACTTCCTCCTTCTTAAGTCCTTCCATCTTGGCAGATGGGTGGTGATTATGGATTTAATTGTATTCCTCTTTTTAATAAGTTGCTTTTCTGACTGCTTCTCGCCATCTTTCTTTGTTGCTCGATAGTCTGATGGCTTGTTCGACATTAATTTGCATTGTCGATTTGATCGTGTCGATCCATCGAGTTGGCGACCGTCCGCGTCTGCGTTTTCCATCAGGCTTTTCTTGCACTACAAGTTTCTCTAAGTTTTCTCCTCGTGTAATGTGCCCAAAAAACTTAAGTATTCTACCGTAAATAATAGACGATAGCCTTTGTTTCGGTTTAATTTCTCTTAGAATTGAAATATTAGTTTTTCGCGCTGTCCACGGAATACGTAGCATTCTGCGCCAGATCCACATTTCAAAGGCATCTATTTTTCGGCGGTCTGCTATCCGGATGGTCCAAGTTTCTGAGGCATATTGGAAAACAGGCAGAACCAAAGTTTGCACTAGATTCATTTTAGTATGTCAGGTTATATTCGGAATTTTCCATATTTTTTGGAGTTGTGTCATTGCTGCTTTTCCGAGAAGTATTCTGCGGCGGATTTCATGTACCCAGCTTCCATCTGGTTATAAGTGCACCTAAATAGACAAATTTATCCACTACTTCATAATTATGGATATGGTGATGGGTCGGGTTGTTCTCGTTTTCTCTGTCTATTATCATTACCTATTTTGGTTTTAGAGGCGTTAATACGTAAACCATATTTTTCGCTTACTTGCTCGAGTCTCCTTATAAGCGTTAAAAGTTCATCCTGTGTCTTTGCTATTAGCACAGTATCATCTGCGTATCTTAAATTTGATATTTTTTTGCCCCCAGTAGATACTCCGCCGTCCCATTCTTCCAAGACTTCTCTCATAATGTGTTCGCTGTATAAGTTAAATAATATGGGGGAAAGGATGCACCCCTGTCTTACACCCTTGCTGATTTTGCATTGAGAGGAGTATGAGTTCTCAATTCGTATTAGTGCAGAACTGTTGCAATCTAGATTTTCTATGATATTGACTATATGCACTGGTATTCCCATTTCTATCATGATTGTCCACAGAGGAGCCCATCGCACATTATCGAAAGCCTTGGAGTAGTCAATGAAGCATAAGTACATAGGTGTTAGTATTCGCTGGCTTTTTCAATTATTTGTCTTATGTTTAGTATTTGTTTCTTAGTGCATCTGCCTTTTACAAAGCCCGCCTGCTCTGGAGCGATTTGTCTGGATATATATGGTTGTAATCCAGAATGAATGATATATAGCATAATTTTGCTGATGTGTGGTATTAATGTCAGTAGCCGGAAGTTATCACAGTTATTGGTAGGGCCTTTTTTATGCAATGGAATTATTATTGAAGTCGTCCATTCTTGAGGCCACACCATTGAGGACCAGATGGATTGACATATAGCATGTATTATTTTTATGTATCTCTCTGTTGTTATTCTGAGAATTTCGGCTGTAATTAAGTCGACTCCAGGAGATTTCCTTATTGCCAACTTAGCTATTGCTTGTTGCACTTCATTTAATAAGATGTCTGGTTCTTTTTCAAAGTCAACTATCCTTCTGTTTCCATCGGAATTTTCATCGGCATGCAGATTTTCGTAGTAGCGCTGTTTCTTTGGTGTTTAGTCCTGTAGCATAAAGTTTTCTTCTCTTTTCGATAGTTTCTAAGGTACTCCCTGTGATCCATGGCTGTCGAATTTCCAATTTTTGTTGTTGTTGAGAATTGGCTATAGAGTTTACTACGGTGTCTTTTGCGTAGTTCCATAGATCATTAGTGGTAGAAGCGGTGTTTAATTTAGAGGGCACTTCTAGTAACCGCTCCAACTCGTTAGAGAATGCAGTAGTATCAGTAACTTAGAGGGGTGTCGATCCAAGGGTGCGTGTACTGCAGGATTTAAGTTTTATCCGGAAATGGTAAGAAAGCATTCTATGATCGGAGCCACAATCGGCACCTGGGAGTGTTTTTGTGTTTAGTATGGATGTTCGCCATCTATTCCTAATCAAAACATAATCTATCTGATTCTTGGTGATACCAGTATGGAGAAGACGCGCTTATTCTACTAATAATTACGTTTCTCACATCAAATATCTTATTTATTGAAAATACATTTTGTGATTGACAAGACAATATTAATTAAAGTTGTTTTTCTAAGCCGCCCTTTTTCGCCTGATATCTTGATCGCCACATCACCCCCCTACGGAGAAGAGATGTCCTAAGTTGAAATGAACTTTCCGTCCGTACCGGGTCACATAGTCTTTCTGGGTATTGGTTGTGTTTTCGCTTTTATTATCTTCGATGTATGCTGGCTTCACTCGATCGAGACTGATGCAAACATCCTTGTCTCGTATACGTAACATCATAGTTTTTTCGTCTCGAGATATGATCTGATACGGGCCAGTGTATGGAGGTTGCAGAGAAGGGCGAACTCGGTCGTCTCTTAAAAATGCGTGAGTACATGTGGCTAAGTCCTTGAATATAAATATTTTAGGGGAAACGTGGTGAGATGCAGGGACTGGTCGAAGTCGTGCCATCTGATTTCTTAGATGGTTTAGGAAATCAGAAACATCACCGGGCTGTTCTGCATCGACAGCAGGTTTACTCAACATTTCTCCTGGGAGACGTAGAGGTTCTCCGTAAACGATTTCTGCGGAAGAGGTTTGTAAGTCCTCTTTGAAGGCACTTCTAATGCCAAGGAGAACTATTGGCAAAGCTTCGAGCCAAGTAAGTTCTGGGTGGCACATGAGAGCAGCTTTGAGGTGTCGATGAAATCGCTCGACCATTCCATTTGAGCATGGGTGGTAACTCGTTGTCCTTGTGCGTTTAAATCCAATTGTTATTCCCAGTGATTTAAATAGTTCAGACTCGAATTGGCGACCTTGATCAGTAGTGATTTGAGAAGGTGAGCCAAATCTGGAAATCCAGCATGATAGGAAACCTTCTGTGACTTCTTGTGCAGTAATACGTTCAAGTGGCCAGGCTTCAGGCCACCGGGAGTATCTGTCTATTACTGTAAGGCAGTAGCGATAATTTCTTACCATGGGCAATGGGCCAATTATGTCTAGATGTACCTGTTGGAATCGATTTTGAGGCAGTTGAAAAGTTCCTACAGGAGTCATCACATGTCTCGAAACTTTTGAACGCTGACAGTGTTGACAGGATCGAGTCCAGGAATTACAATCTTTCTTCATGTTAGGCCATACGAAGCGTTCTGACACGAGTTTTGTTGTTGCTTTAACGCCAGGATGACTTAGGCCATGAAGAGAATCAAAAACGACTCGACGATACATAGTTGTGACAAAAGGTCTATGCTTGTTAGTTGATGTATCACAGTATATCTCGATCTTACTGCCAGGGATTGGAACTTGTTCTAGGCGGAGTGATGAGCCACCATCTAGAAGACTGTGGAGTTCAGGATCATCTGTCTGAGATTGTGCGAGTACTATGAGATCTAGCTGATGGATACTCGTTACTGCTTCGATCCGAGACATTGTATCTGCCACTACATTAGATTTGCCATCTATGTGTTGAATATCTGTAGTAAATTGAGCTATGAATGAAAGCTGATTGAGTTGAACTGGAGGAAGTTTTTCTCGTTTTTGTTGGAAAGCATATGTCAGCGGTTTGTGGTCCGTATAAATCGTACAGTGTTGTGCTTCCAGAATGTGCCGAAAATGTTGTACAGCTTCGTACACACCTAAAAGTTCTCGGTAATAAGCAGGCCATTCTGATTGTTTCTTATTGAGCTTCTTAGAAAAGAACGCTAGCGGTTGCCAAGCGTTGTCCACATATTGTTGCAGGCATGCACCAACGGATGTGGAAGAGGCGTCTGTGAAAAGTCCTAGATGTGAGCCGTGAGCAGGATGGGCAAGCAGTGTAGCGTTGCTGAGGCTCTCTTTACAAGCGATGAATGCTTGTTCTAAAACCGGTGTCCAGGATACTGGTTGACTACCGCTCAAGTTAGCAACTGCGGCGTGGAGAGGGGCTTGATTCTCTGACGCAGAGGGCAGGAAACGTCGGTAGAAGTTAATCATGCCCAAGAAGCGTCGTAAACCTTTAGCTGTTTGAGGCAACGGGTAGTCTTGAAGTGCTGCAACTCGGTCAGGAATGGGACAGGTTCCCTCGGCGGAAACTTCGTATCCAAGAAATGTAACTTTTGGTGCGCCTAGAACGCATTTGTTAGGATTTACCAATATACCATACTCGTTGAGTCGAGTGAAGAGAGTGCGTAAATGCTCTTGATGTTGAGTGGCGTCACGGCTGTAGATAAGGATATCGTCGATGTAAGCAAAACAGAAGTCAAATCCTTGTATAACTTCATCGATAAACCGTTGGAATGTCTGACCAGCATTTCGAAGACCAAACGTCATGAATGGAAACTCGAACAATCCAAAAGGGGTCGTAATTGCCGTTTTTGGTATATCGTCCGGGTTCACTGGTATCTGAGTGTACGCTTTTACCAAGTCGATCGTAGAAAATATTTTGGATCCACGAAGACGATGTGCAAAGTCGTGTATGTGTCGCACTGGGTATCTATCTGGGATTGTGCGCGCATTGAGTGCTCTGTAATCACCGCATGGGCGCCAGCCGTCGTTCTTCTTTGGTACAAGATGAAGCGGGGATGCCCAAGGTCCTTCTGAACGTAGTGTTGTACCATTTTGAAGCATAACCTCAAATTCTGTCTTGGCGATTTGCAGGCGGTCGGGAGCAAGACGACGTGGTCGACAAAAAACTGGAGGGCCTGGAACTGTGCGAATATAGTGTAAGATATTGTGTCGTACCTCTCTAGGAGTTCCAGAAGGCTTGATAAGACTTGGAAATTCAGCCAAGATACTGTAGGAGTCAGTTTCTTGCGCTAACGCCTTAATACTTGAATGATGTTCTTGAAAAGTCTGGCCGGGGACGGTTAAACCTGTAATACCATCCAAAAGACGTTGGTTGTGACAGTCTGGCAACAAGTTGTAGTACGATAGAAAGTCTGCACCAATGATAGGGAGAGAGACGTCTGCTACTACAAAGCGCCAGATGAAATCTCGCCGAAGTCCAAAATTTAGGCGTAGATTTATGATTCCATAGGTTTTGATCGTAGTGCTGTTCGCAGCGCTGAGTTCGTAATTTGTGTTTGGACGCTTTTCAGGAAGAAGTTTTGATGGGAAACAGCATAAATCGGATCCAGTGTCGACTAAAAACTGGTGCTTGCTTGTCCGATCTGTTACAAGAAGGCGGCTTGATCTCTTCTGACAACCATCCGCCGCCGTTACTGGTTGCCGCTGGAGTTTGACGAAAAACTGCATGGAGCGGTGCATTTCTTCGCTAAATTGTTAAATTTTCGATGGTACCAGCATACGTCACTCTTCTGGGAACTTTGAGGTGCTGGTGATTGATTTCTCCGAAATCGCGATTGCGATCGACTGCGAGATCGATATTGAGAGCTATTTGACGAAATTACAGTTTTAATATCCGCTAACTGACGGGCAAGATCATCTAATCGTTTGGTTAGATTGTCAATAGCTACTGATGCTACACTAGCAGTTTGATGTGTGGTGGGCAATGGATATGGTAATACTTCAGCTACCTTGTCAGCTAAATCGGCTAACTTGTCCAAGGCGAGTTCGCTTTGTACCTGAAGAATTGCTTGGAGGTTTGGTGGCAATCGCTGCAGCCATAAATTACGTAAAAGGTTGTCTTGTACCTGGGTATCTCCTGCGAGGGTATGCAAGTGCCGAAGAAATTGCGAAGGTCGCCGGTCTCCTAGTTCGGCATCACTTAATAATGTTCGTACTCGCTGTTCCGCTGACTGAGACATCCTCTTGATTAGTTCTGTTCGTAGGTACAAATAACGATTGTCTGCAGGTGGACCTGTTATAATGTCACTCACTTCTGCAGCGCAACGATTGTCCAAGCTTGAAACTACATAATGGAACTTAGTACTGTCCTGTGTGATTCCAGAAAGAGCGAACTGCGATTCAACTTGAGCGAACCAAACAGCTGGCTGTTCGGGCCAAAACGGTGGAAACTTTGGACTTACTCGGAAAACACTAGTGTTTTCTCGAGGTTCTGCAGGTGGAATCATCGTTTGCTGGAGTCTTAGTTGTTCCTGTTGAAGCTGTCTGAGCTGCTCTTCGATTTGTTCCATTGCACTATCATATGCGATTAATGTCAGTGAATGCCACGAAAATTGTAGATTTTTTAAAGGAACGCACGATGTACGAAAAGTCTGTGTTCTCTTCGGGGTCACCACTTTGATGTGATTGACAAGACAATATTAATTAGAGTTGTTTTTCTAAGCCGCCCTTTTTCGCCTGCTATCTTGATCGCCACAACTTTATCCTTTTAAAACCCCTACAGAATACTCAAGTGGTATCCCTATTATCTTAATTTACCTCAAATTCGAATTCTTTTAATGACTTTCATTCTAACAGCCAATTCTTTTTAAACTTTTCTAAATTGATTGTATTGATCTCCCAAATTCCGTTTTTAACATTTAATCTTCAGCAGAGAGCAGTTTAGCTGATCTTAATGTATCATAACAATATAATGTGTATGCAAAATATCATCTTCTTCTGACAAATAGTTTTTGAGTTATACCGCCAACAGGCACACAAACAGACAGACAGACAGAGAGACAGACACACAGACAGAAAGACAGACAGACACACAGACAGACACACAGACAGACATACAGACAGAAAGACAGACAGACACACAGGCAGACACACAGACAGACAGACAGACAGATAAACAGACGGAATTGAGAAAATCTGTTTTTCGTCATATAGGGACCCTGAAACGTGAAGATCTGAAGAAATCTCGGAAGGTGATTTTTTCGTGATTACAATACTTCCTCCGTTTTTTAGACGAGGGAAGTAAAAATTAAGCAGTCTTTAGAAAATCCTAAAAAAAATCAATACTTATCGTAATTATGGGTTAGAAATAGTGCTTTAAAATAAACTAACGAAATAAGCTAGAGATGTGGATATGCCGAGTGTAAAACATTAGTTTAGCAGATTGCTGTATAAATCTCTAATTTCCTCTTCCATTGTTTACTTCCCTGGTCTGAAAGACGAAGGAAGTATTATAATCACGAAAAAATCACCTGAGATTTCTTCAGATATTCACGTTTCAGGTTCCCTAGATGACGAAAAACAGGTTTTCTCAATTCCGTCTGTTTGTCTGTCTGCCTGTCTGTCTGTCTGTTTGTCTCTCTGTCTGGCTGTCTGTCTCTCTGTCTGTTGGCGGTATAACTCTAAAGCTATTTGTGGTAGGAAGATGATATTTTGCATACAGATTATATATCGGGTGTCCCAAATCCAATGTAACCCCTGCATTTCTGTTATTACTAACAATACTGATTTGGTATATGGTACTTAGGTTACTGTGTAAAATCGTATTAATTTGCAAATATTTTGACGTTTGTGCTACTTTCGGTTTCACCGAAAAAATCTAACTACTAAAGTATTTTGTGCAACAAATGTATAAGTGTGGTATATCGTTGAAAAGGGCATTTAAAGTGAATACTATACTGTCAAAAAAGTGCAACTTCCTATTTCAAATAAAAAAGTCAGTTGTACTTCCGGTGAAACCGGAAGTAGCACAAACGTCAAAATATTTGCAAATTAATACGATTTTACACAATAACGTAAGTACCACATACCAAATCAGTATCGTTAGTAATAGCAGAAATGCAGGGGGTTACATTGGATTTGGGACACCCGGCATATACCTGGAATGAAACCGGTAAAATTTCATACAAATATATACAGGGTGAACAACTTAAAAAAATAAAATTTTGTTTATTTTTTCATTAAATTTGAAAAAGAAGGAAGTAGGTCAGGCTTTACATTTGCCAAAAATAGGACTATTTTTTATGTGCTAATTAGTGAAAATATTTTAAAAAGGGGTTAAAACTAATATACAAGGTAAATATTAAATGAAATATTAAGAAGATTATTATTAGAGTTACTGAAGTGAATTTGAAAGGTTGTATAACTAGATACAAGCAAGCAGAAGAACCAAGAAGAAAATAAGATTTGAATGGATTTGATTTATTTTGGGTCATGCAATTGACAACAAGGTACATTGGTTAGAGAGTTGTCAAGTACCGGATTTATTGAAGAGAATACTGAGGACGTGTGGATCTGTCGACGGAGGATAGCAGAGAAACTACTGGGCTCAGGCGGTTCTGTTGGTTACTGACGACAGAGGTTGCTAAAGTTGGAACTAAAGAAGAAGAATATTAACTAGGGATCATCTGTGATAGCAAACTTGCCGTGAAGTCGTCGGAACGAGGACAGCTCTGGAAGGTGACAGTAGCGTTGTTGAAGTAGAACGGGGCCATTCCTGCTAGCATCCAAGGTTTTGACAAGTTGACAGCTGTTTGTCAGTAAGCAGTGCACCACAGCAGGACTAACTGGGAATCCGGGCTGTGGTTATCAAGAGGAGTACTGTCTTGGAGGTAACATTGGAGTAGGGAGAAAGAGAGCAGTTTAAGGTGGGTGTTTAGTTTGTCCTATTGAATCTATAGTAAATAAAAGACAATTAAAAATGTGTAATAAACTATAATCAAGTACATACCATATAATATTGAGTGAATATGATGTGAATAGAATTAATATTTGTCATATTTGATTGAATATATTCGTGGAGCACTGTTTGACATGCAAGGTGACAGTTAATGTCATTAAACAATTAAAAGTCATTATTAGAATAAAATTTCAATTAATAAACAATTAGATCGAACCAACCCTGAAAAGAGTCTCAAGGCGCTATCGATTTTAATAAGAAAATAATATTGAAATTCAAACTATATAATTCAATTTAGAAAAATAGTAGAGAAGTCAGTACGATATATATACGTGAAATGAAATCGGTAAAATTTCAGAAAAGTATATACAGGGTGAGCACATTAAAAAATATGTTTATTTTTGAGTTAATTTCGAAATAGAATGAAGTAATAATTTTCACATAGGTCAGGCTTTACACTTGCCAAAAATAGGACTCAACAGATACTAGATAATGTCACAAAAGAGTCGAAACGTTTCAACAATAAGAGCGTTCCCTTAAATAGAGGCGCCGGCCGCACTCATTTCAAATTAAACTCAATGGCGCAGTTTGATTTTTCGATACAGTTATGATCGCTACGCAGGTGCGGTTACGATCGCTATGCAGATGCGGCGGGTTCAAACCCCAGCGGGATATTTTTTTTAAATTTGCAAATTGATCTAATTCGCGCGGGGGAAGTTTGGTGTAAACCCATTTACCGTTGTTTTTTATTATAATGTAGTATATAATAATATTTACATTTATTTCAAATTGAAAATGTACTGTTATAACGAACTACGTATATGCTTTTGCGTTTGTGAATGTAATGTGTATGTATCGGCTTGTAATTACATGCTCTTAAAATAATGGCAATACTATGTGTTTCCTTATAATAGCAATATTTTTCTGTTACAGTTTCAACCATTCAATTGGAAGCACCTCAAAGTTCACCTAAGCAGCAGGTATTGATTTTCTTGTCAAAGATCGAGCTCCAAGTTAGTAATTAATTATAGATTATCACAGAGCCAGTTATGTGTTACAATGGCTTGTGATATTATAGAAATTGTGATTTCTACGATAGGTTGCTAGCTTTTATACTTATCAATCGTATTATACACATGTTGTCGATACTTCAGACTATTTAGAATCACTTTAGTAATTTTTTTCTTTGTAGAATAGCAAAACGCACTAACTATTTAACTTTTGTTATAACAAACTTCTAATGAAGTAATCTGCAGTAAATGTTTAAATTATTTTCAGGATAAACAGTGGCAAAATAGAATACTTTATGTAAGAATACCCTGAACTGTAAATATATATGGTTAATCGATCATTGCTTATAAAAAAAGAATACAGCATATTTTCGTATTGTCGCCAGGGGGGCAATTCTATAATTTATTGTTTTTCATTTTAATGCAAATGAGGAATTACGAACTACTTTATTTCCATTGTAGTGTTTTGCCATCTCAAACATTTAGTTTTCTAATAAAGCCGAATGGAAAGTGTATTTAAATACAAGTAATAACAAAGCTTCAGATACAAAACTGGCTCTCATGGGTTTCTGCTGAATTATTCTGTCCTCTTCTTGTTTAATTGTGCAAATATTAATTTGTTAGTAAAGTATTATTAACCAGTAGATGGGAGGCACAGAAACGGCATAATAAACGTTATGTAAATTTACAACCCAAACAGAGGCTGTAAATACAAGAGTCGAAAGGGCTACAGCCTAATGGACAAATTCAATAAAAGAAAACCGTAAGATGGTATGCTGGGGAGACAAATTATAAGCAATAAAATAACAGAGTTGGGAGGACAAGTTGAGAAGGAACTTACACACATAAAGTCATGCTAGAGATAAATGAAGAGTAATAAAATAACGAACTGCGGGAGACCAGTAATTCTCGGACTGACCCTTAAAATGCGGAACTGAACCCGGAGGTTAGGAAGTGTCGCAATTTCATTAACGACTTCTTATTTAGTCTACTCAGTAATGGGTGGATTTTCTTACAATTCGCAACTTATTAATTAGGTGTTACTATAGTAGCGTATTATCTCTGATTCAAGTTGTTGGCTCGTGGTATGAGCTGAAAAGTAAGTTTGATGCCTTTAGAATTTTGAAGTAATTGAATGGTACCGGTTAATCCTCGTTTATAAAATGCAACAAGCTTAAATGTTGCTCAGTAGCTACTTGAGATGGGATTGGGTTATATAGACTGAAATAAAGTAAAAGGGGGCTCGCTCGCGATAGTCAAAATAATTGTAACTTTTAAGATGTGGCGATTATTCTTGTTATTTTAAGGCGCCACCCTGGTGTTTTCGGCAGCCTACCTTCGTGATCTTTCAAATAGCTTACTTGACTTCAAATTATGCTAAACTGTCCTGCGCGTTACAAAATAAAGTCATGCCATAAATTTACTGATCTTATTAAGATAACACTTATAACATTACATTTCAGCAGGCTAGCCTTACGGGTGTGACTGCAACAAAGAGGGGTAACCAAAACAATTCCTAATAATTCTACCTGCTTGTCGTGATAAGAAAAACCTTCACATGTGTTCGCTTGAGGAGAAATTCTACAAGAAAAAATAGTATTGCTACACTGGTGCAGAGCGTTGAAAGCGTTACTGCGCTACGGCCGGGGATGTACTAGAAAACTTATTTGAGCACGTCAAACGTACATACACTTACAACTTACACATGCAAGGTACATCAAACACATTTCAAATTGACGATAAATCACGCATGAAAGATCAGTTAATAAACATCACTTAGTTGAAATACAGTTCATACTTGAGTAAGAAAGAATGTGAAGACCCAAGAAAACTCACAGAAACGGCGTTGCGCCAAATCTTGGCCGATATATGGTTCGGCAGCTACCAAAAGTTAAGCGATGAAGGCGGACTCGCAAATGGGTCTCGTAGCTTGAAAATTAAACAAAGCTGAACAGCTCTAAAAATATCGACGGGAGAAGTTTGTGAGGTTCTACACGCTATGTAAGAGAAACTTTTCCAGAGCTATGTTGACATGTAGGCTATTTTCCAAACGATTAATGTACAGGGTGTCGATGGTACGGCTGATATACAGTGTGCAGGGGGAGGATATGAGTTTCTTTGAATATATACAATCATCTGTCAATATGAAATTCTGAGAATCTCAAAAAAAGATATGGGGCTTGAGAGTGGCACGGTAAGATTCCCCTCACGCTCAACGTCACTACTTAAAGTTCATAGCTGGACTGCTGACCGGTTCCCGCGCTGACAACCATATGATTCTCGTTTGTGCGCGAGAAATACAATGGCGACGGAGACTGTCAAACGGTCCTAACTAAGAAAATAATGACAATCATGAAAATACAGTTTCTCTACTTTTCTATGTCTGCATTTTCTTTAGGAAAAACCATTTTCTATTAACACTGCAAACTAGTAATTACACAAAAGTGGTATTGTATCATATCGCTTTTTCGTGATTTCTGCAAAAAATATCATATCGATGTTTATTTACATAGAGCGCTGGCAATTTAAAAAGGACTATTTAGAATAGTCAAATGCATACACGAAAAGATCAACTAAGTTAGAAATCGTATTTGAAAGCCTTGCAACATGCATTTGGGAAACCTATTTGTGTTTAAGGTTAGACTTTTAGGTTTACAACGAGATTATCACCAAGGATAATCAAATTTGAGAAACGGTCCAAATTTAATGGACATTTAAAGTGGCAGCCATGGAAGGTAATCAGAGTGTGGAGATACTTTTTTGCTGTATCTAGTTTTATTGCGCTCGTATAATACGAGCATTCCACCTGCAGTAAAGATAACAATAAAAATGAACCAAATGGGACATTTATGAAAATTGCTGAAATATACTACGTTGGCGAGCATTCAAATGTATTGCGCAAATGCGTTAAACCACAATATCCGTTAACACTAAATTATGGACCGCTTTTAATATGAATTATGCTGGCGGTCACCTAACTGTGTTTATGCGCTATCATAAAAGTAGAGACGCCTGAATTCGGAGGTATTTGCTGCTAAACGGGTTTATTGTAATTTAATTTCGAGCTTGCAGCGCTAAGTACGTTATAATTAGAAGGCAAAGTTGGTTTTAACTAGTAATTTTAGTTCCTAATTAGAATACCACCCCAGTCCCATCCTTCTGTATGTACACTCATTCTCATTCTGTAAAAGGTTGTTCTCCTGAACTTTATAATTTTAATTAAGGAAAATTGTTATTTAAGCTTTTTCTTAGCTTTGCTCTAACGAACGCACAAAGGCTTTCATTTATTTCGAGTAATTATGAAGTCATACGAAAGTCTTTAATTTTCTGTTAATTGATGATATAAGTTGGACGCATTAGCGATATTACGAAATATTTCTTGGCGTAAAAAGCTTGATATTTATTGGCTCGGGAGACTTTGTTGCTATAAAGTTAATTACACACTTTCACTGACGTTCTGTAATCTTCAATCAACATGAGCAGAATGTTTAGCATTTTGAAATGTAATAGTATTTTTGTGCCAGTAACACATCTACAAAACGTATTAATTAATATCATTTGAGATAAACTTACTTTTGATTATAATAAAAATGTTGAGCATATTATTGACCCCTCAGGATGAACGTGCTGTGATATAACAACAAGGTTGTTAATTGTGCTCAAATTCAAATTAAGTTATTTATGCAGGAATTGTCTTCACTTTCCAGCTATTTTCTATTAATTGGCATGCGTGGGTTACTTTTCCACCTTTTTATTGATATGTATTTGGTTGACTGGCCCCCTGGTCTATTTTTGCACGAATTTTTAAAATAGAAATATGTTTGCAATTACTGGAAAGAATTGTTTATATAGGCACAACGATTTCATGCAACCATCTTGGGCAGGTTTCTTCTGGTATTCTGTGATTGGTTTCTCAGTTATCCTTTCTGTAGACTTTAAAAATCGTCCGATTTCTTGGAATGTTTCGATCAGCTACTTAATGTGTGGTACATGCATCCACTGAAGTTTATCTACTAATGCTAGGATTCAGAAATATTTTAGAAACAAATTTCCCCTGGCTGCCCCAACTCTTCGGCCCCTTATTACCCCGCCTATTGTTTTCCGTTTTGGGGTTCTGATACCAACACGAGGAACACCTAGAAAATGATTCATAACCAGTATTGGGTATGTCATCCAGCTAAGCTGGCAAAATTTCTTCTCTGAAGGCCTTTCTCTCATACGATTCCACACGGTTATACTGAATAAAGGTCAGCAGACTCCCATTCTGCAGTTTTTTGCAAACCCTTAACCCTAAAACCTAGGGTCAACACGTCCTTTGGCTTCTTCATGGTTTGCGTCTGTAGCTTTCCAGGTAACCTCTTTAGGATGCGAACTCGCGTCGAACCTTTTCTCACACGTGGAGACATAGAACTGGAGAAATGTCTCTCGACTATATACCAAATCTTTATTGTAGTCTCTTACGGTTCGCATTACGATTCTGAGCAGATTGTTGAAAAATAAATCCGCTGAGCTTTACGTAATTGCGTTGCCTGGTGCACGAAGAATTAATTGTGTATAGGACAGTTTAGTGTTTTTATAGTGGCCGTCAGATCCAACGATTTTGGTCGCAATCAGATAAATGTTGGACACGTTTAAGCAACGGCTCTTGTGAGCGACAATATCAATTGAAGGAGTACTCAAGCTTTGGTGGGTTGCTCATTGACGGTTATTACTCGAATTGAATTGTACGTATTGACGCATACAACCTTTTTTGCCAGTAGAACTGTGCAGTGTGTACATGACTAAACAATTTTACATTTACAACTAGCCATAATTAAGATAAAACTGTCTCGAACCAGTGGAGCTTTTGGACAACCTACCCCATTTTGCTCAGCAACTAGCTGGCAAAAACTTGCACATCAATAGACAATTTTTGGATCACAGTGTTTTTTTTTGTTTTCGTAAAGCATAACTGAATATTTATTTAATTTGTAGAAATTTCTCGCGTAGCATGGTATATTTCAACATTGTTCTACAGAAAATTTATTGCTGATATCTTATCAGTCTCTTGCACCTCTAGTCGAGTTGATTTATTATTGCAACGAATATTTCTTAGCAAAAATTTGCTGTTCTATTTTCAGCGTTGTATTTTTTATTATTTTTAATTTAGCATCTGAACAGCCACAAAAATCTCCAAATATTAACAGTATAAGTTAATTCCTGAAGAGCTTCTACAACTTCAGGTAAATAAATGATAATATTTTCTACACGACTTCTGACATTTTGAAAATTGATTTTGTGTCATTGCGTTTCACCATTATTACCAATAAAGTTAGAGTAGCTGAAATGTTTTATGGGTTTGTTCGCATCGTCATCTATATAATAATCCTCCATGTTTAAATCTTGTTCAGAATCTGTATCTTCTAGTTGTTCTTTAACTATGTCTAATAAGTCTTCTTCGTCATCGTACTCTATTTCCACGTTAGAACTAATCTCATTATAAGGCCCATAAGTGTCGTTTGCTCCTGTTCATAACTCATGTTAACCTAAACATTTTTTTACAAATAAATGGCAAAAAACAGACAATAACTAATCACGCTCCATGGAATTACTGCCGATTGTTTTTAACGCTAAGGATAAATTATGGTCTAACAGACCGAAGATGCCAATAAATTAATCATCAAGGGTCGTATTTTAAATGTTATTTAGTATGGTACACTATACACCACACACTTTACTTGTAGATACTGAAAAGGTCAACGCTTGGAATAAACGTGTCCGACAGGTGAATTCGGTATCTTCGTACTCACAGGCCGCATGTTAAGTGTGAAATAGTGACTTCGTATTGCGCAAAAGTATTCAGTTTTCCTATTTTAATTTCTCTCGTTTGAAAGACGAAAACCAGGTTTTCTCAATTCCGTCTCTCTGTCTGTCTGTCTGTCTGCCTGTCTGCCTGCCTGTTGGCGGTATAACTCAAAAACTATTTCTTGGGGGAAGACAATATTTTGCATACATATTATGTATCTACCTGGTATGGAACCGAGAAAATTCCAGACAAATATATACAGAGTGAGCATCTTAAAAAAAATAAATTTTGTTAATTTTTGCTTGAACTAAGAAATATATAAAATTAATAATTTGTACATAGCGTAGGCTTTACCCTTGACAAAAATTGAACCTAACAGATACAGAATAAATGTTCTACAAGTCAAAAATGTGCAAAGAATAAGTGCGTTATGTTGACCTTTTTAGGCCGCAAGCCGTATAAATGCGTAAATAGAAAAAAAAACGCATATTTGGGCGAGGCTGTAAATTCAATCATAGGATGTGCATTCGAAGACATACTTTAAAAAAATGTACAATATCTGGAATTACCTTGCGGATATAAATGTGTAGGTCTCTATTCCTTTGGAGATTGCAAACATCCAGAAAAAATATATTCCGAAATTTCTGTAGTACTAAAAAGTGATGAATTTTAGGCGTACATCGCATTTACTGGCTTAGATTTAAATATTTCTCAATGATTCTTAAATTAGTGGCATTCGTATTTCTTCTAGATTTAGATGATATCAAATTGATCTCAGAATTATTTTTAACAAATGCCACAGAAATTATTTAAACAAAGCGTATGGGGATTGTGTTGCATAAATATCAGCATGGACGTATTTCGTAAAAACGAAAGTAAGAGAATTATTTGTATAGGTTTATTGATGTAAAAAATATAATTAATTGTCCATTGTCTGATTGAAACGCACCTCGTTTCGGCACGAAACTTAAGACATGCCTGGCGTGAATGTTAAGCCAGCTGAAACGCAACGATATGAAAAGGGTTCCGTAGGGTTGCGAGTAATTGGTCAACGATTTGTTGCTAGTCGCATTTATTGTTTGAAAATTGATGCAATTCACATTTAAGGGTATTCTTTTATTGTTTCCGTATTATTTGGAAGGTGAAAACATATTTACACCTAGTTTCCTTTAATTTTAATAAATAATTTTTAAAATTAAAGGAAACTAGGTGTAAATATGTGTCACAATGTTCACCTGAGAGGAAAGTTCTGAGTAAAGCCTTTTACAGCTTTTTTCTTATAACTAGTAGTTTTCGATCTTTGTTAATTCGTCTTAAAGTGTTCAGATGTAGTTTCTAAACATTCAGGTCCATATTTTCGCTGTGCTTTTTTACTACATTAAGTGAATGTTAACAAGCCAAACTTCATTTAACGTTTAATCTTTTTTCAGTGTTTTTAAGTGTTTCCAGAAATATACTTTCGGAATATAACTAAAATAGATTAGTCGAAAATACATCCTTCTCGAATTCCTCTGCAGATTGTTACTGTGTTAGTAACGTTATTATCGACTTTGACGTAGGCTATTTGATTCTAGTATAAATAATTTATACAGCGAATGTCTTTCTTTAAAAATGTAGAAGTTTATGATGTACTCTGATCGTAACAGATTTGTGCTAGAATTTGTTTCAGCTAATGCTTCTCTTGTACCCATCCCTTCTCTGAACCCGATGCACTTGAATCACCTTTATGTAATATTTTGAGAAATAATTTAAAATGTGACTCGTTAGATTAATCACGTTTTTTAAGTTGTTCTTCTTGGGAAAGGAACCAACGTTGGTGAAAGATATTGGGCAGGATAATAACCAGTGTCATAGAGTTTGTTAAAAAGTTTCTGGAGTACTGCGACCCCTTCGTCGACGAGTTTGATGAGTTCCGATGGTATTTGGTCGACGCCAACTGATGCGTTGTTATGTACAGTTCTTTCTGTTTCCTCTTTTGTAATTGTGATAGTAATTGAATAATGCTGTCCTATCATGTAATTCCATCCTTCGAGTTACTTCCGAAAAATTATTCTATAAGAAAGTGCTTGGAGAATTAACGTTTATTAAAGATCTCTACCCCAGTATAAACTATGTCTCATAATTTTATCACTTAATAAGTTTTTAGCTTATGATAAACAATACTATATTTTATATATTATAAAATTATGCGACGAGACAGTTTCGTCAGAAAAAACATTCAACTTCGTATATCTGAAAATCAAGTTTCCTTAAACAAGGCTGATCAGATCAACACACTGTATTTTTACCAATAAGCTGTTGTAAATACAGTAAAATCACTTTATCTTTTCCATTGTAAAAATGGGATTTAAAGCTGGCTAAGGGAGTTGTTAATAGAGTCTAAAAATATAAAAAGACGGTTTAGTATATAATAGGATAAAAATAGCATTTTGAAGCTCCTCTCGTAAGCTTCAACGAAAATGTCACCTGGAATTTACTTTTTACACACCCCATAGCTCCTTAACTTTGTCAATTATTATTCAAATTCTTGATAGTTTGACATTTCCATTCACGAAATTCCTGGAAATTTAAATTTAAATTAGTCGGCGTAGGCGCAATCCACCGAGCCAACTTTTAGAAATGCAATAAAACGAGCGCTTCCATATGTTCATAAATCAATTATTAATGTAAATACAAACAAAATTTCAAACATAGTTGGAAACCTCGCAGCTGTTAAGCTACGTTGCTTCACATGTAGTTGGCTCTGCAAACTTAGAAACTTATGTAAATTTATGCTGTCGTATCTGCATTGGCGAAAGGAAACGTTAAAATTTCCCGTCAAAATACAGGGGCGTATGGAGGTAGTTTCCGGGCATCGCCACCGGAATTTCGTAAATGTCAGTGACGCGTACCAAACCGCGGCGGGTACAAATAGTTTATGGAATGGGCAGCCACCGGATCTTTTGTTGGATTAATCGCGCCCGGATTATGTGTATTTATACGGGGCTCTTCGCAGGACAGAAATAATTTTCTTCCGAAATAATGACATACGTGAACGATTAATAATCCAGGGAAGAATTTCTGGTTCACTGGTTGCTGATCGAATTCGCCCTCTCCAGCCTCTTGCTTTTCTATTGCGATTTATTTCTGTTACAAAGACCCGTAAAACTTTTTAACGCTTTCGGTATACGAAAGTTGGCAACATTTTTCATAATAAATACTAATACTTTGATAGAATTCTTCTCCCCCAAGCGGGCTAGGCTTTATACACATAAAGCGTATAAGTTGCGAGATTGGTAGATGTTCTTCTTCAACTTTTTGATAAGCAATCTTGGAAATAGCAATGCAAATATAAATTGAGTTAGTTATGTTAATCTTATAAAATATGTAAATGAAGGCAAAAACTAAGATTATTTAGTTATTCTAGTTAACACACGGCTTGCCTATGCCTACAGTAAATGTATTATTAGCATTAGTTACTTGAAATGATCTTTCATTTTATAGTGTTGCTGTCGCTTAACGTAATTGAACAAGAATTGCTAGATATTAAAGGATAATCATGAAATTAACATTAAACGACAAAGGTAATAAAAAAATTTTAATCTCTATTACCGGCAGCTTTCCTGTTTACTTGAGTTGTTAACATTAAAATAAAATATTGGCCTAGCCCATCTCGGTTTTGTAGATAACTATTAGAAAATGTAGGTGATGATTTCAGGTCAGTTAAAGGTGTCTTAACTTTAAAAAGTCCTTAGTACGAGGATATGACTGAAAATTTTGGGAATCGGGTGCTTCTAAATGTATTAAATGAACGAACTATGCATATTCATAAAATTTGTTATTATTTAGCTAGTAACTCTTGACAAAACAAAAACCGCCAAGCATTGTGATGACAACGGCATTTCTAAGTAAACAATATCGTGAAAATTATGAATTTAACACGACAATACTTTCAAACTATGATTTTGTATGACTTTAAAAGTTGTCTAACTCAGCAACAATGTGTTGATTGCTTGGTTTCTGCTTTTGACGGGGAATCACTATCAAGAACGACACGGTTTAACGGAGGAATCTCAAATCACATATATAACATCACGCCGATGGATGAAACCTGGATTTATTCCTAGCAACCTGAAACAAAAGGTCAGTCGGCTGTTTGGGTGTTTCAAAACGAACAAAAACCAACAAAAGTTGTTCGTTCCCGCTGTGTTTCAAAAACTGATCGCTTTATTTGTATCCAAATCGAATGATGCTGCAACTGTACGCCTTTAGGGTCAAAGAACTATTAATTCTGATTGGTATACAACCATTTGTTTGCCTGCAATTATTTCTGAAATCCGCAAAACCAATATCAAACGCCGAATAATCTTGCACCATGACAATGCAAGTTCGCCAAACAGTCGAATATTTGGCAAGAAATGACATCGAACCCAGCATATAATCCTGAATAAAGTCTAACTGACTTCTTTACCTTCCCGACACCATGCGTGGCCAATGATTTCAATCTCTTGAATAAACGTTGGAAGCCTATAAAATTATCATTTCTGGTATACAATCTTCTGAGTAGAATAAGTACTTTGATAATTGGTTGCAAAGGATAAAAAAGTGTATTGAACTTAATGGCGATAACTTTGAAAAGCAATAAAGCAATTTATTTCTGAATAGTTTCTGTGTTTATGGTATTTTCCCGAAATTTTCAGTCTTGCCCTCGTAGCACCCTGTCACCGACAATTTGGACAAGCAAGCGCCGGACATATGGGACCCTAATATGTACAGCACATAGATTGGTTTAAATTTGAAATTTTTGGAACTCATCTTGTTAGTACCACTCTAGCATACATATTTTGCGAAACCAATCGCGACTTGAGCTTTTTGAGGTGTTATTGTGACTATTTTCCTCACACACTTTAAGACAATCAAATCTTATTTTATTTATTTTTGAGATTCATCCAATCAGATTCCAATTATGCGACAATTTTGCACTAGTGCAAATTATCGATATTTAGGAGTAATGCGCATGCATGGATTAATGAGATTCCCACTCTCCCTGCCTACTATCTAGCAAAAGCACTGCTAAATTAGTCAAATTAGCGGGGAAAGAAAGCCCTGTTAACTTTTGTTAGCGAAATAGTCTGAAAAACACCCCCCTTACATACCAAATTGATTCTAATTTTGGCATGCACTAGGGATATAACTAATGAATATGAGCAGCAAACAAAAAAAGTCATACAAAATACATTTTATGAAAGTAAAGTTAATTTGTATTGATGTATGTTTTATTTGGGAATAATTTCAGCCACATTCATCAGGGCATACAGTATAACCATATCTTTAGCACAGTAGGTTTAGACAAATTATCAGGAGAACCTGGAAAAAATACAGTTGAGCTGAAAATTGGCACAGATGGTCTATGAAGTGTGCTGAACAACATTTCAAAAAATACCAAAAATCTCCGATCCCCGTGTGTGCTTCGCATTTTTTTCGCTTCTTTTCTTCTAGAAGGTGCCTCATAATCTCGCCTTTTCACGGCCCTAGCTGGTGCAAAACGCGTGCAAACGAGCGCCTGGACCTCGTGGCATCGCAATCCTGACCACATAGAGGGTCAAGAAGTACATTATCAACTACGAAACTTAGATTTTCTAGGCCGCACGCTGTCATATATGGTGCCAAGTAAGTGCAATGTGACGCTCGGCACACGGCTCGTGGACTACAATCACCAAGGACACAGCTAAACTCCATTCTGGTCTTCCAGCAGGTCAAAAAGTGCCCAATCGTCTACGAAACTAGCTTTCTAACACCTTTATCGGGAGCAAAACAGGTCAAAGTGGCACCCGAGCGTTGTAGTGATGTTTCGACTTATCTCAACCACGCATCACATCGATCGTGATCTTCTAGAAGGTCAATAAGTGCCCAATCGTCCACAAACCTCATTTTTTATATCCTCAGCAGGTCCAAAACAGGTGCAAAGTGGCACCCGACCGCCGTAATGGCATTTAAAATTATCTAGAACATGCATCACCTGAATCTTGCTTCACCAGAAAGACAAATGCCCAATAACCCCTGAAACTCGCCTTTTTAAGTTTTTAGTAGGTGCATAGTGGCACCTGACTTTCAAACTGTTGCTTTTGACTATATTTCGGCAAATAAGGGAGATAAAGCAAAATAGTAAAACGTAAGAAACAGTATCTCTCTATTTACATTAGCAGTAATTATAATGATTATCTTTAAAAAGTGCTTTACGCAAAACTTCCCCCGTCGACATTGTGACACTAAATAATTGTAAAAATCAAAATAAGTTAGGAGTAAAAATATCTTCACGTTTTTAATAAATTAAATATATTTTCAAATAAAAAAATATATCCCGCTGGGGTTTGAACCCGCCGCATCTGCAGCTCTGCAGATGGCTCGATCCCAACCGCATCTCCGCAGCGGATGTATCTGCAGCGAAATTCCAACTGCGCTACCGAGTCTCTTCCAGATAAGTCCGGCGCGCACCTCTCTTGAAGAGCAGGGTGTGAAGGTTGAAACATTTTTACTCTTTTGTGACATTATCCTTTATCGGTTGACAGACAGACAGACAGACAGACAGACAGACCGACAGACAGACAGACGGGATTGAGAAAATATCTTTTTTGTTATCTAGGGACCTTGAAACGTAAAGATCTAAAAAAAATCGGAACGTGATTTTTTCGTGATTACAATACTTCCTTTTTGTCTTTTGTCTTATTGTACAAATAATAAGAACAAAAAAATCACTGTCCTCGAATCCCTAATTACAGTTTTGGCATTCCGTATATGTAAACATTTTATACTTTTCACTTCCCTCGTCTAAAAGATGAAGAAAGTATTGTAATCACGAAAAAATTACCTCCGGGGATTTAATCAGATCTTCACGTTTCAGGGTCCCTAGATGACGAAAAACAGGTTTTCTCCATTCCGTCTGTCTGTCTGTCTGTCTGCCTGCCTGTTGGCGGTTATAACTCAAAAACTATTTGTAGGAAGATGATATTTTGCATGCATATTATATGTCTACCTGGTATGAAACTGATTTCAGAAAAATATATACAGGGTGGTCACCTTAAAAACTAAAACTTTGTTTAGTTTTGCTTTGCCTGAGAAATAGATACAAGTAATAATTTGTAAATAGCTCAAGCTTTATCATTGACAAAACTGTGGTCTAACAGATACAGGTTAAACATCACTAATTGGACGCCCGTGGTACTGTTATTCTAGCGGAATTTAAAAGACGAAAGGATTTTTTATTAGCAAAAGATAAAAGGAATAATTTGCATATAGCTCAGACTCCATTATTGACGAAAATGAGACCTAGCAGATACAGGGTAAACACCCCAAATGGGACAGAATAGTATGGTGCTTTATAAAGCATCAGAAGCTCGTCCAATTCAAACACACCCGTGGCTCAGTTATACTAGCGGCCGACAAGATAATGGCTCGAAATATTCGCCTGGGAGCGAGGAGTTCAAATCCTTGAGGACTACATTTTTTATTTGCAAATTAATGAAATACGGTCGAGGAAAGATCCGTGTAAACACCTTTACACATGTGTTTAGTCTCTGACTAATTAATAGTCAATAAAAATTAGTTACACAGGTTTAGCCCTATCTTAAAAATTGATATTAAAAAAAATATTGAAGTTGTATAAGAAGAGTCAGTATTAATTATTTTTTCCCATTCAAGTGACTTCAAAATATGCTCTTAATGTGTAGCCAAAAGTCTAGGTATAAATTTTTTGTAACCCATACAAGTTAAACTTTTTAAAAATAAATGTATACGCAAATTGCGCGCTACGGGCACGTGAAATAGGATACGCGAAAGGTCAAGCTCCGATCCGAGCTCTAAGATAAGAAAAACAAAACCTAAACAAATATAAACATCTGTGAAGCCGGAACGTGAGATTTTATTTTGTGCCACAGACAAACACACATTAAGGAAAATTACATTATAGATAAGACAAATAAAAGGTTGTTATGAAGGTGTAGTGATAAGTACATAATTTTATTGACCTTGGGTGGACGATGCGAAACAAGTAAACGTTGTATGTGTAATAATACTCTTAATAACTGTAATGTGAGTATCAAACTTGTCGTGCCGCCATAAAAAACCTTTATCAAAAGATGCATTTACAGAATAAGCAATACGCCATTTATGAAAAAAGTCACGAATTAAACTTTGAATTGCTCGATCGTTCGTTTTACTCACGACATAACGAATTTTTACTATTTTCACCCTCTAGTTAAGAAAAAAAAAAACGTTTCAAATAAAATAACTACTTGTCTTATGAAAACGATTGTGCTTGGTTTGCCAAGTTCAAATATTTTAAATAATATATGTGCATTCTCGAATCACTCTAAAAGTGTATTAACACACCAATAAATTTGTATCGTAATAAATACAGCACGTAACCGTTTTGAAAATGGACGAAACGATTTTATAACCACATTTTGTTTGGCTCTACTATCCTACATTACATCTTAAGCAAGACACTCAATCACTCCAAAGCAGAAAAGCTTTTAAGTAGTTTTAGTTTTAGTACGTTTTTCATGTTGTTCCAAACTGGAATATAAATTTCTTTCGACCGTCCCTTCAAGATGTGATGTTATATTTACAGTAATTTGTGTATGGAAAGTGCGTGCTTTTGTGAGTCATATTTTATTGCCGTCTGGGTTTGCAAATATTTCTATTGAAAGTGAAGGAGAGATAGTATCAGATACAGTACTGATACTGTAAAAAAAAGCAGCTAAAACTTCTTTTAATTCAATTCTTTGCTACGTTGACGTTAACTTTTTATGGTTGATTGCATTAGGTAATGATGAAGATTTAAAATTTCCGGCAGTTTTGATATTTTTAAACGTTTCTGCCAAACCATTTTTATTTCTTTTTTAAACGCCGTGGCTCTTACAAAGTTTGAAAGGTTGAAATAACATCATTAATACTACTTTTATTTAAATCTGATACCAGTTTCGAATCAATTACATTAACATTTAACTCGTATATCTCGTTCTTATTTTTCATTAATTGTAATGAACATTTGTTGTTCTAAATTGCTGTTTAAAACTAAATTCTAGTACAAGATAAAATGTTTATTGATATAGCATTTAACTGTATTAAGACGATATTGAGCATGTAGTATCTGACGAGGATAAATTTCGTGGCCGATTAGACTCGATTGCTTGATTTTACAAGGTGCAAGGCATATTAAGCCAGAGATTTCTGAAAGTCCATCTATAAGGACTACGCGGTCTAAACTGAAATTCCTATTTAACAAGAATAATTCGAGTAACCGCGACAACATCAAACAATACATAAGTATTTTTCCAAGCTACTAGTCAACTATTGCAAACTTCGATGATTTAGCGAAAAGTGTTTATGACAAAGTATTAAGTTAGTTAAATTGCGGAGATTCAAGACTAATTACTAATACATCACCATATAATCTGTAGCAACGGTCAAACGTGCAATGTGACAATACCCCCAAATAGAAAAATGAGTTATCAGTTATTGAAACGAAACCTAACTGTGTAATACAGAAATTGACAAGTAATATTCTAGATACATAGCTAACTGCATTTGCATTTTTTTTTTCGTTTAAGTTGTTAGAAATCACTGATAATTTCTTAATTGATATTCTCAAAATTGTATTACTTTCATTATCTTACCGGTGTTGAATATCGTTCTGTGTTTTGTATTTTTCATCATCTTTCCATTATCATGATGACTAGCATTGGACTAAAACTTTGTTCTTGTTTTATCTATTTTTAATTTAGAAACCTTTTAATCTTCTTCTCTATGATTGAGTGTGCTTGGTGTTGCTAACATCTCCATTATCTCCCGTATTTTCGTTGTTATATTTAATTATGTTCTTCAATACAAGTATATTATATGTCCGTTTTGCTTTTCTCAATGATATCATAATCATCAATCCATAGTTATAATAAGTTTTTTATTATACCTGCATCAGAATCTCCGTTTAAAGCACGCCTGAGCGTGCGAAAACAGGCGATTAAAGCTCGCCGAGCTTTAAAGGTTGTCAAGGAAACGACTGAATGCAACAACGGACGTGGACGCGACAAAAACGTAAACAATTCTCGTAACTATAGTAGCAATATTATTATGCCCTTTCGATTTATCAAAACAAAAATTATTTCTAAGTTTTTAGTGCGTAATTTATTTCCAGTATTGCAGGTATAATAAAAAATAGCGTAAAGTATTCGTGGATAACTGGTCTTTAAAGCACTTGCTCTATTTCGAGCACTCCGGCTACGCCGTCGTGCTCGAAAACTCGCGCGTGTTTTAAAGACCTTGTTATCCACTCATACTTTAATATACTATTTTCTTCTCTTTCATATATTGAGATAATTAATTTTTCCTACTCGTAGTAGTAGCAGTCTTCCAAGAAAAAATGTAACTACTAATCGACATACATTTAATGGAAAATGAAAGTAAACTAAAGTAAATCAACACACATTATATTCACGACAAAACGTCAAGAAGTCCCACATGTCCCTTTAATAATAATTACATCACTCAGTCAAGTGGAATTAAATACCTGGTATTGCGTACTGATAAGAAGATCGAAACGTAAAACCCATATTAAAAATAAATGAAATAATTAGACATAAAAACGAAGAAAATGTATTGGCTCATCTGGAAAAACTCCTCATTAACATTAACCAACAAAGCATTATTATACAAGACCATCATCCGACCAATCTGGACCTACGCTACGGCTGTCAGGTGTGGGGGTGTGCAAGTAGATCTAACGTCGAAATCATTCAATGATTCCAGTCTAAAACCATCAGCAGTATGGCAGGCGCACCCTGGTATGTGACAAATCTAACTCTCCACGCATACCTCAACATCCAACACGTTAATGAATTAATCAAACAGTATGCTATTAAGCACCAAACTCGATCTACATGGGAACCATTGCACCGCTGGTTAATGATTTTCAACTCAGACGCCTTAGAAGAAATTGCCAAAAGATCTAACAAATTAACAGCAGGATGGCTCCACTGGGAGTCTTCCAGCCAAACCAACATAATACAAATCATTAGCTCATAGAATGTATTATTAATCTGATTGCTAGTTAAATAAATGTTATACTAAAAAGCTAATAGACATATGTGTAGAAGAGATGATAGAGATATGGGAATGGCATATGATAATATAAAAAAATAATAGAAAAACGGAAATAAAACACTATCCTAGGAAAGGGAACAACTTGAACTAATAACAGCATGGGGCCATAATTACAAATGATGGTGAAAACTACTTATACGATTTTGGGAAAGTATCAAATCGATAAAAGAATTAAACTCCAGCTGTACATACAATAAAATGACTGTACCAAAGTTATCATATGCAAGTGAATCATAGGTAATACAATAACTGCAGTTGAAATAAAACAACATATAAAGACCTCATCTAAGACTCTTTTAGATGTGATACGAAAAGAGATTATTGGAATCACTGAATCAAGAGCAAAAACTGAATAAAAAAAGCGAAACTGGTCTGGACATCATTTTTTTAAAATTTTATTTTGGTATTCAGCCAACAGCCGTTAGACCAATTATAGGTGTCACTGTACATTTTATAGAGACTTCCAACCCCACTAACGACTGTCATGATGTTATTATGCCATCCGGGACTTCCGTGACAGCCGTATCACTAAGCGCCGAGAGAAGCAGCCATGGAACTCTGCTGATCGAACTAAGCATCAGAATGAAACAACATAAACTAGAAAGAATTTGATGGGAATGAAGGCATAGCCCAAAAGAAGTAAAGCAAGATCAAGGAAAAATTGTAGCAAATATATGTAGAGCAAAAAGGAAAATGAATAACGAAATTAAGGAGAAAGCAAGGTTTGGAAAATTGTGTGAGAAGGTATTTTAAGAAGAAGGTTTGCTGCAGAGTAGTTTGTTAAAAATTGATAATTACTTACTGAATCCCTAAGACTTATGAAAATTTGGAGTAATTAATTTGCAAGTTTATAGTATATAAAATATTCCATACTAAACGTTTAATTTATTTTGCATAGAGAACGGTTTAGGTCTACCTGCACCTACCTAATATTATATCCATGTTATCATGTTTGTAAAAATTGTATACAATAAATTCAATTCTTAAAGTTAAGAAATGTAATCCACAATTAGAATGCAGTCAACTCCATCTGTGCTAAAAATATATCCATTACTACTGTTTGTACTTCTAAAACTTAGAAACAGCATTAATTCGACACAATTAAAACCTTTTATTGTTAGATTTACTAATTCGTTTTTCAAAGGAAAGTAGAAAATTGTGTTTAGTGTTGAACTTGTTATGTACATTTTCTTGCAAGCTTTAAAGTATTTTCCTACGACCAATACTAAAAGTAGACCTTTTAGCACTAGCTTATTTAACTAAAACGGACGTTTTATTATTTATTGACGTGTTAAAAGTGAAATCAGCTGATTACTTTTAGCACATATGCTAAAAGTAAATAGCTGGTGTTGAATTTGGAATTTTGAACTGGAAGTGAGGTTATACAGTTATTCTAATTACTTCTTTCGTTAGAGGTAAAGTGTTTTTTTAATAATTAAAGCATTATTTATGTAATGAATAAAGTGTACTATTATAATTACCTTTGATAACTAACTAACAGCTACTGGCTCCAGAAACAGTCACCTGCGCCGTCACGGCCATCTCTTTACTATGATATAAATGATAACAACTGTCATAAATGCAAACATTTGTTAAATCGACATTTATGGATTAATAACAGTAAATTTAAGGCCGTAGAAAAAAATATTGTGTGGAAACTCGTGCTAAAAGTGTTTATGCATAAATATCCACTTGCTGCACAAATATCTATTAAAATGATGCATTAATAGGTTTATCTACGACCACTACTAAAAGTAGGCCATTTAGCACTAGATTGTTTCACTAAAAGTGACTTTTTATAGTTTAGCGTGGTTAAAGAAATCAGCTGTTTAATTTAAGCCCATCTGTGGTATAAAGTGAAGAAAGGTTGTAAAGCTTCAATTTCGAACTGGAAGTGAAGTTGTAAAGTTATTCTAGTTACTTTTTGCTTTACAGGTAAAGTGTTTTTGAAATAATTAAAGCGTTATGTAATGAATACAGTCAGATGTGGAGTATTAATAATTACCTTTCGTAACTGACCTTGACAGTACTGGCTTCGCAAACATTCGCCCGCGCGCTAAGGTCTACTGTTTATTATCACATAAATTATAAGAGTCGTAGATGCAAACATTTGTTAAATCGATATTTATGGATTAATAACAGTAAAATTAAGGTCGTGGATAAAATAATGTATGCAACGCGTGCATAAACGTCAACTTTTAGCACTTGTTGCATAAATAGCTATTATAGTATAGATAGGCTTTTACAGTACGTAAATAGCTATAAATAGAATGTAGCAGGTTCGTGTCGTGTTACAGCTGAGACTTATCAATTTAATGTGATTGTGTACTACAATCTATGCGTATTAAGTAACACGTCCTCAGTTATTCTATAATATCATAATAGAATGCTAATGACATATTTGATGGCCATTTTGCACAGATTTTAAGAAAGTACAACTGAATAAAATATATATAGAAAGCAATGATGTTTTTGTTAATAATTTTTAAAGATCTAATATTTAAATACATAAAGCAATAATATTCATGATGGCTCACATTTTAAGATTTTCTTTATTAATTAGTTTTAGTATTCATTAATGTTTATATTTTCTTACATTTGTATACCAACGACGTGTTTAAAAACAGCTGGAATTCTTATTTCTGGTTAAATTTAATCATTACACTGTCATTCTGCACAGAAAATAGCGAAATGCTTTTATAGAACTCCCAATGTGCAAAGCAAACAGAAATAAAAAGAAAGTGTTGCCATGGGAAATAATAGCAACTTTAATTAATCATAGCTTTAATCATGAGGGTAGAATGCAGCCCAACGTCTTCTTCGTTTTAATGTCCCGTAGTGAAGTTTCCCAGTTGTTGAAGATTGGTTTCTATTTTGCAATTCGGGCATTTTAATTGACAGCGCTAACTAGCGTATAGGTAATTTCATTTCAGTCTAAACCTTGAAAACATAAAATGAGAGTTAACAAGTTAATCTAATTGTAATAAAAACTTATTAGGCCTTTTAATTATGTTTCAAATACAGCTGTACCTATCTCCGGTAGACCGTAATTTTCACATTTGAAACGAGCTTTTGCCAAACCAAACAAGTTAAATAAAGTTACAAAAGTTCATTGCAATGATCAAAGCAGCCAATGCCGAACGGTTCTGCTTATTTCGTAACGAATTAGTATGAAGGCAGGAATTTAATTCCAAATGAAACCGATTATATTAACACATGGAAATAACTAAGTAGTAATGAACAAATTAAATGGTGATATACATTTATTTCAACAATTAACTTTCCTATTTTGTTCTTTTGCTTTATATTTCGCACACGGTGTAGCGGTTGGGAATTATCCTGTTAAAAGAGAAATTTGTTAAGCCATCTAATATATTGATAATAATATACACACATGGGGGGTTTAATTTGTAAGCCACATTATATATTGAATGATAAATTGATAGCTTAAAAAGTTCAGATTTGATGCAAGAAATTATTGGTATTATTTATGTAATTACGTGTATATTTAGCTTACAGCGATTTTATTCAAGCTCAAAGGTGCTTTTAAAATATATTTAGATACCGACAGAGAAATCTATTTAATTTCTTGTTGTTTCAAAGCTTTTATTCCCACAACGTAAATGCTTGTTAACTAGTAACAAATGTATGCAAAACACAAAGCAGAGGGGTTTTAACTACTTTCACAATACATGTTATAAATTTCATAATGTCTCTCATTAAATATCAAGCAGAATTACATCGTAAATTTCTAAAGTTTGACCGCAAACAACGGCAAATGTACTTCTAAAATGGTGCTGTATTTAGGGCAAGGATTTACCTGCTTTAAAATCAGAATGTGCACATACAATTATTACAAACAAAGGCGTCCGCAGTTTACGTTCGAGCAAACCTCAAAAGCTATAGAGCGGTTTGCGGATTTCTTTTGGAACACATCCTTAATTTAAACCCTTTTGATCTGGGGGAACCGATTTCTGTACCCGCAATTCGCAAACAGTTTAGCCACCCTCATTAGCAAGACATGGGATTTAATAAACATTAGCAGACATTTTAAGTTTAAAGCTACGATCACGCTCGATATTTACTAAGGTCTATTTTATAAATAATATAAGTAGCACAGCTTTCATATAGCAATCTACTTGAAATTTATATAGTAAGTTGTTAAATTCTGAATACGATAAGTAGATACAATATTAGCCCCTAACTTTTTTAACCGCTGAACGCACCAATACGCAATAGTAAATTAATATACACTAACTAAAACGAAAGAACTTCATATGGCACTTCAATGTTACTCAAATAGTGAGTTTAGAATACTCGGGGCCCACTAGCTAATCCGTGGAGGCAGGGATGGGTTCTTAATAATTTATATACTAACTTCAAAAGTCGCCACCGATTTAATTATTACATCAACTGACAATACATTATCACGAATGTATACATATTGTTAAGCTCATAAAAAGACCTCGGCTTGGCTTATTTAATTTACCATTGTTTAAATAATATTAGTTAATTAAATGACTCCTTCTCATGGGTTGGGCATCTACATTCTGCCAATTTGTTATGTGAATATGTAATATTTACTTTATAATATACTGGTTAATTACATAAATTGTTATGTTTCTATTGAATGTGCCCGTTTCTACCCTGCCTATTTAACTAATGGAATAACTTTGTACGGGACATTTGAAATTATGGGAATTTTCTTAATGCCAACTTATAGTAACCAAACCTCAATGTCTGTGATGTAATACAAATTTAGAAGGCCCCTTTTTAACAATTATATCTAGTATAACTTACTAATACGTCTCCTAGACGATTTAGAGTAAGTAAACAACGCCACTATAAACATATCACATACGAAGAATGCCACAAAAAAATTTACAATATTTTAGGAGAAAGTACTTCTAACGTCATGATGGGAACGGATGTTTGGGCTTGTATCGGTCCACCACCAACTCCCTCGATGTCTAAGCCCTCTTTCTTACGGTTATGCTGTCCTGCAAGCCTCCTGAAACTTGCCAAAGCGACGCCTGTTGCATGACCTCTCCTCTCGGGTTCCTATATGACTCCGATCTCTGCTTTTGACTTACAGATAGGGTTCCGCTGCGATATACGAAGGTTGCTGCAGTCCCTGGGCTTCTATGGCCTCCGATTCTTATATTGGACCTCCATCCAATTACCGACAAAAAACACTCAGTACCAGATGGTTCCACCTAGACACTTTAAACACTTGCAGAGGGGCTAGGAATGATTGCAATCCCCTAGAGACTATCCACAACAAAGAATTATATCTTAGAAGTAAACTGCTAGTTCAATACTCTTTGACGGGTCCACAGCTACTGCCAATGCACGCGTTCAACTTAACCTTCAAGTACTAACGTGTCTGTTGTGGTGCATTAGTACTAACATGACATCTCAGAGACGGGCATATAGTTATTTATGAATTTATTACTAATTTTTTTAAACATAAAATACTATGCAATGATTTATCAAGCATATTTTAATCACATAAAAAATATAAATTCATAAAAATATTAGTATTTACAGAGTCAAATAGGAAACCGTGTGTAAATTTGTAGATGTTAACTTAAATACAATTTTCAATATTTTTTTATTATCAGCAACCATATTTTAACAGACAATGATATTCTAACACAACTTAACTAAAAAAAAAAATGAGAAATAAAAATACGTATAAAATTTCACACCACCCTAAAACTATACAAGATGAACACATTAGGGTCACTAAGTATAGCAGAATTTTCACTTATAATACCATGAGTAGTCTAAGTTATGTCGACTATTTTTGCGGTGGTGTCACGAATGTCCATTGCGCTTTGGACGATTAGGACGAGTGCGCTAGCACGAGTCCTAATCCCAAGCGCAATGGACATGAGTAGTGATACCACCGCAAAAATAATCTACCTAACTTTGACTAAGAATAGTATTCGAGGGACTATTTAATGAACCAAACTACTTTTTCAAATTAGTTTTCAGTATATCTAGCAACAAACTACGCAATTTCTATAGTAACGGAACACTAATATTGACTTTTTCTAATAAAAATCACATTTGTTTAAAATAGTCACTTGAATACCTTCTAGGAAGATATATCCACTGATATTTTTTTGATTGGTCAAGAAACGCCAGAATTCTGGATTTTCAATGGTCACTTTTTGACAGATGACATGTGAATTGAATAGTCATCAATATTAGGTTCTCCGTTACTGTTCTCACTGTCTAATTCATTATACTACTGGAACACTTGCTGCTCAAGCAACTGTCTGTTGATCTAACCGTATTTGAGCAGGTTGGTTTTTGATCCATCATGCAAAAATAGTAGCGTACAAACTAACGTGACGTCTCTGAGACGGAATTTATTTTTAAATATAAATAACTTCCGCACAAAACATCCCACGGCAGCGAAATTTTAAAAACTGAGTTATTTTTAGGTAGTTTGAAATTAGATGAAGGATCAACCATAAATCTTAACTGGAGGGGGAAATATAACGCGCATCGAACATTTCCGTCTCTCAGACGTAACGTTAGTACTTAAGGGTTAATCAACCAATTTCAACATTTTCTAAGCACATTAACCTATCAAATGTCAAACGGAAATCTACTTGACAGATATTACAAAATAAATCGACCCAAGTAGCCGATTGCCTGTAACAACAAGAAGCTTCTTCCGTAGCCTACTTTATAATTATAAGGAATTATACCTTATCTATAATGTTCTATTTAATTGTTAAAGCTTAGCATATTTGTATTTTATTAATGACCACCTTTGACAATTATAGAATACGAAAACATGTGGATAGTTCCACTGTGTATCAATGTATTGTAGTAGAAGAATTTATTTTTTCCAGATATCTTCCATGAGCTTCCATGACATTTGGATTTATTTACTGTTGTATTGAAGCAATAACGAAACAAATATACTATTATGGTAAAGACGGCTGGACTATTGTGTTGTACTTTTTAAAATTATTATTAATTGATTAATGACTCTATCTCATGTAATGGGTTGTTACACCCTGCCAATGTACTCCGCCCACTTAACTAATGGGATTTTCGAAATTATGAGAAATAATATTCTCAAAGTCAACTTGTAGTGACTTAACCTCACATTTGTAACGCAGAAACAAATCGAAGTAGGTATAAATTTAAACAACTAAGTCTGCTATTACGTATCGATGCATTGCCTAGGTAATACAAGATAAGTAAACAACGCCACTAAAACATAACAAGCACAAAGGAAGGGACCGGAAAAATCACTGAATTTATTTTAGAATAGCTTGCGTTTCACCTTAATTTTCAAACGGATGTTTAGGCCTTTATCGGGCCACCAGCAACTCCCTCGAAGACTGGGTCCCCTTATTATTAGTTAGCCTGTTTTGCGAGTCCCCTGATGACTCGCCCATGTGCTGCTCCTCGTCTGATTGCTGCTGCTGGTTCAACTCTCAGCTTACAATCCACTGCCTACTCTGGGCTTCAAGGCTTTCGCTCCTTATTGGACCACGAACAAATCACCACCAAAAACATTCCAAAACCAGTTGCACAGATCAACACCTTTTATCATCTACAGAAGCTCAAGGAATCAATGCAAAACCTCCGCAGCCTATCTAACAACATTGCTCTAATGTAAAAACATTTCGTAATTGTAAAAATTGGTATTAGTAAACCTTTTACTTTGTTTTATGTGGGAAGCCAAAACACACACAGCAGCTTACTTATGCCCTCTCCCCCTCCGCCCCCAATTGTTTTATTGTTATTGCTTTTGTCAAAGCTTGCTATGATTACAATTTCGTTTCTTTTTGTCAATACTAACACTATTTTACATTTTAAAATTTAAATTATTTCAAGGCGAATGCTGTATATTTACAGTTTTAAATTGAAAACAAAGACATCTAAGAAATACAGGTAGATCTGAATGAACTAAAAATTGAGCTGAGACAGTTGAAAGTGTGGAAATATTCTGAGGTTACCCTACTATACAAAAATGAAGAAAATACTCACCTAGGGCAGTGGCCTCTAAAATGTTTTGATCATGTACCCCTAAGACAGAAAAAAATAATGATGCCTACCCCTGATATATACAGTACGTTTTACTTGAAATTAGGACACATATGTATGTTTTATTATTGTTAAACATAATAATTTTAATTGCAATGGCTTGTAGAGATTCCTAAGGAAAATTAAGGTGTTTGAATCATTTCCACCTTTGCATATCGGCCTACTATGATGACAAAATGCAAATTTTCCAAAACTTACCCTAGCGACCAAAATAGACTATATTTAATTTCAATATCTGTTTTAGCATTTTTAAAAACCTCCAGATCGCACTATAGCCATATTATAAAATCATGTGACACCATAATTTTTCGGAGTAAAAACAAAACTTTTATTTATTTTTTCTTGTTTAAAAAAAATTAGGTTCTTTAGTGATTTTGAGTTCTTATTGAGCTGATCTGTTTTTTTTATTTTAAAAATCAAGATTGATATGTAAGGAAAAGATGAAAATTCGATTTCTAAATATTCTTCACTATCCTCAAAATTCTTCAAATCCGATATTTTTAATTAATTAAAAAAATTTAACTATCACCATTTATTACAAAAGATTGTTCGCAAGTCAAATGAAATTTTTGAAGAAGATTCGTTAGTGTCTTGATTTGGTCAATGAAAGGTACTGGGGATCGCCTTATGGTCCTTTTTCCATCAATTTTGCTTTGAATCACTAGTTTTTTAACCCTGTCACGTCTAATTAAGTTCTCAAAGAAGTTTGGAATCTGCCTTTGAATAGTTGGTAGTAGACGTGCTTCTGTTTCAGTTTTAAGTTCTCTGAGGAGGGAGATATTCTTCTTCTTCTTCTTAATTTAGAACATTGTCCTGTCTTCCTATATCCTATGGAATTCTAAACGTTTTTCTGAAGCATGTCATTTCAAATGCTTCGATGCGTTTCCAACATGCTAAATTCAATGTTTACGCCTCTGATTCGTCGGTAGCAATGGGAAATATGAGCGTCTCCACTAATTTCTTTCTGGTCTGTTTGCTGATGCGATGGTCCTTCCATATCGTCGTCAGGTTAGACTTGGCTTTTTTTGCCATTTCTACTCTCTTCGTGGTTTCTTGTCCAGAGCCCCCGTGTTAGATATCTTGGCTCGTAGATAGATTACTTCTGTTTTGCATTGTATGCCTTGTATTAGTGACAAGGGTTGGGGAAGTATATAGAATTTATTTCAATTGAGCTAACGTCCTGCCTCTGAGCTGTATTGTTCAATTCGTCTTTGCCTTCGCAATAATTAATACCTGTCTCCCTTCCGAAGTCGTTGCACATATTGGCCAGATCACATATATGCATAACACAATATGACAACGGCCATACCACACTGAAAGCAACGTTTTAACATATTAGGTCTACTGTGTCTTAAGGAGCGGCCGTCCAAAAAAGGTACAGCAAAAACACCAGGCCGAAGTACTCATCTTGTTTATAAATCGTGTGCCACACGACAACTAATGATAACAATTAGTTGGTTTGGTGTAAACCGTTCGTCGCAAAAGAAATAAAGTTCATGAATAGAGTATGACGTACATTTTAACTTTTTTCAGAAATTAAAATACAACTATATTCGGCATTTCCCATAATGGCGTTTTTATGTAACTTGCCATATTTATACCTATTATAAAAAGGTTACTGTAATAAATGAACGGAACAGCTGGGAAGTTTTCTTTTTTAATAAAAACTCTATTGTTGTAGAAGTTTGTTAATCCAGCAATAAACCGAAAGAGGACTTGACTTAATAAATTGATTGCCGCTTTGAGGAGTATTCGTTTTGAGTAACAGCTTCCATTACTAATTATTCTACAGTAATTAAGCTCCCTGCTTAACGAGCTTACTGGAACAAACTAATAACCTGATAGATCTCTGCGGCTTAACTGCGTCAACGTCAACTTTTCTTCAAAGCACCGGAGCCCGCAGTTTGCACAATACGAACATTGTTAAAGCCGCCAGGCTGCGCAATCCTAAATAATTCTAGGCGCTTAGATTTTCATTTTACATGTATTTACGTGTTAATGGCAAGGATTGCTCGGCAGGATTACAGTTCGGTGGGAAGGATAATAGCGGCTGCAGTCGTTTCTTTATTTTGCCATGAATTATTTATGCCGCTGCTTGAGTGTGAACTGCAAGCGGACTTTGACGACAAAATGAGCAGCGCAAATTAAGGATTACGCTCATGCTCCCGCCTAAAGGAAGAATTAACATTCCGCGGCCTGCTTAAATTTTTATCGAAATTTTTGAATGCGGCTTAATGTGAGTTGCACGTGTGTGTTCGCGACCATTCCGTCCGTCGCTGTTATATTCATGAGTAATTCCGGCTAAGTGAATTCATAACGCAAAATTTATTTCGCCCGTCTACATGCAAAAACAAATGTGTTTCATTTGCGTTTCAATTTTTGCAGGGAAGAACTTGAGTGCTTTGTTCTTCCTCTTGTCTGCCGGTTAAATTCCGCCGGATGGCAGGGTTGTTTGCTTCAGCTTCCCTGCTCCATTTTATTAATCAAAGTAATATGTCATTTTTTATCGAGACAGTCCAGCCATATATTGCTCCTAGACTAAATCACTCGGGAAATGTAAAGCTGTCTTCAGGACGACAAGTGTGAGTTATTGGCGATGCTTTTGACTGAATTAAAACAGATTTGTGATGACTGGTATTTCAGAGTAAATTTTGCAGCATCCACGTTGAATACTATTAACAAATGCCTTAGTTATAGATAGCAGTTTAATTTTAAAGTAGAAATAATCAGACTGACTTACCAACACACATTTATGAACCTAATTGTGTGCATATAACTAATTACTAGTATCAATTACAATTGGAAACCAAATATGTGAATTTGAGTTTAGAATTTTCAGAATCCAAGTAACTGTCTGCGATATGTTTTTTTTTGTACCTGCCATTTGATACAAAACTATAAACTTTGTCAACAATAATAATTACGAGGGCGGGATGATAATTAGTTAGCCTCCACATATTTTAAATACATAAATATACAGTGTGATTCAAAAATGGCGCATTTCCTTTGGAGGGGTTGTTGGGGTCTACTAGCGGAGTACGGGAAAAATTACAAAAAAAATCTTTACAATCATTCCTCTGAAATCTTAACAGCTGAAGATGCATTTTGAAATAAGCTATTTACCAATATTTATTAAAAATTCAACGTTTGAACGCAGATTATTATTGTTATTATTCATCCCAATTCAAAAAACTGACAGTTTCATTAAACTTACCTAAAATTTTAGTTTTCAAAACTTCAGTTTTTGGTGGCAACAACGGAGAGAGATATATAAGTGTATTCCGCGTGGTTATCATAACTTAAGAAAATTGTACACTCATAGATCATACTTGAACATAAATATAAAAAGAAACCTTTGCTAAGCTTTAATTCTCTCTCAGTTAAACTACTGTGTGCCAGTTTACCATGCTTCTATCGATGTAGCTACCTCTACTCGTATACAAAAACTTCAAAATTCCTATCTAAGGTATATTTGTGGAATTAAAAAATTCAACATATTTCACATAAATTAGTGGAATGTGGTTGGTTAGCAATGCAAAATAAACGAAAATTACAATGTCTATGTCTGTATCACAAGGTATTATCAGAGAAAACTCCTCCGTACCTGTACAATAAGATTACGTTTCGTACTGACATCCATAATGTATCAACTAGATTTAGGGGGCTAATTTCTCCTCCACAACACAAAACCCATCTCTTGGAGAGATTTTTTTCTTATCAGATATACACCATGTACAATAATATCAAGGAATCTCTTAAGGGTTATTCACTTAACAAATTTAATTATGCATTACGTTGTAACCGTATTATCCAACTCTTGCTCATTGCCTTCTACTATTTTTTATATTATTTAAATAAAGTAAATTCTAACTGTTCAATGTCGATTCTCATAATACATTTAATTCTAGTTCATGCTTTGCGAATACTGTACATAATTAAAATTACTTTAGAAATTACGCAGGTTGCTATTTATATAGTTTTCTCTTACCCATCAAGGTGAAATGGTAGAGCAAAGACGGTTTTTAAAAAAACCCGATTTGAATTTATCCTTGAGATTAAACTATCAAACAATTAAATACTTGTATTAAGTTTAATTGTACAATTACTTTGTTAACTGCGACTTACTACGTATTTATCAATTACGTTTTGATCTGTTAATTATTATTTGGATTCTTGTATGTATGCTTCTATATTGTTGAAAATTGTTAATATTGTTGATATTCTCACTCTATTTGACTCCCTCGGACTTCCACTTATTCCATAAGCTCAACATTTTCCTCGGTGGATAAAAATTTGCATTTGTTCAAAAGGCCAAGGCTACTGTTGGCGCTAATTTTCCAAATCTTGAGTAAAGCACCTTTCGTTATGGGATCAAAGCCTTAAAGCATCGCTGGACAAAATGTATTGAGCGTCTGAATGGCTATGTTAAAAAATTAAAATAATTTTGAAAACATAAAACCGTCTTTCACTGTTAGATTAACCAATTATCATCCCGCCCTCGTACTTAACAATCGTGTTAAATAATGAACTCACAAATTCCTCGTAGAATCATATTTTCGAAGTAGTTACAGATTAGAAAATGGAGAATGGATTTGTTCTATGCAAGCCAATATAGAGAAATTACCTCAAATTACAGAATTTGAATCGTCGTGTTAAAAATTTCGTAGTTATATTCAGAGAAGCGGGATCAGTATAACAAAAACCAGGTAGCGGAAAATCAAAGAAGAGCACTTCTGAGATTGTTAGAAAACATAAGACAATGAATCCAAGGAGTAATTCTACTTACAGTACATTCATAAAACAGATAGTGGGATGTTTTCAGTAATAATGTATTAAGGGCAAATGCTTTTGCCGGTAAAAATGTTTTACGAAAGTATTTTATTTTGGCAATGTCACAAGACAAACTTAGTTTGTCGAGGGGCATTGTCAAACAACAACAAATCGTGAGTAAAACATTTGCCGAGCAAAATCATGAGCCCAAAATACATTTTGTAGACTATTTCCCAAATATCGGTTAATTTTGACATTTATACTGATGCGCAATGACAGTTTAAATGACGTTTCTTAAATACCACCTTGATTAAAGCAACATATTTGGTGGTTGCCGTGGATGCAAGTGGCAAAAGAAACTGACAGAATCCCAAGGAAAAATTTCGATTTTTTGCCACTACAAAAACACACGATTGGTTGAATTTTGAAAAAGCATGGCTTTTCATTGGATAATAAGAGATGTGGGAAATACTCCTACAAAATACATTTATTTAATTTTTGAACCATACTTTTTTTTATTGGCCTTCGATAGAGGGCGTAAAATGGCTTTTATAGCCCTAGAGCCTATAAAGTTGCTAAGCAGTATAACAAGCACCAACAATGTAGTTTAGCAACACTAACAATCTGCATAGAAACCATAACACGCCAAACAATTTTCTGCGCCAGCGCAACGACGATGCAGTAGTCTGTAGCCAAAATACTGAATCTTTGAATTTTGTCCATTTTGAGGACTAAAATGAAATAAAACGTTGTATGTAACACGTGCCTAATCCCGATTATAGCTCTCTGGAAATTTAAAGCTATCCGCTTCGCGTCGCGATTTAAACATTCCCTCGTGATATAATCTATTGATTATGCCCATAATACATAAATAACTATTATATGACCAACCTTTAGCAATTAATTATCCACGAAGACAAAAAGGGGCAACAGTAAGTACGTTGTGTTTAGTGTAACTGCATCGCAGAGATCCGAAGGGGGTCCCGTATGGCAGCGTGTGACGGATGGTCGATTAAAATTGCATTCGCAGGCGTTGACGTTCGACTTTCACCGCCGGTAATGTTTTTATTTGAAAATGTATGTAATTCGTATTTCCAAGTGTTTCCTTTTATTCTTGCAGTATTATTAGGATCGTTAAGATATTTTCACATCTAGTTTCTTTTGCTTTTAAAATTGTTTACTGTCACAACGTCCACGTACGAGGCAAGTTCTGAGTAAAGCCCTTTAAAGATTTTTACTTCCTTTTACAATAAAGGAAGTATTGGATTCACTCCAAAAAAGCTAAATTGAGTTTTAAACAGATCTTCACGTTTTAGAGTACCCTTAATCCAAAAAACATATTTTTGTTCATTGGTCTGTCTGTGTGATTGTGTGTATGTGTCTGTCTGTCTGCGAATATAATATCTCAAAAACGAAAAGAGGTATGGCGTTGAAACTTTATATATAGGTTTTGTGTACCATCTAGATGCGACAGCAAGTTTTTGAAGAAAATCGCATAACCAGAAGTAGGTGTTTACTCTTGTGATTTTTCAGTTTTTTTTCGTTTTTTTTTCAAAAACGGCTGTAACGATTTTTTTCAGACTGTACATTTTTATTACATTTTTAACGTGTATTGATGTGAGAGAGGCGATTTTCCAGTTGAATACTTCTAAAATGGGTTTTTTTGTTTTTTTCTATTTTTTTATTAACTCCTATTTTAAATAGAAAACCCGATATATTATTACATTTTTAATTCAGCTTAAAATTTTAGAGAAAATTTGTCTCTTGAACTAACGCTCTATTTTGTACCGTTTTTGTAGAATATGTAATTTTTGAAAATGTTTGAGAAATGCTTAAAAATTAAAAATCAAATTTTTGCTAATTATAAGATCACTGCAAAAGGAAGTTGTGGGAATGTATCACACCAGATTCTTTGTTTTAAATTCGGATATTTGTTTGTTCATAACGCTTGATTTAGGCGTTCGGTTATTTTTCCCGCCTTGGCAATTGGAATCTCGACTGTTTTTACAAATTGCTGTTGCTGTGCCACCGTAAACCTAAGCATTTGATGTCGTTACTTGTTCTACTGTCTTATTATCAACCGCTGGTTAAATTTAATTGTTTCTGTACTTGTTGCTATTGATTTAGTTTTATACGTTTTAAACTTTTTGTAGGTTTAAAGACTAACGTTTGTAGTTTATTTTTGCTTTCTACTACCAGAACTGTATTATCTGCTTGACACATAATGTGATTTCTCTCGACTTTGTATTCATTTAAGGGTTTTATCTTATTTATAGCTTTGTACATGGTTAAGTTAAACAGTAACGAGTTCAATGATTTCCTTATCCTTGTACCTCTTTGTATGATAACTGGTTCGAGAGACCGTGGAAGCTTTCTTTTTCTTCCTACTGAGTATCGCTGTTCATTTCTTCAGTTAGTATGGAACTTAATGGTTTTAGCAAATTTATTTTGCTATAATTGTTTTCTTTTTTAAATATCGGCATGACAATCATGTTTTTCCGTTCTATGAGAATTTGTTGGGATGCAATTATGCTTTGCACTAGTTCCACAATGTTAGTGTGAAGGTCTCTTTTTTTAAGTTATTTGGGATACCGTTTTCTTCCACGGAAGTCAGAATCCTATTTGTATCTTTGCATATTAGTTTTCGATTCATCGTGTCTTTTCTATTATTTCTGTTTGAATGTATTTCCTCATGACCTGTTTTTAGTTTTTGGTCCTGCGTCACATTTTCTGTCTGGCGATCATAAAACTCGCATTCCTTTCTTTTCGTGTAGGGAATAATTGTCGATAATATTAGATAGCATGTTGTTGTTGTGCTGTCAAGACTATTGATATTGATAATGATTTATGTTATCATTAAATTTAACAAGTACTAACAGTCTCTATAGTCTTGTCTTAGCTCTTGTTATTTTAGCAGTCCGTTATAGCAGAAAAAGTATGTAAAGGGCTTTACTCAGAAACCCAGAAATAGTTGGTAATGCGAATTACATCATTTTTCAAATAAAAAAATTTTGGAGATGGGATTCGATCTTAGCTACCGGGACCTTTCGGATTCCTGCGATGCAGCTACGCACACAACGCACTTATTCATTGCCGCTTTTTGTCTCTTACGACATCTATCCTGTATCTATTGGGTCCCACTTTTGTCGAGGGTAAAGCCAGAGCTATGTGCAAATTAATACTTTTATCTGTTTCTCAGTTAGAAAAATAATAAAATTTTATTGTTTTAAGATGCCCACCCTATACTTATATGTTGGGTCCCAAATATGCTCTTAAAAACCTGAGCTATATGCAACACATTACTTTCATTTAAGTAATCGTTCTTGAGTTACAGCAATAACAGGTAGAAATCATTTTTAAGGTATTCACTCTGTATATATTTTATCGAAATATTATCGGTTTTATGCCAGGAAGGCATAGAATCCGTATGTAAAATATTGACTTCCTCCAACAAATAGATTTTACGTTATACCGGCAACAGGTAGACATACAGAGACAGACAGACATACGAAATTGAGAAAACCTGTTTTTCGTCATCTAGGGACCCTGAAATGTGAAGATCTGAAGAAATCTCTGAAGGTGATTTTTTCGTGATTACAATACTTTCTTCATCTTTTAGACGAGAAAATTAAAAATAATAATACTCGCACATTGTAATTCCTTTTCCACCCCTTTTTTAGCATACGCTACAGGTGTCGATTCTTATTTCTTGTAATCTCTGTTACTATTTTTTGGTGTTTGCTACTGAATGAACTTGTCTTCCACGTTTCCATTCTGATGATGTATTTTTCCATACTCGTTTCCTGTTGTATTATATTGGTAGTCAACTGTAAAAAAGACGATTTTCTGCAAGGACACAAATTCAAAATTGAATTATACATAATACAAACTTTCAATTCTCGAGTGAAAGTTTAATGAATATTGCAGAATGTATTAAAAACTTAACTATGTCAGTTCTCAGCAAGAGCGTATAAGTTACATTTCATGAAATATTAAACAGGTAGACATAACGTTCGTAAAACTATTGTACGAACATCCATGCTTATATAGAAACTTCATGAAACACAGCACAAAAGCAAACTCTGTAAAGCCTACACTACTAATTATGTATTGACCTTACTTGAATTACAACGGATAACAACCAAAATATAGTTCGAGCGGCATACCATCCCAACAACAATTATGAATAGCTTTGTATTATTTTTCTAATATGATTGCTTGTTTGCGCTCAAGTATAAAATTGGTCTAAATCATGAAGTGTTTACTCATTATATAGGAAAAATAGTATTTTGTTTTTGACACCAAAAACATGCTATTAAAGTAAATTCAAAGTGTATTATGGGAATGTTATCTACGATTTTTTCCTTACAAATTCATATTAAAACTATAATACAAAGGTCAAACATTTTAAATTAGTTTGATTACTTATAACTGTATTTTGACATTTACACAGAAGTTATGCATAAACAGAGCTGGCTCTGTTATTACACTCTCGCCTAATGTTTAAGCAACAAATTTTTGCAAATAAAAATGAAGAAAGGCTAAATCTGACACTGAAATGTCAATGGTTTAGTTAAGTTTTATTTGTATCATAGCTGGTAACGTATATAATCAAAATAATCGCACTGTATAATTCTAGAACAATTACTTTTATTGCATTTATATAATAAATATAGACATTCCTCTAATATTTAAAACAGCATAGGTAGACATTTTAATAGAAAACTGTTGCAAATAAACAGTGAATATAGTATCTCTGATCATTACATTTATATATTATTATGGACGTTTCAACTTATGTAGCAGTATAACAATAATTGCAATAAAAACAAGTATTCCGGTTGTTTCGAAATTATTGCACTAGTTAATTTACAATCAATATATACATAACTGTAGAATAATTATGTTTCGCTCTGCTTGTTGGATTAATAGCAGGTTCCACTAAAGCTACAAACGCAGACCATCTGGACATAAACAAAAACCATTATATTCAATACCATCAAGTATATGCCCGAAATAACAATAATCAAGAGCGTAAAGTATAGATAACAGAATTTGAAAAGTAATTCTGAAGAATTGTGGAATGAGAAGACAAGCATTAAATTGTAAAGAAAATAATAAAATACGTGTAATGGCTATAACATATCATATTCAAAGGACAGGCGCAGATAAAGCAACTCGTTAGAGTACAACGCTCTAGACCAGTGGTTCCCAAACTTATTTGGCATACCGCCCCCTTTTCAGAAAAAAATTTACTCAACGCCCCCTGGAAATCTATATTCTTTAAGCGAACAAACAGAAAGATATTGTAGTACTGATAATTATCTATAAGAGTATTTCTAGGTACGAAATTATTTTGAAAGAAAAAATTAATTAGCAATTAAAAATTACAAGGCGGGATTTATACATTATAAGTATCGAGAGATAAAAAAAAACTGTTCCTCAGCGGGCTGTGGAAATTCAACGTATGAATAATATGTTGGTGACACTGTACGTCAATGGCAAATTCGAGGTCAGCAGGTTAGGATTTGCGTCATTTTGTGTCAAAACTGACGGAAAACCTAACCTGATAACCTCGAATTTGACATTGACTTACAGTGTAACCAACGTATTATTCATACATTGAATTTCCACAGCCCGCTGAGGAACAGTTTTTTTTTTTGGATCTCTCGATACAACATAAACATTTGAGAATTGTTTAATGAATGATACATTAGATACAATTATTGTTAAATTGTTAATAGCTTATTAAAAAGGTGCGAGCATATAGGTTGATTTAGTTGGGATAGTTGTTTGGTAACATCAGAACTTAGATTTTAATTTGCATTAGCTGACAATCGGAATAACTAAAGTGAAAGCCAAACCGAAATGATTATCTGAAAAAGTCAATTATGAAATGTTCTAATAAAATATATCATATAGAAATTTGGTATAAATTATTATTGCTAGCGAAAATGATACTTTTAAAATAGCCGATTTTTTTTCGAATTTCTAACCTGTGGTTTGAGTAAAAGCAAATTTGAATACGTAATAAAAACCCTTTATTATAATGGTATTTATTTTCTGGATGGCGTATTAAAGGGTGTGATAAGGTAAAATTAGAGAATAATAGCTATTTATGCAACAAGTGATAAAAGTTGATGTTTATGCACGAGACATGAAAATTATGAAACGAAGTCGAAGGCTGAGTTTCATAACATGTCGAGTGCAATAACACTTTTAGCACGAGTTTGCATACAATATTTTTTCTACAACCTTAAATTTTCTGTTATAAATCCATAAATGTCGATTTAACAAAGGTTTGCATTTATGCCAGTTATAATTTATGTCATAATAAAGAGATGGTCTTGACGAGCAGGTGAATGTTTGTTGAGCCAGTACTGTCAAAGTCAGTTATCAAAGGTAATTAAAATAGTACACATCTGACTTTATTCATTACATAACGCTTTAATTATTTAAAAAACACTTTACCTCTAACGCAAGAAGTAACTAGAATAACTTTACAACCTCACTTCCAGTTCGAAATTGTAGTTTTATAACCTCACTTTACTTTATAACACATGTGCTAAAAGTAAACAGCTGATCTCATTTTAAAGACGCTAAATTATAAAACGTCACTTTTAGTGAAAAAAGCTAGCTTTAAAAGGCATACTTTTAGTGGTGGTCGTAGAAAAACGAATTTTAATAATGGTAAATAGTCTTTATGGAATAAATAAATCTGTAACTTGTATTTTGTGTACATAACAGATGAAATATGTACGAACGGTTTTTCTAAATCTTCATATCTTCTCTTCCTTCTCTAAGCTTTCACCGCCCCCTTATTTTTATTCACCACCTCCCAAATGCACCCGAAGCTACTATCGCCCCCTTCGATCGTTTCACCGCCCCCAAGGGGCGGTATCGCCCACTTTGGGAATCACTGCTATAGACCATATGGAAGATAAACTAGATATTCTTGTTCTGTCTAATTTATTAGACCAGTGAGCTTTTTTAATTCCACAAAGTTGTGCTCATATGAGCCGTCTTTGCTCGTAATCCGGGTTTAACACAACTACCACTGATGTTAGCGTGGTAACCGGAGAGCGTAGAATATTTACAAACTCTTTGTAGTCACCGAAAATCGGTAAAGCAAAGGTTGGAAAGCCAAATAAAAAGACCACCAGCTTTACAGTTGAGAAAGCCAGAATAGCAACTCGGGATAAAAGCCGTTGGGGTAATATTATTAAGAATGGCGTAATAGATATTAACGATACAAGTTTGATTATGAGCATCTTAACGACACGAGTTTGATTGCCAAAAACGAGGCGGTGAGCCGAGTTTTGTGGCAATCAAACGAGTCTCGTTAAGTGCCATAAGCAAACGTATATTGTTCAATATTTTATCTTCATCAATAAATTCTGGTTCAATGTATTTCTTTATACAAAAAGAGTGCGGTAATATTCATTACCGCACTGAGTGCGGTAATATCTATCCATTACCGCACTGAGTGCGGTAATATCCATTACCGCACTGAGTGCGGTAATAAAGCTCTTAACGATACTAAAATTAATTTGGTTAAGAGTCTATAACAGCACTGATGAAGATAAAATATATAACTTATCCCTTCCACACACAGATAGGAACAAGTAAAACTAGAAAAATTCATTTGCACTTCTTCCGTAAGCAGTAATTTGTTAAGGGTTCTTACATTCAACCTATGATTAAAATTAAAAATGTATACTTGCGAAAATATTATTTGAAAGATTCCATATAGTGAATGCAAAAACATGACAAGTAATTTATTTTAAGTAACTTCAGCTTGATTAATTTGAACTTAGAACAGGAGTTACAGCAAACTCCACCATGTTAAGAGCTGCTGAAACTAAGCATGTATTTCTGAAAGGCATCGCTAGTTTTTCCTCCTTAACCCAGTGCAGGCATACTATTTATAGATATGGGCCAAATTGTAGAGGTCGGGTATGTTGATGTTAGAATTAATGAATATTTGTTTAATGTGAATGTAGCGAAGTTTAATCATAAATTATAACCTTCAATATTTGTCTTACATATTCATGTAAAATTTAGTATACTAACATTACGAATAGGCATGCAGTACCCCTAAACGATGGGTGAACACAGCCCTGGCTAGTTCAAACCCTCGGTAGAATATGGCGTGAATAAAGACCAGGTAGTGGTTCTTGAGGTTATAAAATACATTTTATTATTAGATAAACGAGGAGCACCACAGCAGCAGAATTAGTAACAAATTGTAATTAGTGCCAATCCTAAAATGATTATGTCAACCATAACGCATTCGGCAAATCAAAATATTTAAATCTAGTATGCATTGCAAACATCCTTGCGGTTGCGCTGACAAAACCAGCCCGATCGCAGGCTATAATAATAGTATTTAACATTACAAGCCAGGTAAAAGAGTTTTTACTGGCGATAGGATTGGGATGACTGGCGAGCCGTTAGGCGAGCCTGTCATATCCTTGCGCCAGCAAAAATGGTTACCTGGTGTGTTTTGTTGAATATTTTATTTGTTTCTCACTTGTAAATAACTAGAAATTTACCATTTATTCAAAATGTCAGACTGACAAGCAACTAAATTCATCAATATGACACATACTAAGGAAGACAACTCTGGCTTTGCACGCTATCATTTATCTATGAGCACGCTTGTAAAATATAACTGGCTAGCCAGTAAATTTTTTACTGCCTAGCCAGTTAAGAAACATTTTTAAGGTGAATACAGTGACTTGATAAATTGATGTTTACAAGTGAGGAACAAATAAAACTTTTAAAATACTTAATTTGAATGGAGATGCTTTGCGATCGAAGTCGAGAAAAACATTGCCCCGCAACCTGTACACGCACTATGGGTGATTTCAGTAGATTTATTTTTGCAAAAAACAGCGTCCACTTACTGCATGGCTAGCTGGAGCGCTTTGACATAGGCATCCACCAGGTGTTAATGCACAATTGATAATTTGCAGTTCTTAGACGCCTGCGGGATACCTCTAACGCAAAAAAATTTAGCGAGCGGAAAATTTTTCACGGGGTTATCTCAACTTGCAGCATCGTTCAGGAGCATGCAAGATGCAAGGTGCAGCTATAACGACTTAATTCTCAATTTAATTAGTACAGAACTCTAATGTACGACATGTGTTCACCCAAAGATCATTAATAGACCGAGTTTATGTGGGTAGCTAAAATTTATGCTCGCACAAGAGGTTGATGGCAAAAACATCGCCATCGCCAAATATAAGGCCTACTGGAGGTCGGGATTCGCGTGGAAATTCCCGAGGACAACCTTTCGATTCGAATGTTAGAGAAAGAAGAAAGTCCTTCTCCCAAAATTTGGCGACCTGCGTGCTTACAGCAAAATGCGCGCATTCAAAATTCGAAATGTCCTTGACTGTAGCGCTCGGAAAATAAAGTTGCCAGCTATGTACTAAACCGAAGCCGGACAACTCGGCGCCGCCATCTCGGCGCCGCCACTTCGGCGGCGCCATCTCGGCGCGGGGCCAGCTCGGCGCCGGGACAACTCGGAGCGGAGCCATCTCGGCGCCAGCCAACACGGCGCGAGGCCATCTCGGCGCCGAATTCAAATTTGTAAACTACATTGTGCACTACGTAAGAAAATTATTATCAAAAAATAATAAATAAAGTGATCACCAAAAAGCTGTCATCAAATGAAAAAAAAATATTGAGAATTTCTTGCAAAATCAAACACTGACGACCAGAGGTGGTTGCAAAGTGATTACAAATGAGCCAAACAAAAGTTGTCACATGACTTCCGTTATCAGTAAAATTTTAGGTTTTTTTTTAAAAATAATTACGAAGCTTGCATTTACTAGTCAAGATAGAGACACATTTTACGAAAAAAAGTTTTCTGGCCTTGAGATTGTTCAGTCAGCTAAAACTACCACACAATAAAAAAATATCATTGAAATCTTGATTAAATTCCGTAAAATAACACTTTTTGGATTTACACAATTTTGAAAAACGCCATTTTCTAAGTAAAGTGCTTTTTATATGACAAATATTTCTTTAATGTTTATTTTCCAAATCAAAGAATTTTATTTTTAACAATTTTTTTTATTATGAAATAAAAAACTTTTTGAAAAATGTTGGTTTTTCCATAGCCGTCTTTGTTAAAAGTAAAATTCTTTGATATGGGACCTAAACATAAAAGATAATGTGAGAGAGCAAAGTTGGCAGAGGATTTTCAAATTTGGTATAGGAACCTAGATGTTGATTCTAAACAACTTCTCTTAATAACTTTTTGTCGTATTTGCGAAAGACCCGCTACTCTACAGTAATAGTTATTTACCTAGCAAGTTCGTAATTTTCCCGAATGAACACTTTGTTTGCAGCACGACCGAAGGGAGTGCTGCATGTAGTGCGAATTTGGGAAAAATTTTCCCGAAGGAGTTAGGTACAATGTTTTTTGTAACGAATAACTGAAAATATTTTAAAAAATAAAATAATTATTATTTAGTGTTTTACTAATTTACTGAGTTGACAGCACAAATCACTGAACTTTTATACCTATCCTACGCACCTGTTTTTGTTGACGTTTACAGCGCCTCTGGTGTTTCCAGGCGCAATTAAACCAACGAGGGACAATCCTCTATATAATAAAGGAGAACGATCCAGACGTGTGTGTCCCGAGGGCCCCCTTAGAGTGGGGCAGAACCCCGAAGGCCCCCTTAGAGATGGGCGGAGCCCCGAGGGCCGCCTTGGAGAGGGGCGAAGCCCAAGGGCTTTCTTGGAGAGGGGCGGAGCCCCGAGGGCCCCCTTGGAGAGGAGCGGGTCCCTGAAGGACCCCTTGGAGAGGGGCGGAGCCCCATCGGCCCCTCTTGAAAATAGGCGGAGCCCCGAGGGCCCCCTTGGAGAGGGGCGGAGACCCGAAGGTCCCCTTAGAGATGGGCGGAGCCCCGAGGGCCGCTTTGGAGAGGGGAGAAGCCCCTAGGGCCCCCTTGAGGAGGGGCGGATCCCCGACGGCTTCCTTGGAGAAGAGCGGAGCCCTGTAGGACCCCTTGGAGAGCGGCGGAGCCCCGAAGGCCCGCTTGAAAATGAGCGGAGCCCTGAGGGTTCCTTGGAGAGGGGCGGAGCCCCGAGGGCCTCTTGGAGAGGGGCGAAGCCCCAAGAGCCCCTTTGGAGATGGGCGGAGCCCCGAGGTCCCCCTTGGAGAGGGGCGGAGCCCTAGAGGCTCCTTTGAAGATGGACGGAACCCCAAGAGCCCCCTTGGAGATGGGCCAACGTAATAGGCCTAAAAATGGTGGTAAATTGAATAGAATAGACGGCGCAATAGCGCGCGCAGCCCCGATTATTATAAAAATTTACAAAAAACACAATTTGAGACTTTCGGCGTATCGGGAATGACCGGGAAATATGAATTTTGAAGTTATGAGTACAAAATAGTATATTGTGTATCTAGGACGAAAAGCGTAACATTCCCAGACGACTGTGGGAATATTATTCCTGTATAGTTTTATTGTAAATTACCTAGCAACGGCTGGTGTAATGGAATGTTTGACTTTGCTCCACAAAATTTTGTCAATAATGTATCAGTTCTAGTACGATTGGCGGAAAAATAGTTTTTTTGAAAACTTTCAAGGCATATTTGATTTTTCAAAACTGAAATGCTCTTAAAAATCCGCCTTTAACCAAGCAGGGCTGAACCCCAAAAAATGAAAATTTAAATCGAGAATTTTTTACTTTTTACAAGAGTCGTTTCACCTATCCGGGGACACATTGTATATACAGGGTGATTTTTAAGTTGATTCTTTCCTTTTGCCAGGATATAAAGCTAAAAAAGGTAAGTCATTTACCACTTTTGCGAAATATCAAAACTAACGGAGGTACAAGGTGTTAAAGTTTCAAAGTATGAATTAGAATTACTTAACGAAAATTAAACTAAACTTAATCTAACTTAAATGATCAAAATTATCAGCATTAGCTTCTACACACACATTCCGTGTATAAGAGCGATGCGGCAGCGGCATTTTGACGACACTCCCAGTAAATAATAAGCATATTCACTCATTCATTATTTTCATAAACATGAGCCGTTATTGCAGCAATAACATTAAGAAAATTACAATGGAAAACTACTTGACAGATCATTGCTTGACAACAGAGATAAACAAAAATAAAATTGTCCAGCCGCCTTTGCGCCAAAGTTTAGTTTTTAATTTGAAACTTTAACACCCTGTACCTCTGTTAGTTTTGATCTTTCGGAAAAGTGGTAAATAAAAAAAATACTTAGTTTTTTTAGCTTTATTTCCTGGTAAACGGAAAGAATCAACTTAAAAATTAGCCTGTATATAAATATATATATATATATATATATATATATAAAAATATTGGTAATGTTTACATTTCACTTGATACAGGATGACAGCTTGTCCGAAAACCTATTTAGCCCGTATTAGATATATTGACTGGTTTTTACTTAGTTAAAAGTGGCGTTTTTCGAAGTTTTTCGGAAATTCATCAAGATTTCCATACGATTTTTATTATGTGTTAGTTTTAGCTAACTCAACAATGTCAAGGCCAGAAAACAACTTTATTTCGTAAATATTGTCCCTATCTTGGGTAGTAAATTCATTTTTTTGTAATTATATTTAAAAAAATGTTGAATTTTGCTGATAACGGAAGTCACGTGACAACTTTTGTTTGGCCCATTTGTAATCACTTTGCAATTACCTCTGGTCGTTAGTGTTTGATTTTCCTAGAAATTCTAAATATTTTTTTTCATTTGATGCCAGCTTTTTGGCGATCACTTTATTTATTATTTGTTTATAATAATTTTCTTACGTAGTGCACACTGTAGTTTGCGAATTTAAATGCGGCGCCGAGATGGTCTCGCGCCGAGTTGGCTGGCGCCGAGATGGCTCCGCGCCGAGTTGTCCCGGCGTCGAGCTGGCCCCGCGCCGAGATGGCGGCGCCGAAGTGGCGGCGCCGAGTTGTCCTAGACCCTAAAATTACCAAGGACGCAATCCATTATATCTGCATTTCGCTTGATGAAGGCTCACTGTTACTTCTAAACTTTCAACTTATTTCAACCTCATTTTATTATACAATGTGTCTGACGACATGCCGAACATAGGAAAACTCCTTTGTAGGATCTAAATATTTGGTAATATTTTATTATGGTTCAGAGCTTCTGCTTCTAGACCAAAAAAAAACGCAAGTTAATCCTCAGTAAATTCAATTGTCATAAACTCTCCAATCCAACCTTGGCAACCTTAGCATTTTAACGCTTAAAGCCGCTGTAACCCAGGAGAGGGGATGTAAGGGCAAAGCTGCGAAATTATACTATCTATTATTAATAATTACACGTTTCTTATATTTAACACTAATTCGAAGCAATTCTGGTTTACCTTTTCATTTATCTTTTGTTAAATGCGACCGTGAAAGACAGCAATATCTACGCAGGTGGTATTTAGAATAATGAGTGTTATTCTATTTTGTTAGTTGTAGGTCCTCCTTTACGACATGTAACAAGCTTCAAGGAGTCGATTTCTCAGTGGGAGGGGTTGTAGACTGAAATTAAAGAAAGCTCGGTATCGATAGTCAAGGTAATATTGTACTTGAAAAGATACGGCAATATCTGCCTGTTATTTTAAGGCACAATTTTAGTATTTTGGATGTCAGGTGATGGACTGAGGTTCCACCATGAAAACCTCCGCGACGATGGAAAATAGTGTGCGATGTTTAACTCTAAGATTTGAGTCCCACCTTGTTTCGTGATTTCGGATAAAAACGACGCAGAACGTTGAACTTATTATTGAAATCACAAAGTGAATATGTCTCAAAACTTACTTTACACATGCACAACCTTATTCTAGTTCATTTTAAGTACAAAATAATTAAAATGTATTTGATATAGGTCACACACAGTGATGGGTCGAAGGTCTACAAAAGTTATGCGATGAAGGCGGGCTCGCAAATGGGACAAAAAGCGATAGCTCTAAGGTATCCACAGGTGGAACAGGCGTCGATTCCATATTGTAGAGGATGCTACTCCAGAGCGTTGTCGAGATAATGGACAACGGTAGTTTTAATATTACCAATCAGCAATTAGCGTGAATCCACAAGCTTACAACTAGATGTTTCTCCAGAACTACGCCGAGATGAAGAAATCCTGAAAAATTATACATTACGCAGGGCTTCGAGCGTTACTTTACAGCCTGGCTGCGAATCAGTAAATACATTGTTAGGAAAGAAGTCAAATGCTTTTTATCGACTGAGGAATATTCCCTTAATAACAATGAATAATACATAATTCAATTCCTCTTTATTATGTAAGGCAATTAATGGTCATTTCTACTTTTCATCTCCCAAAAACGCACAGCTACACTTCCAACAGACGGTACACTGATTGCTGTTTTAGGTGTTTGCATGGCTTGCATACTTTACCGTCTTGTCTTGGAACTAAAATTGTGTACCCAGAATTCATAGCTTAATATTATTGACTCAAAAAAGTACAATCATTTGCTTTCAAATAAATTTATAAGCTTTCCTTAAACTTTAGTGGGATTTTGTTTTTGCTTATTAGGTGATATGGAACACAGCGAGAATCTAAATTATTCGTTAATAATTTTCGTGGTCTTGGATTCGATAGATTTTCTATCAGCACGTCATATACACACCGTCAACGTCCCTGATAAGAATAAATTCTAATTTGTCATCTAAGTTGGACTAAAATTTTAGCTGGTTTCACGTTCTCATTGACAGATTCATACTATTTTCGTTCGGACGTAGAAAATTCTATTATCCCACATTTACTTAATTCTAAAAAATGGCCGCTCTTATAGTATTCTAGTTTGAAGTTTGCACATTTTAGATTTGACTCGCATACTATAATTACACTACTGATATTGATAGATAATATTTAAATTCCCATTTCTGTTTGCAAAGTCAGATATTATTTCTATTACTCTGCACCTAGTTTCTTATTCTATATTATATTATAAACCCTTGAAGCTAATATTATGCTACATAAGTTCACACAACTTTTACGTAATGAATCAGGAATTTACGGTCTACCTATGATTCTACAAAGCGAATAAAGGTAGTTACATCGTATTATACCCTCTTTCATCAAAACATCTGTGTGTATAATCGAACGATCTGAAAATACAACTGTAATATTCTTTGTTCAATTTTCGTTATCCGTGGGAATACAAGAATTCTTTCCCATCCCTGATTGTCAAAGACGCTGAAGAGCTACTTTACAGATTTCTGTTGCCGAAATTTGAGGCGAATTACTGCTTTGCAGGTGGCCTTCTCTTCTCGCTTTTCTCTGATTTTCTTGCGAGCCGTTTATATTGGTTCCCAGCGGTAATTCTCGATATAAACCCATATCCAATAGTCTAACCCCAAGATGTAATAAATTAAATGGATATTAGACATCTTTTGATAAATCCCACCTTGAATGTATTAAGTGCCGCGAGAGCCTATCGCTTCTCGTGTTATGAATTAGTTTAGGGGGGATTTCGGCCCATTAAGGGCATTATTCCGTCTAGTTTTAATTTAGAGTGGATCTTATAAATTTCGCTGGATTTACACAGTAATATTTTTGCTTGTCTCTAATAACGAAGGATTTATTTATTCGGGTTTAATTAGGTTGCCTCGACGCAGGTGTACAGACCTAATTAGAGAAAGTTGAAATAATTCCGTTCTACAGTAACCGACAGATGCAAACACAATAAATTATTTGTAAACTTCTCTTATTTATTATATTTTTAAGATTTTTGGAGCATCTCAGTATAGTAGTAGTAGTATTTGTGAGAAAACTCATGTCTAGCAAGTAGGCCTTCATAGACCCTTTTTGCCAACCCTATGGACAAGGGCTAGGTATGCAGAGTACCAGGTACCTTAGTCCTACTTAGAATTTGCCGAGACTAAGGAGTTCCAATCTTAGCAAGGGATTTTTTACATTCTACACATCGTAGTAACATGAGACCCACGGCTTTACATCACTTCCGAATGATGGCATTCTGTAGAGGTTTTCATTCGCATTTTTTTTTAAAACCTCACCTCGACAAGTCAGTAGCCAAAATGCTTACCACTGAGCTATGGAGCCCGGCAGCATATCAGTGTACACAATTACGATGTTTAACTGCAATTAAAGATAAGGAATAATTACATTTCTACTAACAACAACTTTTTAGTCGATATGGATGTATACAACTATAAAATTTAGTCCGCTCTGAGAGATTTATGAAAATGACGATTGCGTTTAACTAATATTACACGATAGTAACATGCGACGTAATTTTTGTATTTGGATTCACTATTCGCCTGCATGTGCCTTGTTCGGTAGTTTAGTAGCAAAGGGTTAGTTATTTTGCTTCGATTGATTAGATTCAGAACACATTGGATAAATTATGTACTTATATTGATTTTAGTATTACATCTTATTCTTCTAAATAAACCTAAAACCAAAAGCGTATGTACAGTGTAGAAGCAGAATAAAACAAATTTGAGTGAAAAGGCACCGCCAGAAACTAAGCCTCTAAGTGAGCCTAAGATCCGGCAGGTCAGCGAAGGGGGCTCGAGAGGCCGGATAGTTGCTGCAACTCTGCTTCGCGATGCCTGGAAGCCAAACCTAGAACTAAAATTATTAGCAGGCGGCGTTTGTTGACATACAGAATCGAATTCGTGTGTGGTTATTTTACTGGTAATTAACCTCTAGGTGTCTTTTCTCGGTAACAGGGATATAGAGTTGGGGCTACAGAGCGTTTCACGCCAATATCTGGTGAATAGCGTACTGGGAAAAAAAGAATGGGTGCTGGCCTAGTAGTGGCCGATTTCTACAGGGCCGTTGTCCGGACTCTTTTTAGTTGCAGCACTTTCAGCTGGATACGTTGCAGAGACTCCCGATGGGCAAGAGAAAGCCCCTGTGCTATACAAGTTGTGTCTTTAATTGGCCACGGTAGTGGTTTGGCCTAGAACGAGCTCATCGTGCTGCTATATGGAGTGCCCCTTTTGGGCCTGGAAATTTCCTTTTAACGGTGTAGCTACGAAGCCCTGAGCTGGTGAGTAGCAGAAAAGGTTGGGATATCTGCCGATACGAAGCCGGCGAGCTTGGGACCGTTTAAGGGCTGGTTTTAGGGACGTACTTTGGTACAAAAAACAGCAGTCTGGAGAACGGTTTTATAATGGGTTCTAAAGATATTTATAGGTGCCAGAAGTGGCATCCTAGAGATTAATTTCGGGATTAGAGTTTAGAGGGATATTTAGAGCTTTATAAGGTTTGTGGATGGGCTCGCCCTGCAGGATAAGGCTGCGTCGGGGTGGAGGAAAGCAGAGCTTCAGGTGTCGGCTCTGGCGGACTTGGATTCCTCCAGGTGGATCTAAAATCAAGTGCCTTCAACAGGCCGGAGATCTTCTTTTTATACCCTGAGGATCCCTCCACTATCTTTTTCTATCACCTGATGGAATCCAGGTGGAAATGCGTCAAGATTAATGGCTCGCGGTCTTGCGCATTGCTAGGTAATTGCTGTTATCAAGAATTCTTCGCGTCGGAGGTCAGGCGTCACTTGCGACTTAAGTTAGGGGCGTTCAAATTCAAATTATTTAGATGTAAATTTCATTTGAACAGGTTTTAAAGTCACACAACGAAGAAGGTAGACTGAATATTTCTTACAAACTTAAGATAATAGAAAACACAATCTACTTCATTAACAGATAAAGTGACACATAGTTTACTGTATTAGCTTGCTGGCGGCACTTTTTATATTTGTTGAAAAAGCCTTGTAGGTTAAAGACGTGGACTTTATATTTCCGGGGTGATTAAGAGCCGGTTCTATAAACCAAGGGTAAAGTTATCCGGGGAATAAATACCCTAGAAACGATTGCTGTAACAAAGGAAACTATGACAATTATACCTCGGATAGCTTATTCTAGGTATATTCTTGCATTCTAGAACCGGCCCTTATAAAAGGAAATCGATATAGCATCTTCCTAACTAAGTTTACTAGTTTATTAGTACGTTAGCATAATTGCTATATGAAGCTAGCTATAACTATTAGTATACTTTCGCTTTAAGTATACTAATACGCTAATAATTTTTTACAAACTAAACTGTGTAATACATAAGAAAATTAGGACAGTAGCAAAATATATCTAGTCAATGATCTCCAAAAAACTTTGACATATATTTGCTGATTGTTAGGTACCTAAACGATACTGAAGTAAAAAATTAAAATTAAAGTTATCTTTATTGTTTAGATACTATGTGATCATATACTTACACACCAGTGCTTCTCAAACTTATAGCATGCTCGTACCCCTTCAGAGTAGTAGATCTTACCTCACTGTCACATTTGTAAAAAAATAATTAAAAATTTAAATAGTATTGTACAGTAAACTAAGGCGCCAAGCAAGAAAACTGACTCGCCCCTAGTAGAAGAGGCCAGAATATGACAACACTTTGAACTGGAGACAATTCTACTTACTTTGGCTGTAGCATATCCACCAAGTATGACTAGATGACAGAAAACCAACGGAGAAAAAGCGAGAATAATCAAGACTATCTTCAAGCCCAAACTGGAAGGCAGAAGGCTGGAAGATTAGAGACGAGATGGACAGATAAAATCTAGTCTGATGCCCATTTTATGTTCAGAACACCAAACTGGAGAGGGCGGAAGTGTACAGGAATAGCTAGAGGCCGAAAATGGAGAAAGCTAAACCCCAATTTGAGCTGTAGAACCATTAGATGAAGGGTATTGTGTAGCTACTGCAGAGTATGGGATATAATCCTGTATAAATCTTTTGTTAAACATAAGAGAATGAGTAATGACTGACGTCTGGGCTTGCAACGTGTCATTATTGAGATAGAATACGTTTTCTCCACTTTCATAAGCAGCTTCACCAAGAGTTAAAAAAAAGGGGTAACTTAATTTGTAAATTGTGCCAGAGGTAGTGCAGATATGAATTAAAAGTTATTGATATGTTAGCCCGTTTGTAATGCTTCCGGCAACAGTTGTAGTGAGCCTTCTAAGATCCATCTCACTATTTTACTCCATCTCTCCAACTCTTTCTGAGCCTTCCAGGATTTCTTGTTTCAGTAGGTATCCAGGTCATCACATTTTTGAGTAGTATTGATTCGTGTATTATTTTTACATAACCAAACCAATCAATTATTGTTTAGTCTTGCTTAGTATTAACGTCGTCAATTACCGTATGAGTTACTTTCACATTTTCCCTGATTGTTTCATTTCTTATTATTTCTTGTATAGTTGCTCTACTTACTCTTCTCCAGCAATTGATTTCATTCGCTAAGAGTTGGTTTTATTCAGCGGTCTATAGTTTGGAGAATCTTTCTTATTTCCTTTTTTGTAGATATTTAAGTTCAGCCGGAATCTCTTCTCTATTGCTACATCTATTAAATAGTGCAATGCGACTGTTATACGGATGGAGCCATAATTATATATAACAGCAATGAGATAACATGAACTACAAAATATAAAGCTTGAGTATGAAAGAGATGACCATACGAAAAATTTGTTTAGTAGGCACGTTTGGTTAACATCTGTCATAATTAGAATGAGCGTTAGGCCTACTCAATTATTTGCTACTATGTTTATCTTTTTTTTATTCAAGCAATACGTGTTATTTTCTTGCTCATGTTATCTTATTGCTGTTATATACAGATTGCGGCAGGCAACGAGGACTATAGCAAAAGCAAGGAGACCTTACATGTGGCCGTAATTGCATTTAAAAAATTCAAAAATCGAATATATGCCTTGCATTTATAATGATCCTAACGACCTACCGCTATCGTACATTGATTGTTCGTTTGTTAAACACAATTACAGCCACATGTAAGGCCCCTTGCTTTTGCTGGTCCTAGTTGCCTGCCGCAATCTGTATAATTTTGGCATCATCCGTATATATCTTTTGTTCCATGTTTAACCATTCCCGATGGAATCTCTTCGTCTTTCTTCAGCTTATTTACCGCTGTATCAATTTCAGTATTGTTCAGCGTTATTTGATATTCTCGTGTTATTTATTATATTGTAGTTTTCTGTTTAATCTTGACACCCATCCCGTTTTACGGTTAATAGTTACTTGTAATGTACAGTCGTGTGCAAATAAATCTGGGACAGTGTTTTTTTCACATGCAGATTCAGTTAAGAATTGAAGAATATCTCCATGGATTTCCTGCTATCAGAAAGAGTTACATTAAACTTTAACAGGTACTGAAACCCGTAACTCTCTCTGATAAGAGGAAATCCATGGAAATATTCTTCAAATTCTTAACTGAATCTGCATGTGAAAAAAACACTGTCCCAGATTTATTTGCACACGACTGTACATTTCAGTTTTTCATGTTTTTCATTTTACCTAGCTGCTTTAAAGTATTCCACGTTACTGTTGTCCTTCGACATCCTAGATTTATTTCAATTGTTATACATGTTCCGTTTGTTCCTCTATTTTTTTAACTTTTGTTTGTTTCTTGGTGGCCTGTTATGACCTCTTCTTGTTTCCTTCTTAGGCTCTGTACATTCCACATTTCAATAACTCTAGTCCTTTTTCGTAGCTTAATTCATCTTGTTTCACTGCTCGTGCTAAGAAGTTTAAAAATTAATTTAGCGATTTAAAAGAAAGTTTTACGATTACAAGACTGGTTATCTCAGGTAACAACCCTCCCCAAGATGGAGCAGGGTATCTCTCTTAGCCTGACTTCTCTTCTACCACCTATCCGGCAAGGAAGACCCTAGGAGTAGTTCACCTACCGCTGGCGCAGCTCACATATTCATCAGAGCAGGCAAGCCTCCTCACTGAAGAAGATGGCTACGACACAGTGGAGACATCGTCGAGAAAAATAAATCAGAATTTACTTTTAGAATTTAAATTAATTGTAATAAAGAAAGTACTACAACAACCAATTCGTCATTTTGTTGCATCAAGAGCCATAATTAAATACCTCATCAATGAGAACGTGAAAACGCCTAAAATTATGATCAAATAAATACCAATAATTTAGATTCCAGCTGGATTCCATACCATTTCATTTCAGAACAGGAACGAAATAACAGAAAAGTTTCAAGGAAGCTTTTGCATCTGTTTGAAGGATTAAATTTTCTTGAGTTAATATTAATATGGGATAACTGTTATGGTATCTTACTACCTTCCACAAATGATATGTGAATATGGCTTTAGACTTAGTAAAACTTAGTCATTTGCGATCTAAGAAATTACAACCACAGTTTTCAGCCGGTCACGCGCCGCCGACTCAAAGGGCACCCGACTTGAACAACCAGAGCTCACGAACCATCAACCAACATATTTATTACAAAAGTCCTTGTTTGTGTTTACAAGTTGTAAGGCATTAAAGCCAACTAAAAGTTGAGTGTTTATCTACAAAGATGATGCGGTCTACGGAGTAATTTGATTTTCACACTGATAAATGTAAGCATTATTAACATAATAGCATTAAAACAAAGTAGTCTTTGTCTGTAAATTGTAATAGATTGTTACTGCTTAAAAATAGAACTGATATTGCAATCTCTAAATAACGTAAACAATAGAGATTTAGACACCGATCTGCATTGAGTTATGATTTGAAACATAACCGCAATTTGAAAAAGCACTTATTTGAGGATATAGCTTATACTAAGCTGAAAATGGCCAAAGTTGGAACATAATACAGTACTGCCAATTCTGTCGCACTTTTAATTTACACTTCCTGCAAACGAGTCGAAATAAACAATAAAACAGAACAAATTGGAGCCAAAATATCTTTATATCCGAAGTTCAGTAGCGAAGGCTTGTAGCTGACACGCCGTGTTGACTCTCGCCACTCGACAGCACGTTTTTGCATGTTGTAAGCTTTAATTTAGGAGACTCTGCTCTCGACAGGTTATGCAAAGTCTTTCGAGAAAAACGGCTGAAAAAATACGTTCCTAGCCGTAAGCCCTTGAAAGTGAAACGGGCTTACCGTATACTTTATCCACTAATATTTAACAATAATTTTCGTTTTTTATCCTTGCAGTATAAAAAGTGGCCCGCGCCTTGCAGTTCATTTCCAACGAAGTTATGTGCTGGAAGTAAGGGAAAGCAAAAAAGATCCAACAAATTACCGAAAGAGAAAACTAACGGCTTTGATGCGTCTCTTTCTTTCTGTGCAAGTTGTTTGTCAGCCGGTCGGGGTCGATACCGAATTTTTGGGGTTTTACAACAAGCTCGCGTTTTAATCCTGCTCCTGCTATGGAGATATAAAGTTTTACATCTGCTTTTTATTTTCGGCGCAGAATTACTTGTTATAAAATAAGATGTAATTTAAAGGAAAGTCACGCCTCTTTTGACTTACGATTGTCTTAGGAATTGCACATTACCAGAAGTTTCTACACTGTGGGAGCGTTTACTTTGCAGTTTTTAAACAAAAGCACTTAAGCGAGATGGGAATTCGACACCCTCACTATCGTTATAAGTTTAATTATTTAAGTGCAGCGCAGCCCACGAGAAAGAATCGTGGCGGAAGTTTTCCAAGAAAATGGAAAGAATGTGAACTGCTCTGGTGTTGAATTATAGAAATTCATTGCAGAATTGCTCCTGCAATTGCAGCGAGCAACTTATTCGCCAAGCTTTTATTTTTATTCTCGTACACCTTCTGCAAGTAGTTTTAATGGAAAACAGCAGATCGAACTTAATAAAAACGCGTCGAAATTTAAACTAAATTTAGCAGTTACATTTTACGTTGACTATTGATGGATTCAAAATGCGTATCGAGCGAAAAGGCATTAATAAATTCTTCTTTGTAAATTAGACTTGTTGGTCATTTAAACTAAGATTAAAAGGACGTTATATAATTTTTTGCCGTTAAGGTAACGGAAACATTCCACCGACTAGGTAGGGAGAAGGTCGCGGTTGATTTACCTTCTTTCATGAATTGGAACTAAATTAAAGGACGCGTAGTGGTTCCACTTGACACGTTTTGCAAAGACTTGTTGAGCTAAAAACTACTAAGTGACTCAAATCGTAAACAAACAAAAAATATACCAGTGAAACCCAAGTCTGCATAAGATCGTATAATGATAAAACATTCTAAGATAATTAACAAGCAGAAGTAGATAACAAATTGTATTTACTGGTTTACGAAACTTCACAAACTAACAGGTACATCCTTAGCTAAACATCATATGCATACATATAACAAGAAAACATATCACAGGTTATACAAACATCGTGTTTACTCAGCTTTAAAAATCCCACAAATAAGGTATTAGGTTGTGCCTGAAAACCTCCTTCAGCAACAGCTAGCGAGAGAACATTATCTGCAGTGTTACACAGAATGCAGTTACATCTAAACGATGAAGCCAATAAATCAATTAAAGTATAATATATATTATAGTGCAATCAAAGCTGGATTGCTGTAGCATCCCTAAAGCTCCCTCTACGATCACGATTATTTCACTCGGGATACAGTACAGCTACAGCGTTCCCGAGGTTTTTACATCAGCTGTATTTCTTGATAGCCCCGTACAAGAAAGGCTAATTAAAACATACACAAATTAGGAAAGCTAGCACATACAACATAAGTGCTCCTACCAACTCTGCCTTTCATCTACTCCAAGAAACTAGCATAGCACCTGTCATGTGCTTTTAGATTAAAATCACATGAACACTACTTTGGAAGATTTTCAATTTGTACATATGTTTCTAGCGGATTCTACCCTTAATAAAAGGTGAAGATCTACACACAACTAAGTGAAAAAGAGCTCCCTCAGCACGATGAACTTAGAAGAAAAATGACAGCGAAATGTACATACATAATTACTTTGACCAAATTTGGCAGGAAACGAAGAAATTTTCCAACGTAACCTAGCGGCTGTGAATCACAGTTTCTAGTAGCATTTGCAACAACGTTTGCGTACCTGCTAGGTACTTCTAGTCTCATTTTACGAATTTACCGATTACTGCACTAAAAATGGTTTCAGAGAATATTGTAATTGGGACACTTATTAACGATTTAAAGTCTTTTTTTGTTGTAAATATAATTAAATCGAAATAAAATTAGTACCAAATACAATTTACATTCAAACGGTAGCATAAGGTCAAATATGTTAGAAGTTCAAATAACCGTAAACGACGTGCACTAATTGCAGTTCTTGAGGCTGTAGTAGTTTTATAAAGGTACACAAATTTACAGCATGTAATACGCTCGCATACAATTTAAGAAATTAATTTAAATTTGATCGTATTATTGTATCGACGTTAATTGCAAAAGAAAATGTATGGACATTTTTACAACATTTCTATTTTTAGCAATACAGTTATCTCAAAAATGGTTCGCAGTGCTATTAAAATACACCGACTTCTTTTTAGATATTATTGTATGGACGAAATAGTTACGACTCTTAATAAAAGTTGAGCGAGTTAGTATAGTAAGAATATGTAAGGTGCAAGGAAAGACTCGCTCGCGATAGTCAATACAAATTGTGCTTTTAAAAATACGGAGACAAACTGAAGTTGTTTTTGTTAGGCGCCACTTGATTTAACTATCTGCAGGAGATGGAAAGGCGTTTACATCAAGAAGTGTGCTGACATCCAAGATATGACTTACCTTGCTTTATAATTTGTGGAATGTTTTATTTTGAAGAATTCGCGTAACCACATTTTGTTTCCCAGATAAGTTACACACCTAGTCATTTGAAAATTGCCATATTCAGACAACAAATAAAGTGCATTAAGGCGGGCCACAACTAAAGACCAGAACCGCAACAAATAATGCTAACCGAAATCATTTTTGAGATGAATATTGCCTGCTCCTGACGTCACGTCGTAAAATAAGAAATATCAGTTAAATGTGATATGTATTAGAATCTATAAGTTACATGCGGCATCGTACCTCAGTATACTACGAATGGTAATCTACATTAAAAGGTATATAATCATAAACAGCCCAGAAGCCGTCGATGGTAATAATTAACTAATTTACCATAACCATTCAGAAAATATTCACAATTTAATGCTACAGAAGTCCTTGGATTAATCTAAATACTTAAATAAACGGTATCAAATATTAACATAAAACTCAAAGGTTTTTTTTGTATGTTTCTATAAGCAAAATAAATGTCCGTTAATGTATTGTTGCTGCGCGAAGTCTTTAGTTGGCTCAACTATGATACAAAATAGTTGATAATTGTTCTATTTTGTACACAGAGTTTTTAGGCAGTAATAATAGACAGTACGGTTCTAGACTTGTCGTGCGACTAGTTTGTGTACGTTTGCTCAACAATTTTATTAGTTCCATCTGTACATCTCGCTAAGCATCTTAGGTCAATATCGCTCTCCAAAACTGAACAATATAAATAAATTTAGTACATACATCCTTAAAGTTTTCTTGATCGTACATGTTGCGCTACATACAACAAAAAGACTACAAGTGAATATATGGAGATCTATGTCAGACTTGAATCCGACTTATTTCGTTTTCTTGCCAATCTTCTCCACTTCTCACCAGTTGCTTTAGCTATAACGTTAGCCCACCTAGTCATTGGTCAGTCTGTTCGTAGTGTCCAGTTAAGGAATCTTCCAGACAATCTTTCATTTCCAGCTTACAACGTGCCCGGCCCAGCTCCACTACAGTCTAGCTGCTTTTTCCACATCTGTTATTCCTGTCAGTTAGCTTATTCTTTTATATATAACGCTATCTTGAAGTGAAATGCCCAAAATTCTTGTGTCCATCGCTTCCTGTGTGTCTTTTTCAGTTTTGGTATTACTTTCTCGATGAAGGCATTGTTTCAATACCATACATTAAGACAGGCACTCCTCTCCTTAGTTATGCTTTCTTGTTTTCTTTGCCCATCTTTATCGTCTGAGTTAGATATACACGACCCCACATTTTCTAAAATGTTTTAATCTACTTCTATTTCTTTTTGTGCTAGACATAATTTTAATCTTTTGAATCTTTACTCTCTTCCATTTTATGTGATTCATAATTCACTTGTTCTATCATTCGTTCAATTTCATCTACATCTTTGGCAATCAGCACATATTTGTGTTATTTAGTTTTCTATCATAGAATGTAGCAATTCTACAGAAAAATACAATATAGTAATGTCCCGATAATCCAAAGTTCAGCGAACCGAATTTTATGGTAATCTGGAGTGTCAAATGTGTCTATACATATACGAATAGCGTAATACGAATGCGTTTAGAGTCTTTGTTTACTTGAATGCCACTGCGTGTGTTATCATTATACGGGAAAATAACTACATTAGACGAACTTGAACGCGAAGTTACTGGAAAATCAATTGCGTTAAAATGTGGTGTCAATGATCATCGACATAACACAAAAACAATATCAGGTAAAACGGTAAGATGTCCAATTAAAAACTGTCAATAGTAATATAACAAAGGCGACACATACCGATAATTCTGCACACGCCAAGGGTCGAGTGCTGGTTGCAATGAAAACTGTCCCGAGGGCTTGCCGGAGGGCAGTTTTCTAAGGGCAACCAGCATGATGACTCTTGGCACGGACAAAATTATATGTAAGTGTGCATTTCTATTTCTAATTATGACACCATCCGATAATTATCACTAGGGAACTTATCGCTTGGTAAGCAGCCCACGGGCGCTTATCAGGTAATCAGTTCGGATTTGGTCGATTTTCAAAAAATGCATGGTTTTCATTGGCTGATATCAGTCATGTGACAGTTGTGTGTAATAATCAGCATTATTAAGAAATAAAACAGTTTAAAAGAGACAAAAATCAGCAATCTTTGCGGCTGTAATATTTAATTTGTAATGGCATCCTCATAATACGCACATACATACTTCGTTTTTTTCTTGATTAAAATTCGTGTAAACAAGAATGGATATTGTACGCAATGAAGATACCCGGAAACAGGTGTTGTGTGACAGACATTGTTAAATTTGTTAGAAAACGCAGAAAAGGGTGGAATGACCACGTAGAAAGACCAAACCAGGACAGAATTATAAGAGTGGCAAGAGATCTCAAACCGACTTCAAAACGCCAACCAGGACGACCTCCAAAGATATGGGCGGCGAGCTGGCTGTCGTCTTAGGTGGAGACACCATGCACCATGCAACACAAAAAAGCGTGACGAAAAACAGGCATATGCCTAAACAAAACACGAAGAAGAAGATGCAATTAAGTTATTTGATAATAATGCAAAAATATGGAAAACATATACATATACTGCAACTAATGAAATGCTTATGAGTGTTAGCAACATGGATATTACTTTTACAACAAATTTCCGTAGGTATAATAAAATTAAGATTAACTAAACAACTTCCACATCTATTTTCAAACTAAGTGAATGCCAAATGATTACCTATATTTATTACCACAGAAACAGAGCAAAATAGTAAATAAATAGTTTGAATAATAAATAAATAGTTTCCTTGTTACCGCATCTGCTATGTTTTGTGATATTAAAGTATGAACACTGCATACGCTATTCATTCACTTGGAGTATTAGATAACAAAACTTTCTCTTCAATTTAATCTGTCTCGCATTTATTAGTGGCGTATATCATACAGGTTTAGAGCGAATACATAAATCATGAATAAATCCCGGATTTCAGGTTGTAAAATAGTGGCACAGGGTACTTAAATTGCGAAAATAGTTTATATGCTCCGAAAAATAAGTAGTTAGAAATTTAAAGCCTGGATTTTACGTTGTAAAAAAAGTAATAAGGGTGCCTAATGTAGGTTGTAATTTTATGAAAATAGGTACTTTAATTACTCAGTTGTCTTTTACTAAAGTAGATTTCATAGAATAATTTAGTTTAAAAAAAAATAATATTAACTTCTCACAAAATCAATATCTGAACGTTAAATATCTCGGACTGAAAAACAATTCTTGAACTTGAACTGCACATACCTAAAACATACATACACGCATATGTAATCTTAATCTGTTACACCACTGCCACTATCGTTTTGGAATTTAACTGTACTCTGTAAACTCCATTTCTTATCCTGCGTATACACAATTACTTTCCATTTTTCGAGAAAACCTCATTTTCGCACTAGTTATTCGGCCTTTGATCATGTCACAGTCCACGATTTACTGCCATACAGTAAGGTAGAGATCATTATGTTTTTGTATACTGGTCTAGTAGCAACTATCTACCAGCTCAACGAGTCTAGTTGGTACTTTCTTATGGCCTAGGCCGATAGCACTTAACGGCGCCCGTGATTTGCGTTCTGTATTGAAGTGTATTGTTGGTGGTACTGTCAGTCTGTTGCAAATTCGAGGTTAGCAGGTTAGGTTTTATGTCTGTCTGGTATAGACTCACCTCGAATTTGATATAGACTGTCAGAGCCACTCGAAATACGCTTCAGTATCACCAAACGTATAAGAACATAAGATACAACGCCGACCGTGGGCACAGCGCCGACCATCTGAAGAGAAACACACGACGAAAAGCTGCATCTAACCTAAACAAGCTAGAACAAGGCACAGTATCTTTGAAGACTTTTAGGCGGTCGGCGTTGTATCCAGCGGGCATTGTGTCAACCCACGACAACACGAAAAAATAAAATTTTCAAAGCAAATAATTTGGAATAATGATTTAATAATAAAACTGGTCTTTGTTCTTGTTCAATATACAAAAAAAAATACAGGACACATGGTAGTCACGTTTACGGAGTTGTTAGATCATGTGTCTCGCCCTGACAGGCTCGACTGTGATGTACTAGCTTGGCCATAAATGATTAGCTGCCGGCTTAATGTCCCTTTTACTTTTTTGATATTTTAGTATTGATTTTAATGAATTAAAGAGCCTTCCCGTTTTTACTTCCCTCATTTCAAAGACGAAGAAGGTATTGTAATCGCGAAAAAATGACCTTTCGAGATTTCTTTAGATCTCCACATTTCAGGGTCTCTCGATGACGAAAAACAGGTTTTTTCAATTCCGTCTCACTTTCTGTCTGTTCGTCTGTCTGTGTATTGACGGTATAACTCAAAAACTATTTGTTAGAGGGAGTCAATATTTGCATGCAGGTTATATGTTTGCCTAGCATCAAACCCAGAAAATGTCAGACAAATATAAACAGGGTGAGAATCTTAAGAAATTAAAGTTTGTCTATTGTAACTGAGAAATAGATAAAAGTAATAATTTGCACATAGACTTTATCCTTGACTAAAATGGGACCTAACAGATACAGGGTAATGTCGTAAAAGAGTAGTTCAAATCCCATCACCGGTAATGTCTTTTTTTCTATTTTAAGTTGCTTTAATTCGCATTACCAAGTGTTTTCTTTTATTGTTTCAGTATTATTTATCTATTTATTTATTTAGTACTCAGCCAACAGCCGTTAGGCCAATTATAGCCGTGGCTTATGGGGACGTCCAACCCCACTAACGACTGTCATGATGTTATTATGACAACCGGGACCAACTATTTCCGTGGCAGCCGTACCACGAGGCGCCGAGAGAAGCAGCCGTGGAACTCCCATCCAAGTTCTGGCCAGAAAGACAGTTGCTTAACTCTACCGATCGAACGTGGACGCTTGTTCAAGCTACACCACCGGGGACCTAATATTAATAATTAATTATTATATCAAATTGTTTATTGTCACACCGTCCACTTGCGGGAGAAGTTTTGAGTAAAGCCCCTTACAGATTTTGTATTTCACTTCTCATTTTTTGTTTTTGCTAACCATTACTCCAAAATATATAACTGCCCCTTCAAGCTTAATATGATATAATTAATGATATTATCATTGTTTCTGTTTTTTCGATATTGATCTTTATACTTTTTTGTGTATTTGCTTAATCAGTCTCTATTTTTTCTAAAACAACCATATCATCTGCTAATAGAAGATCCGATAGTACAACTCTCGCCATTCTCCAGTTGCCAACAATATATTCCTTAACTTGCTTTTAAAGTACCTTCTTTGATTGTAGTGTCTAGCACTTCTAGCGTCGAATTCTGCAGATTACTATAAAAAGCTCTTACAGCATCCATTAATGTTATCCTTATTTCGTTTTCGTTAAAACTCTTCTCTTTTTATATTTTATAATGTCGAAGAATTTTTAAAGGTCTATTAAGCATATATATTTTACGTCCTTTATTTAGTGCCTTTTTGCTAACCTATTCAGTGCAAATAAATAGTAAATCTTATGTTTCCCTATTTTTTCTCAGCCCGCGTTGTGTCTCAATATAATTAGTTTTCTTTTGTCTCTCTCGCCTCGTAACTTTTCCGAGAAAAATTTAATAACTCTTGCGCTCCCTTATATCCTCTTTTTGTACTGGGGTATTATAATACCAGAATTCCAGTCTTTGGGCACTTCCTTTCCCTTTATCTCGTCGTTCATTGGATGTAACAACTTTGGTAAACTCACTCACTTACTTTATTGTTTTTAAAGTTACTGCCTTGATTTTTTTAGTGCTCTTTTAAACTCTGCTGCCTCTATAGGTGAGGAGACTGATTTTTTCCCTGGGTCGTTTTGTCTATTTTTAATTTTTTTATTTTCCATTTCTTTTCCCGTTTTTTGAACTTCCTCTTCGCTGTCCCTGTTCATATAAAGATTTCTTCCTTCATTGCGTAATAACGTCCTCTTAGCTAGTACATTTGTTTGTTTGTTTCTTATATTCTGTAGTGAAGTTGTCATCTTTTTCTATTTTACTTTTTCCAACGTGCCATTGTATCATTTTTGTGTTTTTTATATAGTTGTTCTTCTTCCTGGTATTAAAATTCCTTTAAGAGTTGTTTCGTCTGTTTTATTATATATTTCATCTCTGTCCTTTGTAAGCTTCATAGTTCTCTACGTTCGTAGTCATTTGAAAGTAATTTCTTTATTTATTTTTTATTCTTCACTTTTGTTCTCATTTCTGGTTTCTACCACACAATTCTTTTTCGATTTCTATTTCATTTGCTCCACAACATCTTTTGGTTGCATCTAATATACTTTGTTTGAGACGTTTTTATACATCTTCTAACTGTGTTTAACGAATTTTTCCTTTAGTTTATTTTCTAAGAGTGTCTGACATTTATTCTTCTTTCTTCATTTCTTAGTTTGCAACTCTAAGCTTGACGTTTTAGCATCTTTTTACTTCTTTCTTGTTTTTGCTTCTGCGTAATTCTCATCACCAGTAACCAGTACTACCACATGGTGGTGGGTACCTAACCTATTTTCATATTTATGTCATTTATCACTCTCCTTCAGCCTTTACCTACAACGAAGTAACACACAGACGAAGAAATGAATAAACGAATTCAGATATGACTCTGTTTTACGGAGTTGGTGATAATTCAACTATCTGCGATTATTTGCTTGACGTACAATACATTCTTCCAGATTTTCTGGAGCGAAGCTTGTAGGTCGCTCGCCTTGTACTCATTGCCTTCAGCATAACAAAAGGTAATCGGCGTTAATTTATCAATTGCTCAGTTTTTAATATCTTTTTCGCTCTTCATCTGCCCTTCGCTTAACAATGTTTTAATATCCGTACGAATTTGCCCCAACGAATTCTTGCCATTATCAACAACTTGCAGAGTCTGTGAAAACGAGACTAAACACAAAATTAAATAAAACTTTTATTTAGAAGATCTACTTTTGACAAAAAGTTGAGTAGGTGTGAAAATTAAGGAATGGGCCTTTTTGGTGAAAGAAGTAATGTTAAATGAAGCAGATGTTGATTAAATGGTTTTAAATTAAAAAAATTGAAGAACCTGAAGATGAAGATGGTTATTTTGCCTAGAATCGAGAAATGAGCATGCATTTTTTCGAAAGAAAAAGATAAAAATTCAATTTAAATATTTTGAAGTTCAGTATACTAAACGCATTATTTTTTTATCAATGCCATACTTGCTGATAATGTTTGGAATACTATAGCTGATGTCATTTATAGAAAATTATTTTACTACTACATATACCGAGTTCCTACAGACCGCAATTGTAGCTGTCTGCATTTACAGTGAGTGGTGATTAAGTACAATAACAAGAAAGCCGAATAATATTTAACCCCAACAATCGTTCTCTATTCGTGTAGAAGTGCGGTGTTTGAATAATTAAGGCTTAAATCCATCAAACATATTGTTGTGTTCTGTTGTTACCAGCTCTCGTGGAAAATCAGGTAATTTGCTTGAAAACAACTCTAAATGAAAACCGTATGCTTGCTAAATGCTAACGGTACCACTGAACAACCTTAAACGATTTGAACTGATTTGGAGTCTTGCATTTCATTTCAAATGCTGTTTAGTTAGTAATATGGGTTTAAGTGTAGGTTATAATTCTTCCTGTTATTGTGTTGCGGTATTGAACAACCTAATTAAATAATGAAATAAAATTAGTGCTTTATCCAGGATATGGTACAGGAAATATTTGAGTATAGGTATAGCTAATTTATAGTTTAAGCAACTTTACGTTTTTCTGTTTTTAAAACATAGAAAAAAAAATAGTTTAGTTTATTTATGTTGTACGATAGGTCTATTTACGTATACCTATATAATTTGTATTTATATTTATAGATATAATTCATTATACTTTGTTTTTATTGTAGGTACTTTTAAAACGACAATATGAGTTGAGTAATCCAAACATGTTTTTAAATATTTAGATTTTGCTATAAAATAAAGCTGTCATTGCAGCATTTTAAAATGCACTAAAATAGTACAATTGAATATTTGAGCAAGTTCTCAAATCAGAATGTAAAATCATAGCATCCAGGTACGATAGAGATTCTACAATGGGCAATTTGAGGCATCCGTATCGTTTTAAAAAGGGAGAAGTTGTGAATGTGTGATACCTGAAAATCCAATAGCCCGACGTGCTCAGTATAAAAATTTTAGGATCAAATTTTATTTTACTGAAAACAAACCTTTATTTGGTCAACAGGGGTAATAGCGGCCCTCGAACATATACATTTACTTCTATGCGTCTACTTCAGCGGAGAAAACGACTGCTTTTATTAGTAACGTAATGCCGCACTTTACTTTTGTTTGAAATTGGTAAAAAGAGTTGAGTTGATTTAGGCGTTAACATAAAAATAAATTTAGGTAAAGTACCTAATTCTGAGAATTAACTAGTGAAATGTTTTATATCTCTCGAAAACTTGTCTTATTACTTATTTATTATGTATTAAAAATCAATTTACCTTTGAAAGCAAATTTAAATATATTCATAGTCATAAATGATATGAGAGTATGCTAAGTGTCATATTTATGAATAAGATTACACCTATGTTCTAAAGAAATGCACATATCTGGTATAACTGACATAATTTCGTAGGATAACTTCTTCCATTGTTTTTAATACTGTTTTTAGTTCTTTGATAAACGTTTCACATATTCAGAAAATGCCAAACATAGAACTTTTTCCAGTACACTGTTGAATAGTACTGCAAATAATGAATAGTTTTACATTAGTCCATGCATAACCTGAACTAAACGGGTGTCCCGCGGCAAATTTCATTTTTAAACTTGAAATAAGTTTTTTATTTTTTCAAGTATTTTATTGAAAAAAATTGCAAAATAAACCTCAATCTTTGGGAAATTATTTGTGAAACACCACATCCGCCAAATGACGCCCCTCACGTCGTACCACTTCTTCCAAACAAACCTGAAAATTGCGCATCACACGCATAAGCATAGCACGTGTAATTCCACGAATTTCTCGGGTGATGTTCCGCTTTAACACATCCACAGTGGGTGCTGCATTTTCGTAGATCACAGAAAGTTACTGATCATTTCCAGGTATCGTTCTGACTTTTCCCGAATCGCATAATTTTTAAGAGAGGGACTCTAAATTGGCCTCCGCGAAGCTCTGATTTAACTCATTTGGACTTTTTGTTGTGGGGATATCTCAAATCAAAAGTCTACGAGAATGTACCAGCCACTGTGGATGTGTTAAAGCAGAACATCACCCGCAAAATTCGTAGAATTACACGTGCTATGCTTATGCGTGTGATGCGCAATTTTCAAGTTTGTTTGGAAGAAGCGGGGGTACAACGTGAGGGGCGTTATTTGGTGGATGTGCTGTTTCACAAATAATTTCCCAAAGCTTGAGGTCTATTTTGTAATTTTTTTCAATAAAATACTTGAAGAAATAAAAAATGTATTTCAAGTTTAAAAATGAAATTTGCCGCGGGACACCCGTTATTTTTTCTGTTATAGCTCCATACAGCTTTAGTCTCTCTGTCAGTTATTTCACTATTATTTAGTTTCTAGTTACCTTTAACTTTTCGAGAGCATTCAATAGTTATTTGCAGTCGTTTGAAATTTAAAGATGGTACTTGTGTTTTTATCTCTCAGTATACCCCATTGAGTGAGAACAAGTGTCGGTGCTTCGAAGTATATCCTGTAGCAAAGGGATTGTGACACTTATGATTTGATACAGATATTTTTCTGGTTGTCGATCTCTTGTTGCTGTTGTCAAACAATTTAAAAACTTGATCGGTCTCTGGGATCTATTCTCCCCTTCACCATTATTGCGTATTTGGTATAATTTATTATTGCATGTTTACTGGATGCAATTTTTCTACTTTTCTGTGCTTTTCCATTCTCAATATTCTTTAATTTTTTTTTATTTGGTATAAGTGCTCGTAGGTACACTCTACCTTTAATTTTTCACCTTGAAGTTCAAAATCAATAATTTGCGGTTTTTAGAGATAAATACCTATTCAATCGACTATCATGAATTAACATTTAGTAAGATTATGTACCAAGCACACTTTAATACCTTAACGGTAGAATAAGGTTTTGATTATATATATGTACCAAGCACAAGAAATATTTGTCATGTTGGGTGAAGGGCTACCGCCTGCGATGTAATGGGAAAGCTCCAACAAGGAAAAGCCCTATATAAGGCATCGTAATTGTGCGTACCCGACAGATAGAAAAATCTACCTTGACTTTAGCTCTTGGAATGAGTTCCTGAAAACCCACCTGCATTTTGCTTCACAAATAATTAAACGGGATGTTCTATGCAAGACAAGAAAAATGGGGCAGTTAATATGGTATGTTGTAAATGTGACTACCTTAATATGTATATTTGCTAGGTATTTGTAACTCAATTATCAACTTGTTTAGACGTTGCTATGAAACAAAATTGTTATAGTAAATGTAACTGTTGTAAGCCTCATCTAAGCTAATTAAGTAATGCCAAAACCTTTATCAACAGTTAGCCCAGTTTTTTTGTCTTGCATAGTACACCAATACGGTTATATCAAACACACACAAGCTGTGAGCTGGGCTTGTATCAAGCTAATTGTTAATCTGACAGACCTTGAACGCGTAACGCCACGCCGTTCACATAGTAAACTGGACATGCTCCCAAATAGAGTTTAGCGTACTCAGACACGAATGATCCAACAATTTAAATGATGATGCAAATGCGTGCAGTCAAATTACACCAGGCGGACACGTGACTGAATACAGTCGTAATTAACCATATGAGGTAAGAGTCAGGAAGCAGGATTCCGGCTTGGACAGTATTTTCTTCAGCCGCTGACGAGTAGAAGCAGCCGAACTTCGGTCGCAGAACTGGGTTGGCAGAAGTCGCTTCAAGTTTGAGGGAAGCCTAAAGAGTTGGTGTTCACCAAGCTAATACAATGAGAGAAAACAGTGACTCAACTTCGGTGTTGGGAAAGAATGGGGCGGTAGCTTCAACTCATAGCGGCAATTCGTTGTGATGCTGATAATTTCAGATATAAATAGAAGTTACACGATATCTCAGGGAGCATGAACGAAACTTCATGTGTTATTGCTTTCGGGGAAGTCAGTATTTATCTACTAACAAAACCGGCAAAAAAAGGAACGATTCCATCCATCTATCGCCAGCGTGACTAAGCGGCTAGAGAACTCGATTGCGATGCTACGGTGTAGGGTTCAGTTCCTATATCTGGTAACTGGCGGGCGATCCACCCAGTCGCTTTAAAATTTGGATACCAAAACCACGGTTGTGAAAGTAGGGAAAGTAAGGCAGTTGTCGAAGGCGTGATGTTAACCACATTACCCAATACACCGTTAACGGTGTGCCAGATGACTGGGTTTCGGAAAGAGATATTTCGGCGACCGTGACTTGTCGAGTCTCAGGCCATATTCCTACGTGTGAAATGAAGCGCCCTGAAGTTATCTTTACTTTTCCATCCATCTAACGCATCGCAATCAGTAGAAATTTTAAAACCACTGTGCCAGCTACGTGACAGTTATTTCGCTTCTGAAGATGCGGAATCATTTCCAGATAAGAAACTCAACGCACCCGTCCCTCCACCAGTCGGGTGTCCGCAAATATCTGGCCGTCATAACATGCTGTCTCAATTTGTTGAAGAAGTGATGACATTTTCTCCTTGGAATTAGTCATCATCAGCATAACACAGGCTTGAGCTACGTTTTCCACTGATCGACATCCCTCCATTTCAATCTTCAGTGACCTAATTTTCTTGTTCTTCTCCCAATGTTTCACGACAGCGGAAACGACTCTATTCGTGTTCACCACTATTTGCGCTTTAATGGCAGCTGCTACTTTCCGTCTTTTCCCTTTGCCTTGCCCTATTCTTTAATTCTGTCTTCTAGGTGCTTTCTTAGTCTGCTGGTTCCTCTTTTTCACTGTTTTTTATTGTTATTTACTACCAGTTTGTTAGCTAATTATTACATAATTTTCTGGGCGATCTTCCAAAGAAAACAAAATTAGGTACACTTAGGTGCAAAAGCCGGCCTCCAGCTCAGCGATCGTAGGCGTGTAGCTCTTTAAGAATGAAACGGTAGAACAGTAATTAAATAAATGCCCAAGGCGCCAACAAATGCACGCCGGTGTTCTAAAGAAAATTTCTAAACTCAATACCCAACACTATATTACACTTCCTGAAAGATAGCTCCAAACAAAAGTAATCAACCGTAACTAAACCCACCCGCATACTGGAAAAAATCATATAATTCCGGGTAAATATCACAGTACAGGTATATTACAATTATCACATTAAGTGGCATCAATCAGAATCGCAGCATCGTTCTAGATTAATGAATTACATGCAACAAAATACGTACTGTCTTACCACACAGTACAGCAATGATACAAATTGCACAAGTTAAAAGGGGCGGCTCCGCAGGCTACTTGGCCAAAAGAACTTTCTGGGCTCAGTCTTGGAGGAAACTTAAACGCGGTTTCGGGCTCTCGGCCAATAAATTCGTGCGGCCGTAGCTAGTGTTTTTTAGCGCGATCTGCACCGCGACAGCGAGGTTGGGATACCAAACCAGGAGGTAAAACAAACCCCCAAACGGGTCCTTCTTGTGTCCTAGATAGACGCTGGCAATAAGAGGAAAGCGGCTTCGCAAAGGTTCAACACCGTCGGCTGGCAAAAGGTCTGCAGCCGTCACCGTGGATACGGGGGAAAATCGAGCGTCGCACCTGATTCGGAGGGCGATCGGGGCATCAAAGACACGAAACGTGAAGGCTTGCATTTCACCAATACGCAAAACTAACCAAAAGCTTTATTGAACATCCCCAAAATCTTGAATTGCTAAACCACCATATTGCTTGTTTTAAAGCTGCGAGCGGAAAGAACACGTCGAAGACCACAATCGGCATTTCCAAGATAAAAGCACATTGGTGTTATTGCAGCCAAGTGCAAACCAAACGCGCGACGCGCGGGAAATACCATTTGAATTCGAATTTTAAAAGGCGGCGTAATCTAAACGTAACAACTTTTATAAACTATTTCCAGACATTCTTTGTATGGGTCCAGATCATTTTAATTGCTTTTCACCTAGATTTTTTGCCACTTCTATTCTCGTATTTTTTTGTAAATCTTTCATTTTTCGGTCTACTTCCCAGTTGTGATTAATCAGCGATTCCAGGTATTCATATTTTGACACTTTCTGCAGTGTCCCTGTTCTACATTACATTCCTCGCGCATATTGGAAAGGATGTATGATAGCACCACATCCCTGTCAAACTCCTTTGCTCAAACTTAATTCATTAGAAGATGCACATTCTGTTAAAAAAAATGAACGGTGACAAATGTATAAATTGCAGATAAGGTAAAATAGGTGTACAGGAACTCCCATTTTTCGAAGCAGTATTAAAAGTCTTGGAGTAGTCCATGAAGCAAATCTATGTCGTCAATTAAGTTTGAAGACTTTATTCTTTATGGAAGTTGCTAAAATACATCACATTTAGGAAAGTGATTTATTTGTTTATTTATTTTATTTATTTATTTTGCACTCAGCCAACAGCCGTTAGGCTAATTATATGCGTCATGTGCATTTATGGGGACTTTCAACCCCACTAACGACTGTAATGATGTTATTATGACATCCGGGACCAACTATTTCCGTGGCAGCCGTACCACGAGGTCCCGAGCGAAGCAGCCGTGGAACTCCCATCCAAGTTCTGACCAGAAAAAGCGTTGCTTAACTCTACTGATCGAACGTGGACGCTTGTTCAAGCTACACCACCCGGGACCCTTATGGTTGTTCTTATATTCGGATTTTGATCTTTTCTTCCATAGTTGTGACAGTCTTACATTCTTAGTCGATTCAGTTTTCCTATAGTTTTTGCTAGTATATTATTACCTTGCCGACTTTTATTATTCTTTACTTTTATTATTCTCTTGATAACACTGTATTGTGGTGATTTCTTCTTTATTTCCTCGTCTGGGTTATTTCTGTTGGTTGTCTCTAGTGTAGTCCATGATTTCCACTTTAATCAATCTTCTGTTTTAACATATTTAGCTGTGGCGACATTAAATAGTTTATGTTTTATCTTTAGAAAAGTGTGCTTAGTAAGTAATAGCAGAATTAGGCGATGTAGTTTTTTTTCTTAATTAATTTTCAATATTTTAAAAATATACTTTTGCTTGGTTGTGTTAAGAATGTTACAAGTAACTTAAGTAGTACAATAAACGACTGCGAATGATTAAATAGTAGACTTTGTGTTGGTTTTTATAGTCTATTTGGAAAGTACGTGTTTGGAACAAATTTTACAAATATAGAAAGAAGCGAAATATGTCATGCAGCATATCATTTTCTCTATTTGAAAGTCCTTTAAACATTTATTGAAACTATGACTCTTAGGTATCTCTATAAATGGTAGAATTCAAAAGCACTTCTGCTTCCTAATTAATAACTTTGAACAGTCTTTAGAAGCATTAATTGTAGAAACCGAGATTGAAAGTTGTAGTCTCAATTCACCAGATTCCTAACTATTTGACATGCACACAGGCTGTTTATTAAACCGCTTATTCACGTTCGTACTACTTTGTTGGAGCATTGTGCGTGTCTGCCCCAAAAACACAAAGGAATTCGATGTTGCCACTGGAAGATAATCCTGCGTCGTGTTGGAAAAGCTTAATCAATTAAGCTCTAAACAAAAGGTTTGAAACATTTCGTGTAACTCACTAATTAAAAGCGCGCGCTTATTAGAACTATGTGTTAAACCTCTGTAACAAATTTAGTTGGGAGAAATGTAAACCTTTATATAATTACAAACATAAAGCGGTTCTACATACATCTGTTTGATTTAGTAATCAAGAAACGGAGAGATCTCATAATAGTAAAGCTGGGTTATTCTAATAACTGTTTTAAGCTAGACGCTTTGATACGGTCAACACTTCTTAACTATCTCAGCACATTAAGAAGGGCTATTAATAGTCACTTTTGAATAATTTTCGTGCAGGTGCATTAGCTTTCTCTCTATTACACAAGGCGTTAACATTAATTTGATTTATGTACCAGTATCTCGAAACTGGGACAAGCGAATGGGTAAAGTTGTAACATATTAATGCCAAATAATAATCTTCGCAGCAAGTTCTCATTAAAGTGGCTACTCGTTAATGCTATTTGATACTTTGACTATATTATTTGTAGGTTTGACAACGTTTTAAAATGTGCAGTTACTAAAGACAGTTTTTAAAACTTTTAGTTAGCAATTGCAAAAGATAGAAAGAGAAAGGAAACAGAGTGTAAAATATCTGTCGGCGACCTATCGGTTTTATATTTTATAAGTCAGGTTCCTATAAGAAATTGAGTCAGTGACTGAAATAACACTGCTAAATAAGGGTTCCTTGCAAACCTTACGTGATACTTAGAAGAATAATGTTAAATAAATAAAAGTCAATGGAATTTAAGATCACATTGAACTAAACATTTGAAACGAAGGGTACGATTTACCGTTGATACCAACAATGTCTGGCTTTGATAGTGATCTTGTAACAGATTCGACCAAAGAGCAGGTTTTAGAAGCTATTTAAAAACTCAGTTATACAACAAACTATAAGGTATCCAAAGATAAACTTTAGAGAAAAGCAATGTTCAGGACAAGGAGAAACTACCATAATTGCGGAATGCAGCTAGCATACAATAGATGGTTCCTTCTGGGACGAAATTATCCGGAGGTAAAATACCCCTGGTGAAATTTCTCAGTGGAGACAGCTCTAGACAGAATCATCGGTAAACAGGATCACTCAAGACTGAAAATCAAAAATGGCAAAGACTATAAAAGACTAGCAATATGGACCTTAAGATTAATAGGTACGTGTAAAAAGCTATGATAGCAACACCTTAACCGGAGTAGGAATAATACTATAAAAGCAAGGGGAACAAAGAGTAAAATGCTACCTACTCTATAGCAATTATAGTCAAAGAAACCGCTGAACCGAACACATAGCGGTAATGGAATCAGATAATATATATGCCAACATCGGGATATAGTGATGGTGAAGTAGAGCTACGAACAATAAGACAAAAGTTTTACTATATGTAGAAGCCAATAAATTTTAATTATGTTAGAAGGTTAATGAGATAGTAGGCGATCAGAGTAAGGAATATGCTGTTGGGAAATTCGGACTAGGCTCAAGAAGCCCTAGAGGACAGAAATTGGAGACTATGCAGAATGATCTAACTATTGTAAAACACTGTTCTAGTAACCACTAAGACGGAGATATGCATGGATAAAAGCAGAAGGTACTGGAAGATACCAATTGGAGCATGTAATTACAATATGAAAATACGTAAAACAAATTTATGTGAAACATATTCTGGTGACAGGCAGCGATCGCAATGTAGTAGTAATGACTAGCAGTATAAGATATAGAAAAAATTACAGGCCTGCAGCGCAACCTAAAGATTGGGCAACTTGTATACTAAAAGACGAAGAAATAAGGAAAGAATACCAAGCTGCAGTAAGTAATCAATTCAAGGAAAAAGAAAAACTGATAGTAAACCAAAAAAAAATAACATCTCTAGTACTTGCTCCTGATGGAACTGTAAGTCAACACCTTAAATGAGGCATTTCATAGCCCCTTCATTAGGACGTCAAATTGAAATGAGACGTCTCATTCATCTTCGTATTTTTCTAAATTATTTTCTCTTGTTGTTCACCTAGCAAGCTTGGGACATATAAAACTCTTTCTTAGGCTGCAAACATCTCTATATCGGGTTACCTCAATCTCGTGACGTGAGAACTATTGCGTTGCGGATTGAGCCACGTCATCAACCATTAATGATCGGATGTACAGAAATTTCTCACAAATACGACGGACAAGTATAGTGTAATAAAATAAATTTATTCTCCAGGATAAAGGACTGTGTAGTTGTTTCTTTTTCGTTAAAATGACATTACTAATATCAATTTCATAGCCCTCCAGATGATGAAAGTAGTCGATCATATAGTACTTAACTGCAAGTTTGATCGGTTTTCTGGCGGATGACGACACGAAACAATCGGTATGCCCCAAAACTTTCTTGGCTGGGTCGAGAATGCGCACTTGCAAAGTACACGATTAATTGGCACTTACTTGTAGTGCAAACACTGGCTTGCTGAATGCAAACACTACGGGCACTGACCGGTCGAAGGTCGCTTTATGTAGCCCATGGTAGGGGATTTCACGATTTGTGCCGCTGCAGACGTACGACTTTGGGGATAGGCACGCTGCGACTGCTTAAATATTTCGCGCACCCGCCGTTAGATTCACATCGAACGCTGTACCGGGTGTCCCAATAAGAATGGCTCTCGGCCCTATCTCGAAAAGTAATTGTAGTAAAGACTTGGGATAAACAAAATTATGACTAAAGCGGCCAAGAGAAAATGCTGGAAATTATTTTTAAGTTTCTAAAATGTCCGCCAGGGGGCGTAATCGCATTCTTGAATTTTAAATCCCGTGTTTTGAGAAATCTTCTTATATTACAGATAACTAAACTCTACACCGTTTTAAAGGTGAGATAAATTCGATTCTTTTTCGTTAAATGCTTTTTGTCTCAGCTTTAGAACGGTGTCCATTGTAACTATCTGTAATATAAAAATATTTCTCAAAAACGGGATTTAAAATTCCATAATGCGATTACGCCCCCTGGCGGCAATTCTAAAACTTTAAAATAATTTCCAGCATTTTCTGTTGGCCGTTTTAGTCATAATTTTTTTACCCCAATTCTTTACGACAATTTTTTTTCGAGATAGGGCCGAGAGCGATTCTTATTGGGACACCCGGTACATACAAAATTAAGCGAATCACGCACTAAATCAGTGGTGTAGGCCTTCAACTATAAAAAGTTTATTACACCTAAGATATAGTAATCAAAATTAGAAAAGGATGCCGACACAATTCATCTATATTATTAAATAAGAAATTCGGACGTGAAAAACCAGGTTTCTGTTTCACACCAAAATGAACCAAGAAAACCATAATAAGTCACCAAATAGTAGAATTTATAACAAGACAAACAAAAAAAACATAAACAGAAAAAGGTTAGAACAGAACCCAACAATCTAAGAACTCAAATCAACAAAGAAGCGAAAACGGCAAAAGAAGAATGGCTAGAAAGATATTGCGAAGATATTGAAAACAATTTTTGTGAAGGAAACAGTAAAATTATTCAACCTAATCAAAAAACCAATTTCGAAAATTTAAAAGCAGAAAAATCGAGTGATGACAAATTTATTACGAAAAGTAATGAAATAGTCAACCACTGGAAACAAACAACAAAAATTCTAGTGATACATTCGTACCTTTCGGGATTCGAAGCCCGGGCGGTCTTCGCGTCGTCCTCACAATATAGCTTAACCTTTATTTGATTTTTGACGAAGCAGAACATTGAAAGTGTGTAAGATAGTTACTAGGGCCACGTTAATATATGCCTATGAGGTGTGTATCGAAAAAATAAGACGGGTAAAGTACAATTCTACTCGAAGTGTAAGAGAAGCTTTTCCAGAGCTTCATCGGAGAATGGACAGCTATAGTTCAAATATAAGCTACGAACAATCAGCATGAATCCACACGCTGACAACGAGATGCTTTTCTAAAACTGTGTCAGGGTGCACGATGATAGCGAAAAAGTAGATTAATGCACAGTGTATCGATTATTACTTTATAGGCTCTAATAGTAGATAGCGGGACGGTACCGGACGTTCCCTTCAATGTATCCGACCGGAGGTAGATGTGACATTCCACAAAACTTATAATAGGTGGGACATCAAATTTCCAATTAGTAGCCGGGGCTTTGGAAAGCTACATATATCCGACAATCGCCGTAAATTTCCCAAATGGGCAACTACTGTTCTGCCCCTCGCGCCTTGAACTTGGCGCGAAGGGCTTAATGAAACAACAGCTCCCTCTTATTCTGTGCTTTACAAATTCCATGGAGACGGGAATTTGCAGATGGAATTAATACTCTTTAACGACAAGTTAATGATTAATTTTGTAGAAAAAATTAAAAATTATTGCCGGTGTCATTAAAGAGTTACAGTCTGATCTGGACGGTGACACCCATGTTCTAGCCACTAGTGCGCCACCTGTAATTACCAATGTCATCTGAAAAGATGACTTAACCCGTATGGAACTTCATAAATAATATTATCTATATCAATCGAGACATTCTATTCTTATAATAAACTGAATAGAGTTTTCAAACAAAAACTTTGAAACAGAATACTGACTTAATGATGAAGCTTAGTTAAATCGTCTTATATTGGGTTTGGGAGTCGTTCTATATTGCTACACGCAAAATAATTTAGTAATGTGGTACTTTGCACCATAGCTAACATTACACCATTGCAACGACGATTCGTTTTACGTTTGGCAATACTGAACTGTATTGTTGGTGACATTTAGTCAAATTTGAGGTTAGCAGGTTAGGTTATGCGTCAGTTTTGATGCTCGCTAATGCTCGTAGTCAAACTAGCCATACTTGCTTTCTAAAACCTTAATTTTCTAAACGTGTTGCGTAATATAGTATTATTCCACACCACCTAGTCATGAGTATATTACTAGATCGATTTTAGACCTCTAGAGTGGCTCATAACCCACTAGTGAGGTAAAAACTATAACCTACTAGTGAGAAAAAAACCATGTCACCCACTATTGTATTGTTGATAGCACTGTTAAGCTATGTTAAATTCGAGAGTTGCAGGTTAAGTTTTGCGTCACTCTGTGTTAAATAACAAACTAAACCTAACCTACTACCCTCGAATTTGACATAGACTGACAATACACTTCAGTACTGCCAAACGTATAACACGAATCACAGGCGACTCTAATAGTTATATATTTATTTGATCTCTCGGTACTTTCCAATTTATCACTATGATTTTTCACGGCTGTCAATAGAAAAATGATGTTTTTAGATATTTGTTGAGTTGTTCTATAAAATTAGGTATTGCACGCTTGTGTTATTACAAATAATTCACTCGAGAAGAGATCCCTTTCGACCTGGCTGTCTGAAGGGCTCACCTTTTCTCTCGTGGATTATTTGTAATATAACACACTTATACCATGATATGTTTTTCGGACTTTTTCCACTGTCTAGGGTGTAAATCACACAACGTTTCTTCAGGTGTTCCTGGTTAGTCCTGAGAAGGACTGATATTGTACGTTTTTCTACCAGTGGTAGCTTAGTGGTTAGAGTGGCAGATTAGTAATCACAGCGATCAGCGGTCCCGGGTTCAAACCCCGGGGGAGGCACAAATTTACGTAGAAAAACGTACAATATCAGTTCTTCTCAGGACTAACCAGAAACACCTGAAGATGGGAGTAGATCAAAACTCCCGAAACGTTGTGTGATTTACACCCTAGACAGTGGAAAAATTCCTAAAAACATATCATTATAGACCACTGCCAAAGAATGACATTCAGAGAACTTGTGCCATAAACTACTATTTCATAAAAAATGTGACGTAAAACAATAATTATGTGAGACTAATTATTTGATGTAACTGTAGTTAGTGTTTTTGATACATATTAGCATTTACAACTACATTTTACACAAATTCTTGTAAGTCTTGTTACATTATCTTCTATTTGTCAACGCAAGTGGTACGAATGTGCATCAGCGAATATTATATGTAAATTATGACTTAATTATAATGTGGAACTATAGCCCCTCTATTTACAAATAGTAGCGACAACCTTTGATGTTGCCGCTGGGGCAAAATCACGTTGGTATCCCTTAAGTCCCTAGCATATTTAAAAATTGCAAAGGAAGTTGCATAATTAATTAAAATGTGACATTGACATTTGTCTTGTTTTTATTCATTTTTCTCTTCGGGGGCTAATTCGAAGTCGATGACGTGGAAATGCCACGGTGTTGTGTCGATAAGTGTAAAAATAGTGGCAGAAAAGGATTTCAGGTACTCAGATCTGTTTTTTTTTCACTGTTTACACTGAAATTTACCGTTTAGTAACTTTTTGTATTTTCATGTTTGCATCAGGTTTGCCCCACGATGTCGCTACTATTTGTAAATAGAGGGGCTATATGTGGAACATATTATAGGAGCCCTCACTTGAGAAATATTCCAATTTAAATTAACATTCTGTAGCCATATGTGTTATTATTAATATCTAAATAATATGTTTTTTTCGGATTAGCAAGGTTCTGCCCTACAAAAGTAAATTATATAATTTTATGGATCCGAAATTTGAAACTGAAGAGTCTCATGCGAGTAAACATTCAGAATTAGTTATATAGTTTAGATTTAGGGTTTTCGATTTATATGTCCCGCGAGGCTTGGGAGCAGGGGGTGTGTCCCCATGTACAATGTTTCATAAGAGGATTGCCGGGCCTGCTATCCAGGATTATTTACGGAGCATTGAAAGGGCATGGTCTGGGTAATATTGGGGTAATTTATAGAATATTTGATTTTCGCGATGTTCACTGTTTCGGAAATAAAAACATTCAGGAAAGCGCTGGCACACGCGTTCGGTGGTCACACCTGCAGAAGAAAAATAGCATCGTTAATCTTTAATAATAATTAATATAAATCAGGGTTGGCCGAGGTCGCCTGACAAAATTCCGGGGATCTATAATACGCCCATTAACCAACTTATCATTTTTATGGTCTGGGCTTTCTTTTATACTTACGGTGGGCGATACATCATTTGTACATACATAATACCTTGTAAGGTTGGAACTGACCTGATGTATAAATCATACCTCATAATGCTCTTTATCGAAAAGCACTTTGTTGAAAATATAAAAGCAGTTCATGCAGGCGAGAGGGAGCTTTACGACTTGCGTTTGATGGCTGAAATTAAATTGCGAGGTGGAGGCTTTGATTAAAGCAACGAAAGATCCCTTAATTAATCGAAGCGGCCTGAATAAACTTATATAGTAAAAATAAAGATTGTCAACAGAAAACCATTAGTCGTCTGGAAGTTAAGAGATGAAATGTGTTGGGGTGGGAGTCGGTTCCCCAGATCGAAATGCAAGGCGCAATGTTGATTCTAGTTTGTGTGTAATTTATGGGGACTCTTTAATAACTTGATTGCTCGTATTTTAATTTAGGAGCAAGAGTGAGTCTTGAGCGTTTTATGTAAAAGTTTATGCTGATGATGCTTTTGTTAACTGCTTGAGAAATTCCCTGCATATCGCTAGATAAAGCCACTTAGATTCATCAAATGCATTAAGTCTCATGAATTTTCATGAAGCCATTTTAAAAATACCCATAAAGTTAGCAAAACGCAACTTTATCCCCTGAGAAAATGAGTTATGAGAGCTTCCAGGTTTATCAAATATAATAAAATTCTTGCTAACGTTTTCGTCCGTTTGCTATCTCCAAGATAACTTCACTCGTAGAGAAGCTGGTCATAAGGCATTATTTTCATTTGAAATTATTATGGCAGTTAAATAGGTAGATCTGGAGAATTCCACCTTCTTTACATTCTACAGTTTAATACTGTTTTATAAACTGGAGTTTGTTTAGCGTTTAGCATATTAAAAGTGCCGTGCCCTGTCTCCAATTTTATCTTAATTTAAATACATTTGGCTATCTGGCAGTTTTAGCATCATTAATTAATTATATTTAGAAACATGCATCTGGTTATTTACAAATGTTAACTTTATAGTAAGCATTCTATAGATTGTTTAAAATCAATCTGCGGTTAATATAAAACAGTTTAGATAACTATACAAATACAGCGAGCCAACGAATCTAGAAAATTAAAGATCCTAGCTGTAAAATTGCAATAAATGTTATTGTCCAAGTCGTTCTTTCATAAGATATGCGTTTTGGGGCACTCTACTCCATTTAGGAGTTTGGTTTGAAACTAGCTCAAGGCCGCCGATTATCTCTTCTGAAACTGTAACGATACGTTTGGTAACCCCTCCGTCGGGACGTTAAAGTTAAATAAGACTTCTCGAACGCCTTATTATTTTTCACAATTGATTGGTCCTGTTCCTTCATCGAGCTAACTCAGTCTACATGAAAATTTTAAATACCCCAGTCGTGGTTACGAATGATTGCCGTTTGCCAAAACCATGAAGCTAGCATACCTGTAGTATTTTCGGGTGCTGAAACTAACTTCAAACAATATACACACGAAAAGCCAACTTGATCACACAACTACATTAACCTCTGAAATACACACACACACAAAACAACAAAGAAAAAAAAGGAAAATAGGATCAAACCTTAAAATAGATGGCAATTCTTAAACACAACGATGTAAGCTAAGGATGGGTAATCTACGCGCCAAAGCTGCGGGTTACTGGTATTTTCAGGTAAACACTAGCAGACTAATTGTATCTGTCATACAAGTAAATTTAAACGACATTAAAATAACGCAGGAATAACTGTCATAACACAGCATAAACCGACCGCTTATCGCTCAATCTGCAATCATTTCCTGAATTAGGTTACGTTGAAATCTGAGCCTGACATCTGCAACGATGTGCTTAAAATGGAGTGCGCCACATACCTTGGACGGTGCGACGCGTAGAAATTAACCACGACAAACGTGGGTGACATAACGTTACTTAAATAAATTCCACGAACTAGCATTTACTTGAAAAGCAAACGCTGATTGCTATATGCAAATACGTATGCAGCAAACCTGAAACACTGTAATGCTTCAGCAGCTTTATTTATTGCGCTGCAGTCACAATTCACTGGAAGCCACCTACCGTCAGGCAGCTTTAGGAAGCCCGCTGGCTATTGCTGCTTAATTTTAAATTTACCGCTAGCACCGCTTCACAATTCGTGCACAGCACAGGGCCGGACATTTTTGTTATGCTGGATTAGAAAACTTTAATCTAATTAAAAATGCATGCAAATACAAGCAGGCTAGGTATGTAAATATGAAATTAGACACTATATGAAATTAGACACTCCACACGAGGGCGACCAAGTGCCTGAATCTAGCATATTGTTAAGGAAGGGTATTCATATCTAGACTGGGACTTATAACATAGTTGATTTCTTGTCTTGAGGAAGGTAGTTCTAGCATGTTTTATTCTTGTTTTGTTTTTATACCGGGGTCTAAATCAAAGATTTTCTGGCATCCTAGGTACTTGAATTTTGACAGTTGTTTGATATGTTTCATGTATATGTTCAGATTAATTCGGACATCTTGCGTTCTGCTAACAACCATAGTTTCTGTTTTGAGTTCATCGATTTTTATCACTAGTGTTGCTGGTGTTACCTAGGGATGGGAAATGAGACGGTTCATTAAGTGCTCTAATGCTTTTGCTCTGTCTGCAGCAGTTGTCGTACCTTGAGATGTTAAGTTATTTTCAGCTGACTTGATACCGTCTGTTGAGGCTTCCAACACTTTCTGAAATATCTACTTCAAGTAAAGATTGAATAGTAACGAAAAAATGATGCAGACTTAGCGTAGTTCGCATTTCATATGGGTTTTGCTCTCCAGTATTGATGATGTCACTTGTTGTTCACAGAGGTTTCTAATACATGTGATATCATCCAAGCCCTTGGTTGACTACTTAGAGTACCGTGTGGTTTAGATAGTTAAAAACTTTGACGTAACCAATAAAGCAAATAAATACCCATATCGTATCTTTGATCGTAGCATTTTTGCAAGAGAACTGATAAACCAAATAAAACATTTCTCGTACGAAGTACTTTGCGAAATCAGCTGTTTCTTGTTTATAACTACTTCGTATTTTCTACGATTCGCTAATGTCATTCGTTTCCACTTTTGGGTGGTTCCTACTATTCTTCGTTCGTATTATTTGCACTCCTTGACCATATAGCCTTTTCTTGTGCTTTAATACGAAATCGTTCATTGATGGGCTTGCTCACCTAATTTAGCCTCCAGGATGTGTCAGGTGGAGCTAGGTGAACGTGGGGACTGCGAGATCCAATTTCTGGGAACCATCTTTTGTTGTATGGCAGTCGATGCAACTGTTCGCAAAAAAAGTGGTCTACAACGAAAACCCAAAGCCCCCACTATATTTATGAAAATTTATTATCATTGCTAACAAAGTAATTTCGACCTACAAAGGAGTTTAGAAAAGAATGCAAACTGATAAAGTAAATGGTGAAATATTCTCAGTTCTCTCAACTTTTTATTGTTGTGTTTAAATAAAGCAATACTGTAATACAATCATAGGGTCTTCGTACTTGGTAGTGCACAAGAGCAGACTACGTTTTCCAAGTGTAGACTGTGAAAATGTATTTGCCAAAAGATATTGTGATTCAGGTTTAATTAATAACATTTCCTATTTATTGGGCAGCTTCTTTGATAAAAAATAATTGAGGTTTAGGAATTATTTTAAAGAAAATGTCAAAAGTATAAATTTATAATAGTTTTGAATCTGGGAAGCTATTGTCACTTAACATTTATGCAAAATTTTTTTAGAATATGTTTTTAAACTTTAGAATTACGTCTTTTTGGATATGAGAAGTTGCAATTTACATGTTATAATTTTAAAAGTAGTACTTTCATGGTTCTTCAACCGTTTTGGATTATAGAGTCTGTTTCGTTTATTTTTATTATACTCAGACAAGAACGTCTAGTAATGTTATATTAGTTTACACAGAATTATTATCCGAATTTAATACTGTTCTATATTTTCCCTTCATAATACATAATCGATGCAATGGAGGTGCTTGGCCAGAATGTATTGGTTCGATCCCTATTGATTCCAATGGCCATAACAATCTAGCGTTGACTGCGAAGTCCAAATCTCAATTTTCCAACTGTAGGCAATGCTTTAAAATGCCCCTATAGTGGAGATGTAACAAAAAAGTGGACGATGTAAGCACGCACGATAAATATGATGGATATTTTAGTGTTATATTAGTATGAATAAATTATAACACCATAGTCAGTTACTGCAGGCCCCATAAGCTATCAAATTGAGTGCTAGTTTAGTCTTTTAGTTCTTTATACTTTTCGCCAATTATACTATGTTAGCTGTGTCTAGTTCTAGAAATATATTAGCTTCAGTACAAATTGATGAACTAACCGTTTAAGTATTTTTTTTTTTTTTTTGGTGAAAAAGCGATGTACTAATTGGGAAAATAAATGTAAAGGAATTATTAGTACCAATTATTCCAACATCGGATATAGTCGCGCTGGTTTATTGAAGCTTTTATTTTCCACTGATCTCTTATTTGCTGTTTATATCTGTGATACGATGTAAGGGTCTTTCAATAAGAGCGATAGGATTTTAATTTTAAATAAAACAACAACGGTTTGAAATATCAATTTAGTTTTTGCTTTATTTTGAAGCTTGAACAATGCAGTTATGTTTGGAAGAAGATATCGTTCAAATGTCCACCACGACTTTATGTACACTGACGCATCCGCTCGCTCCAATTTTTGATCAACCTGTCTAACATGTGCGGCTGAATGCCGGCGATAGCTTGACGAATATTGCCTTCTAAATGATCCAAAGTCTGTGGATTGTCGGCATGGACTTGTGCTTTGACGTAGCCCCAAAGAAAATAATCTAGCAGTGCCAAATCACATGACCACGGTGGCCAATTGACAAATCCTCGTCGTGCTATGATCCAATCGCCAAACTTATTCCTAAGCAAATCGTGCGTAGCATTAGCTGTATGGCACATAGCACCGTCTTGTTGGAACCACAACTCTTCAATATTGATGTTGTCAAGCTCTGGTCCCAGAAATGGCTCTATAGCGGTCTCCATTCATGGTCACGGCTCTTCCCTCCTTATTTCGAAAGAAATAGAGTTCGATGACGCAACCATGCAATAAACCACACCACACATTGAGCTTTTCGGGATGCAACGGCATTTCATGTAACTCTTGTGAGTTGTTATCGCACCAATAACGGCAATTTTGCTTATTAACAAAGCCATTCATCCAAAAATGCGTCTCTTCTGAGAAGATGATTTTTGGCCGAAATCAGGATCATCTTCCAAGTGCTCAACGGCTCAATCAGCAAACTCCCGACGCAATCTGTGATCGTTTGGCTTCAGCTCTTGAGTCAACACGACTTTGTACGGATGTAGTCTCCAATCCTTTCGCAAAATTCTCGAAGTTGACATCTGAGAAAGCCCCAATTGTTGTGATCGTCGTGAAATCGCCAAATTTGGCTCATCGGCAATACTGGCCGCTGCAGCTGCGATATTCTCCTCACTTCGCGCTTTTCGTTGTCTTCTTAGTGGCTTATTGTCCTTTAAAGCAAATTCTAACCCACGCTCCAGCTATTCCACAGTGCGGCGTATAGCCTGCGCAGAGTAACGATGACCGCGACGCAATTCTCTGGCGAACAAACGTTGAGAACCCACAATAATTGAGCTCGAACTTTGGTAATATTTTCTAATAATTTCTAAACAGTTGGGAAGCGTCAAACGCTGCATGATGAAACTGCAAACTATACTGAATATTTTAACACTTGGAATAAAAACAAAATATATCAGGAACCGAGAAATCTAGATTGAAAAAACTATCACCCCTATTGAAAGACCCTTATATAAAGCAGTCCATAATGCCCTAGGGCGTAATGATAACGCCCTAAGGCGTTATGGACTGTTCTACAAGTTTTTGAAGTTATTTGTGTATTCACAGTTGAAAGTAAAACGTGGTATGCACCGCGGGCATTACTTGATGTTCATAGCCCTCGGGCGACTTATAAACCGTCGGGCCAGAGGCCCTCAGGTTTGTAAACTTATCACCCTCGAAAGGGCATACACACATTCATAATGCCCTTGGTACATACATAACTATAAAAACCGGTTTTTACATTATATGTAACGGAGCCGATATAACGTGTAGCCCACTTTGGAGACAAATAAGCAGTAGCACACTTTTAGAAGAATAAAATGGTTAATATTCAATTTCTACTGAACAATATGTTTCTAAGGAATGTTTGACGTTTAATTTCAAACTTCTTGTAATATTACCTGAAACAAAGTTATTGTATCTACCCTGTCAACATATTATCCATCACCATAATTTGTACCCATTGTTACGTCTAATTAAAGTTAGACGTTGAACTTCAAACTTGCATGCAGTATTACCTGAAACAAAGTTACTGCATCTAGTATATCAGCATCTTATCTATCACTTTAATTTTGATCCATTGTTATGTATTAATTTCCAAGTTCCCATCCTTACGTTTTCACTGAGGTACAACAAAGTGTTCTTGTAACTACTAGAACAAGTTGAGTTGTTTTCTTTGAAATATGTTGTATTTTTCAAAATAATCATTAGAGCTCAAAGGCTTCCATGGATTTTGCAATAGCATAATACTCTTCCTGTAAAAAATCAGTTAAAATATTCGAAATAACTTTCTCCCGCATATATGCATCATCTGTTGAAAGGATTTTTCCATCTATGGGGTTTTTCAACTGATCCTCAGTCTTTCTTCTACGTTTACGTTTAAAATATTAAATTTTTTTGCTATAGTGTGTTCAACATTTTTCTATCAGTAGTAATCATTCTGTGTATATTGCTAAGGTCCACGTTGTGGCGCCTTATATATGTTATGTACCAATTTCGGAGGCTTTTACGGCCATTGTCATTAAGTAAAAAGCGACTTCCGGGATTGGACCGTGTCATTATTGAGGTCGAAGAACTCAACGTTTCGCCCACTTTCGTAAGGGGCATCATCAGGAGGAGAAATCAAAAAGAACACGGTAACTCAACGTGTTAACCACGCCATGTACCTTTAGGTACAGTTATATTAATACGTCTTTGAATTATATTACTATTTTGTCAAACTAAAATTGTCCTATTTATGTTCAGAATATCAATAATTATTATTTGTGCTGGCTCCTGAGAAATCAGGGGTATATTGCTTTATCTAGATTGCTTATTTCTGAAATTTGATGTTCTAAATTTTTAAATATCATTCCCATAAGCCAAAATAACTTATGTCAACTTATGTCAAACAGATTTGAAATTCAAATGACAAATACCAGATCGTTTCTCTAGTATACAATAATATTAAAAACAGTAAGTAATTCTTTAATAACTAATTCACTTTTATAGTCTTTATTTTCTTTTCTAGTAATTACCATGCTATTCAAATCACTCACATTTTAATTGGTTTCAACAATGTTCAGGATGTCAACTAACCTGCTCCTCTCCGCCTACCTCTCACACACCTTCCTGCAATGAAAGGCCCCACTGACAGACAAGACGTCCCAACTGTCCAGAATCAGCATGCAGCCAACAGAAAAAATCTGCAGACACCTACTTCCAATACTGCCTCTGTCAACTTCGTGGAACATGCCTTCTTAACTTATGGTCCTTCTCTGGAACTCTCCCTTATCACCAAACAGCTTGACGTAATCCAATTCGATTAATGTATTATGTCAAATGTACTTTTCCAATAAACTTGACTTCTCCAGTTATTCACATTTGTAGATTAATTCTACTTGCCATTAGTTTTACCACATACTTGTAATCTTCCTTAGTTTTATGCATTTAATTATTCTTCTTGTTTTATATTTTCTTTTAACTTCACCACGCAAATTTTTTATTACCCTTTTTATTATCCAAGCAGTTTCTCAATAAAATAGGGTTTATCTTTAATATTTTAATCACACCAAAATATTTCTGCTACATTTTCCAAACTTTGTTATTTCTTAATAATCGAAACAAAGTTCTTAACGATCTCAATTTTTCTACTTTTGCACTCTATCCCATAATGATATTTAATTTACATCTACCAATTTTATCATTTTATTACAATTTAGCATTTGTCATTCCCTTCAAACCTTAATTTTTAAAATATTTTATTATTTTCGAATCCATCTGTTTTTCAAATAGCCATTTTCCACTCAATTATAAATTCTCTTTTACTTTGTAATTGCATAATTATTCACATTCCCTCTTTATATTTAAATAGATCTATATTATTTTCAACCATTGTATGCCCTTAATAGTTTCTAAAATTGATTTTCTTACCCCTGTGTATATCATTACTATATATATTTTTTAAAAGTGTGTGTAAACCATAACATTTTTAGTTTACGACAGTAGTCGGTAGTATTACAGTTTGGATGATTTTGCTCTGTTTTTGTTACGGTTTTTAATGTCCAAGTTGATAGGTTTCTATGCATATGACCGATTCCAGGGCAGGAATGACTTGCGAGATATTTCAAACATGTGAGTACTTCTTCACCAGAATATTCTCATGTGTTTATTTAGCTACTGATATACTTTGAATTCATACCTGCTTTCTTTTATTGTTGGCTCTGTGGGTTTTGAGAGTAGATCTAACTTCGTTCGATAGCTTTCGAAAAGCGACACGGCGGAATTTTGGATTCGGTTTTGAGTAGGGTTGTGGGGGCCGCTTCTTTGAGATCTGGTTGACCATAGATCTTTCCAAAGTCATCGAATGCTAAGAAGTTTTTCTAACTTCATGAAGTGATGGCGTAGTTCAACCATTATTCAAGCCGTGCACATTTAGTTTATTCCATGCACGTGTTCCCCCCTTAAGTAGCGTTTTTCCCTTTGTGTTAGTAGTGCTAATTATGCAATTCGCGTTTAGGCCCGTTAGGAACCTAAGCCCGCTTCAGTTCATTCATCGGCGCTCGTATGCTGAATTTGGCCTGGGGAACATTTTATTTGTCAAATGGATCGCTCCCGTTCGTCATAGGCGGAAACTGCTTTGCAGATTGCTAAAATATTTCTTAGTTTTGAGCGGATTAAACCATCTGTTCTCGTGCGCCTTTTTGGTTTTTTTTCCTACCATGTAATGCTGTCAATTTTAAGGCCTCTGCGATGGCTTGATGCGTTAATTAAACTAACTAGTGTTTGAAGGTGTGTTCATCTTTCAGAAGGCACGACTGTATCATCGACACACCTAACGTTGTTGATAATTTTTCCTCTGATTTTTACACCTTTCCGTCTGCCGCTCGAAGCTTCTTGGAATATTGTTCTAGTATACCTTGAACAATGTTGACCACAAACGGTATACTTTGGAATTGTCTTAATAGCAGTAGCACTAGTATATGCTCGTCAGTAATTTGAGATCATAGCTGTTCACTCCTGGTAACCCTAAATATTCAAACAACTATTTATTACTGTAACTGTACTGTAATGTAGAAACTAATCTATGTTTTTTTCAAACTAATTAACTTTGCTCTCATACAAAAGGTATGTGCACCAAATTATTTTGGTTTTTCAATTTTTGACATACAAAATCTCAATAATCAGGACGCAAATAAATGTTTGTGCTTTCTTTTTGCCGGTCTGTTGCAGTTTCTATTCGAATAATTGTTTGACGTTGTGTGAACTTTATATATAAATAACTAACTTCTATATTAAAATATTGATGATTGCGATAAATGCTATATTATATTCTCCAGGCCCTGATTTTTAACATTTAAGCTCATTCTTATTCATAAATTCGTTATTCACATTTCCCTGCAGAATACCGAAGGTTTGATTTAATAGCAGGTACGTTTTGTAACGTCTAGAGAAACATTATTCGTTCTGAACGAACTTAACAGAATCAGAATCCCAGAAACTTCTCCAGGGAATAATCGGAATGGCTGCGAGCATGCCAGCTTTGATCTTTGTATTTACTCTACCGTAAATTACGATACAGGTTCCTACCAGCAAAAAGCTGATATTTGTGATATAGAGAATAATGTCTCTTCCAACTTATCCTCAATTCTGTTTTTATTTCAAAATGATATCCCATGATATACTTTTGATGTACATTTCAAAAACGCCTCCCAATCAAAACGAGCGACTTAGTAAGCTGTATTTAGAAAAAATGAATAACACATCTCAATGGATTTCACTTTCAGTGTGTGTGAAGTTTCAGATGTGATGACGTAACTGCATAAGCTTCGTATAGCTAGTGATGCCTGTAGAGGTCTAGAGATCAAGAATTTTGTCGAAATTCATGATGAGAATTGACTCTCATCGCGATCTCACCTGAAGAATTTCAGAATTTTTTGTTCTCGTGTTATTGAAAAGTAAAGAATACAAAGGAATGAAGGTAGCTCATTATTATAAAAACCAGTACATTTTTTCTATTAATGTACATTAAACTAAATTACTTAAAGAAAGGTTTAAAATGGTAAAATAAAAAACTATTGATCCAGGTAAAGTCACGTAAGGAGGCACAAATTAGTGCAGGTTGAAGTACGGCGCCGGAAAGTTCTAGAGACCCTGCTCAGTATCTTCTAAATGCAATAGTGTAGAAGATAATTGTCATTATGTGCAAATAGCAAATTTTTCCAGAGCAACTAACTACATCGGTTTTATTACTGTTAATTCGTCTGTTAATGAATATTACTTCTATACTAGAAATGCGATCCTGGGACGCATTAGATACCTATTTACTTCTACTATTGGTTAATTAGAAAGCAATTTACTATTATTGTTATTAAAGCTGACTTTATTTTGTCTATTTCAAAACTATGAGCATTTATTTTTAAAAGGTATTTCATATTCGTGGACGCCATCTTTGTTGCTTTCATCTAATTTGCCTGTATAAAGACAAATCTGTCATCCAGGTCAATGTGGCAATCTCTAATTTTTTCAACATTTTGTTCGACCTTTTTAGGTATTCTAAAACTTTCTTCAGCCTTCCGCGATGATTAAGTTAAACTTTTCTTCAAATAATTCTTATGCGTTTGCGAGATTGAAATTACCGAGTCCGTTGGGTGCAACATAATGTTTTACATTTGCCCATATTAATTCACTCGATTTAGATTGGGGTGGTGAGGTGATGATCCTAATAAATCATAATTGTGCTGGTTAAACTTAATGCTGGCACCGGATTATCCTTCACATTATGGTACTGTGCGTTGTTTATCATAATTACATTACTTTTTAAGACAAGAGAGCCAAAGGGGACGCAGCCACCCTAATCAAAAAACAAATTATGACTTACCAGCTACTGGAGTATAAAGAAGATTTTCTTACAAGCTACGAGTATTATGATAGAAGACTAGCATGAGCTTTTGGCAACCTTAGCTCTATACTGTCCACCAATCTATATCACAAATAAAGAAGACTTCGTTAACCACTTCCATTTGCTAGGAAACAGATTAATTGCGAGAGGTGGCTACAACTTTCGACATGCAGTGTGTGACTCCCGGATTTCGCCTCCCCGTAGGGGAACTTACAGATTACTTATTTGTCATAGCCACAGTAAATGCCACCATTATCGTAAAAGATTCACCAGCAAAATTCTTCAACAGAAGATCTGACTGCGGCTACTGTAGGGGGCTTTTACTGGAAAACCATCTAGACCTGAAGTTTAAACTAAAAAATAGATGAATTAGAGTTAGCAGCTTACAATTTCACTAAGATAACCCAGGTAGCTGCATGCAAATCAACCTCAGAAATCTCGACCAATGGAATAGAAAAACAACGTCCCATAGCAATGCAGAAAAAAATTTCTGAAAAAGTTTTCTGAAGAAGGTTAAAAAGGACTGGGCAATCAACACAATGCTTATCAGATAAATAACGTTACAACCAGGGCTTAACCGAACTTAAAGAGCTCGTCGAGGGTTTTTTTTTCAAGAGTACCTCGAAACCATGGACGCTACAGAAACAGACTACATTCTGAAAGACGATTAAAAGCATAAAATGCTAGAGCCAACTCATTCCTCTCATTCAAGGAAAAGATGGCACCTTAGCGCGTTCGGGCAAAGAAAAGGAAGAAGTCTTTGTTATTTATTTTTCAACCGTTATCATCGTTAATAACCCTTGTTGAAGAACTAGAAATAAAAAATGCCCTAGAAGCGCATAACCAAATGTCGCCACGTCACAGTTAAGAAAAACAAGAAAATAATGTCAACTTAAATCTCAAAAAATTTCTTGGCTTCAGCCTCATCACCGGACAACTATCAAAGATCTTAAAGGTGTAGTCATTCTTACGATAATATACAACTATCTTAAGCTATGAGAGACACCGTCGAAACAATTGCTAGACTAAAATGCAGTTACTCTGAACATACAGCGAAGTGTAAGGATTAGCGATGGAATAATACCATCCTCCACTGGAGACCATACCTGGGCAGGAGGAAAAGAGGACGTTTACCAACCCAAATGACAAATTATCTCAAGTTAACTGCAGGACTGAATTATAGCAAAACAGACACCGTTGGAATCCCAGGGGGGAGGTCTATGTTCAAATATGGACTGTAAAAATTGGAATTTGAGATTTGTGATGTTACGCTTAGGATACATTCCGGCTCAATTGTTTAAATATAGGGACATGAAGGTCAATAAAACAGCCAAATATAATTTTTCTTCAGCTGATTATAATCAGCATTAGTAACGTTTCGTTATATAAATAACTTCTTCAGACAAATTAATTGAAATAATATATGTAGTAATAAAACATTATCTTTGAAATCAAATAATTCATATTTCAAATATATCAAATATAAAATATTGTAATAGGTGGTACATTATGAAAAATTAACAATCAATAAGTAAAAATAATATTATTTTTACTTATTGATTGTTAATTTTTCATAATGTACCACCTATTACAATATTTTATATTTGATATATTTGAAATATGAATTATTTGATTTCAAAGATAATGTTTTATTACTACATATATTATTTCAATTAATTTGTCTGAAGAAGTTATTTATATAACGAAACGTTACTAATGCTGATTATAATCAGCTGAAGAAAAATTATATTTGGCTGTTTTATTGACCTTCATGTCCCTATATTTAAACAATCTGCTGTCAGCCGTTATCGTATAAACTATATTAATATATTCCGGCTCAATGGAAGATTTCTCAGGGGATTCTAATACCAAAGCCCGACAAACCAAAAAACAAAGTCTCCACTTACACACCCATCAGTTTTACCCTTGCTAGGAAAACTATTAGAAAAGTTGCGTGCAAAAATACTACAGCCAATAACACACAAAATTAAATTAATCCCATACGATCAATTCGGATTCAACAAGAGATATTCGACGATAGAACAGGTGCACATGGTAGTCGATACTGTACAGTAGATTTCCTGAACGATAACCAAGCCTTCGATAGAGTATGGCACGAAGCGCTTTTATTTAGGCTAAAGAAGTTAATACCACACAGCTACTTTACCATTCAGAAGTCATTCCTAGAAGAAATAACGCCCTCGCAGGTCAAGTATGGTCAAGAAATAACAGATCTGAACCCAATTAAATCAGAACTTCTCCAAGAGAGCAATTTAAGTTCAATGCCTTACCTGATATCCACAGCAGATTTTACTACGAACATACACCCTATTACTGCAACCTCTGCCGATTCCAAGGTCTTATTAGTAAAACACAAACCCCAACCGTAGTTACCACACCTAACCAACTGAACTCTACTTAATTTAAAAATGCGCCAAAAAGTGGCGATCAAGATTAGTGAAGCGAAATCTGTCCACATCTCAAAGGCAACACACTTCGAGTTTTTACTAATAATAGCGCCCCACTAACACAGGTCGAAGGCATACATGTTGTTTTCGAGTATGACTGCGTATCACCCGGACGGGTTTGGGAACAGCTGACCAGTTTAGCCATAAATTCAAGCTATCACTTCCAAACCAGTTGCTAATTTACAAAGTGACACTTTAACCAATATGGACAAATGGACATACGGTCTACAGTTATGGGGTCCGGCGGCAAATACAACCATTTAAATACATCTCTCTTATTAAAAATATCTACGAACAAGCCATCTTCCACATCAAAATAGACGACAATCTAACAACTGAGAATGTGACCTAAGCTGTTCATGTTGGAGCTAGAAAACGTATTCAAGCAACTGAATTGGGACGAAGAAGGTCTAAAAGTGGATGGCGTTCATTTAAGTCGCTTGAGATTTGCTGACGATATAGTCTTGATAAGCACTAATATAGAAGAACTCAACTCTATAGTGAAACAACTAAAACACCAATCACAAAAAGTGGGTCTCACAATGAACTTATATAAAACTAAAATAATGAGCAACGAACGAAGTAATATCACTGTCGACGACGTTGCTCTAGAAACAGTCGATAACTACGTATATGTTGGTCATACCATAAAGAGATAGGTAAAGACAGTCAAACGGCTGAAATTAAACGAAGGCTCAATTTGACATGGACAGCTTTTGGAAAATTGAGCTTTATACTACGAGATAAAGATAGACCCATAAACTTAAAACTCAATGTATACGATAGTTGCATACTACCAGTCACATATGGGTTACAAACAATAGCTATAACAATACAAACCATGGAACAGCTAAGTTTAACACAAAGAGCGACAGAACGAGCTATGCTAGGAATAACCTGAAAGGACAGAGTTCGAAATGATGGAATTCAAACTAGAACCGGGATAACGGACTTGGTGGAACGCGTAGCTACGTAGACCGAAATGGTGATGGGTCGGTCACGCAGCAAGGCAGGACTTTGGAAGGTGGACACAAAAACTATTGAATTAGATATCAAGATTAACTAAGAGGAGTGTAGAAAGATCCTCAAAAAGATGGATTGATTATGTAAAGAGCGTCACAGGCAAACAGTGGATGACAATTGCCAGAGATAAAGCTCATGGAAGCAACTGGAGGAGTCTTGTCCACCAGTGGACGAACAAAGGCTGAAAGAAGAATAAGAAGAAGAAGAAATAATGGAAGGTTCCAGGCGACAATGCTACATGTAATATAAGGTAAAGAACCGCTGAAATTTTACATGATTGAAAAGTGACTACAGTGAAAGATGCAATAAGCAAGTTTCGTGAAAAATACTTAACCATATTATCTTATCAGCCAAATGTTTGCGCAGTAAATCTACTAGACAACAGTGCAAAATCTTATAGACTAAAGCGGTTTAAGCTACCAGATTTGCCTCATAGATTCTAATGCCGTTAACTACTGGTTGTTTCGGATTACAATGCCATCACATGTATAGGAAGTAACAAATTAATTGTATTCAGTGGAATGTCATTTTCATGAAATTATTCATTCCATATATTACATGTAAAAACTGACCGTTGTATTAAAATAAATTTCAACCTATCATCTTATCCTATGCAGCAGCTAGTAAGATATGTTGGCTCCTGAATAATATAACGGTGGAGTAATCGTAGTTCAAACTGAAAATAGAGGACCAATCGTTACAATTACAATAATAATAAATGGACATCAGGCTTTTAAAATACTTGATGAAAATACCCCGATAAAGCCACTCGTAGTATTTATGTTAATCGCATAAGAAAAACAAAAGCATATACTCAATAATAACGATTATATTTAGTGTATTAAGAATATGTATTATATAAACTGAACCTTCAAGTAGCCTATATTGATATTAATCTGTTTTTAAATTACAAATTTGCGCTATTATGTATTGGAATATCAATAATTATTATTCTTAGAAAAATTATTTTATCTAGTTACTTGATTTCTGAAAAATGTATGTTCTAATATTCTTAATCACACTACTTAGGTCGACCAACTGTCAAAACCAATCTGGATTCAAGTGACACAACACCCAATCTTTACAACGGTACACAACAATATTAAAAACACAGTAACTAATTATTTCTTAATTAGTTCACCTTTTAATTGTCTTTATTTCGTTTCTAGTTATGATTTTAATAAGAAATCACCCACATTTTATTTGGTCCGTACAACGTTTCCAGATGTCAACCTCCTTTTAATCTGCTACTCGACCCTTCCAAGCACCTTCCCGCAATGCATAGTTCACAGACAGACAAGACGTCCTAACTGTCCAAGATCAGCCAACTCCACCTACAGCATTCAGCCAAAAGAGCAAACCTGGAGACATCTACTTGCTACCGCATCTGCTACCCTCTTGGAATGTGCTTCTTTTACCCGATGATTCTCCTCTGGAAGTCCCACTTAGCACCACACAGCTTGACGTAATCCACTTTGATTAATGTAATATGTCATATGGACTTTTCCAATAAAATTAACCCATTCTATTTCTTCAATGGTTCACTTTTGTAGAATAATTCTGCTATCCATTAGTTTTTTACCACATACCAATAATCTTCATTAGTTAGTTTTTGCTTCTTCTTGTTATTTTTAAAATTCCATTTTTATTCACCACGTAGATTTTAAGTATACCCTTTTTCATTAGTCAAAACATTTCTCAATAAAAACAGGGTTATTTTAATTATTTTGGATCACATCAAATTCATTTTACTACATTTTCGAAATTTGTTATTATCAATAATTAAAACAAATTTACTTAACGATATCAAATTCCTTTTTATACACTCTAGTTTTAATATATTTGAGTTAAACCTACTAAATTTATTTTTTATTTCAAATTAAGTATTTGGCATTCGCTTAAAACTGCAATTTATACAATATTATAATATTTTCAAATCCATCTGTTTTTCAAATAGCTATTTTCCATTCACATTCCCACCTTATGCCTGAATAAATGCAAATTAATTTTAACCATTGTAATCCCTTAATATTTTCTAAATTTAATTCTAACACCCTCATGGTTGTATTATTACAGTGTATATCGCACCCACATGATAATTCACTTTCGTAAAAATTTTAGTCTGACTAATTGAAAGTCTCATGCGATTGTGTAATAGGAAAATGTCCATTAGTTTATACAGTATGTAAGAGTTATTAAATTACCGTTTCGAATGCAATCGTCTTTAAAAGTTTGTTATAAGTTCCATTATTACAAACTTTGTACATATAGATGTTTAAAAGAAGTTCAATTTTTAATTATCTACGTTATTCTGTCAGCATAGATATTAACACAGGTTAAAGAGCATAAAACGTTAAAAATTAAGTATCTACTTTATAAATCAAGCCGATAAAGCTGTAGAGAATTACTTAGTACTTTAACGCTATGCCATGAAATTGACTTATCCCCTAGGTTTTTGTCGGATTTAGGTGTAACTGTAAACATTGAATGTCTATTTTAGATGTACCATTCCCCTTAAACAGCAATAACCAAACGCATTGTCATCATTTAGTTTAAAAACAGAAAATGTTAATGTCAAGCAAATATGCTTAGAAATGTTCTAAGTATGCACTTGCTGTTTGCAAATGTTTATCAACAATCTAGGTTTTGTGTTTCATTAACAAGTAATTAAGTAGATCAAAAGACTATAAAAATTGCAAATATCATCAAAATTTCCTAAAAATTTGTTTTGGTAGCCTAATAATAGGGAGCAAAAATATTCATGGATTAAATGTATGACTCTACATAATATGTTCTCACTTAATAATAAAATTTGCTTGTTGTGTATGATATTGAGCGCAAATAGAAATAAAAGACGTTGTTCGTAGATTGGATAGCTTCTTGTTGTCTAATATTAAATTGCAATACAATGGCTTGATAGTGACAAATGTTGTTTCTTGTTTTCTCTGAATAAAGAATTGGTTCAAATTTTAAAATGCAGTATATTTTTTGCTTTTTTACATCATATGAGACAATTTTTGATATAAGCAAACGAATTGCAAAAAGTCTCAAGAAAGCTAAATATACTATTATGAATTTTCGAAATTATTTGTTACTATTTTTCAAACGTCCATCCACTTGCGATGGTTATCGTTGCATATGCGGTCAACGCCTAAAATGTAAGTAATATTTTGAAATTTATTCTACAAAAGTCTGATTTGAGGCCAGCTTCTTTTACCATTGTTAAAATTTGTTCCCATATTCCAGTTCAATTCATTATGTATAACTTATGTGTCGTTGTTATGTTCTTATGTCTTCTATAAGCAAAGATAATCGCCAGGTGAATACTGCAAAATTGATTTAATTAGTAAGTAAATATTATAATATGGTCAAAAATTAAATTCAAAGAGTTGACCATAAAAAATGAAGCTGCTGCAGATCGAAGCTTGAGCATTTATACAATTACGAATTAATTTTTGCATCTATTAAATTGAATGTTTGGCTTGGAGCACTCTGTATATAAATACAAAATAATTAAATACATACGTGCTTTTTTAAATTGTGGAACTAATTGATTGCTGACCGCTATAGAGACTCCGGTAAATATATATTTTAGAACGTTTTAATAGTTATTTATGTACCAAGGTCATTATAAAGATGTTTATGCCCGCTCCAGGGTGACAAGTTAACTAGTCCGAGGGCTTGAGGGTTTGAAAGTCGCTCTAGGATAAAAACATCATGTATGTCTTAATAGATTAAATAATGGATTAGAAAGGTTATATTGGATGATCGACGACTGTTCTGAGCGCATCGAGGTACGTGATTTGCGTACCGTAGTAACTCATAATGCCCGCTTGGGTATTATGTATCGCATAGTATGCCTTGCATCCCAGTTGTTAAGAAACAATGATTTTCGTTAACCGTATATGCCACGATAACTACTGTGACCGCACATGCAACGACTGCAACTGCCATATTATTCGTTAGAAACTAATTTTTTCTCCAACCACACGGATAAGACGCCATATTGTCGAATAATTTCGTATAAAAAGTAAGCCATTTCGGGATGTTCACCAATTACCTTGGCAACTGCACAGTTTTCGATTCATATTTGCACTAGTACAAAAATTGACGCAAGATAGGGTTTTACATGTTAAATTTTAAATAAAAAACAAACGCTTAGTCAATATTCGGCATTCGCCGTCGTTGTTGTTTATTTTCCCCGTATAGTGATTGTTTATTTGAGCCATGACAGTTCTACAATATAATGTTTGATTCTAAATAATAAGTCATATTACCGAATTTATGAGTAGTTGGAGAAAAACTAGTATGTTTCATTCGCACAAAAAATGCGTTTTCGGGATGCGTAAGACTCGCCGGACTCCGCTGCGGGTCGTCCGGCGATCTGTCTTACTTGTCCCGAAATCATAAATTTTTTGTACTAATGAAACAAATAACTATTTATCATATCTCCTTATTGCAGCTGTAAGTGTTATTTGTTCAGTTCGAGTTTAGAGAATAGAAACAAACTATCTGAGATGTATTGCAAATATACAATTTTATTAAGTTTTAGTAAACAAACATAAGCAGTCCGTACTACCAAAAGAAGATTTAGTATACGATTGATAGGTGGACATTTAAAACAACAATTTTTATTTAACCAAGGGGTTCCCAGCTGTGTATGTTCAATTTTAAACTAGAAAACCAACTACGAGTATTAACGTTTTAGAAGGTATTTACAATTATATATTTATGATGCGATCTGTCGGCTGCCTACCTTAAAAAGTGAAATAATTCGATACATTTCGAATTGAGATGAACATTTATCCCTTAAAATTTTATGATGAAATTGAGGAGCTTTCAACTCTGTCTCTGTCTTCTACCATATGCATATGTCTTATTATCCTAATTGTAAAAACTATGTTTTTATTAACAGCCAGAGTAATTAAAATCTAACCCAACTTTTTATTTTCAGGTATTTTGGCGAAGTGGCAACAAGAAGAGGAACTAAAAACCAGTGAGATTTCTACTAATCTTAATTGTAGCCGGAATGGGATCCGGATCGTTGAAACAAAACCAGTACACCGGTGAAGATTGATTATTCAATTTCTCATTTTCTACGCAAATTGCCTTTAGAAGCAATGGAAGGTCCTCTGTTCCTCCAGAAACGAAATTAAACGGGGATGAGAAGAGTAGGAGAGAAACACTAAGCGAAGGTCAGGGCGAAGCGCAATGGATGAAAGACACGCTCCGAGTTCGGACGGGAAACACAGCGGAACGGAAAAACGCCCTGCTTCGATGACAGTTCACGAAGAAGGCGATATTTTGATATGTTACTGTGAAATCTGAAACAGATGGGAACATGGACTGTTCGATAAAGTAGTTGCGAATTTTGCCGGAAGTTTTGACAGCCGCTACGCGGACTCAAAGTGGACATGTATCGGTAACAGATGTATCTGCCTCTGGCTTGGACATTCGGTTTTTAAATAGAAATTCAATAACAAAGCTGCGCAACGTGCCCTAAATATACAATAACCTCCTTCCGATTTAAATTTCTTCTCCCTAACTCTTTAAGCAACTTTAAGTATCTAATCAAATCGCGTTTGAATGCTTTGGAAGTTTTGCTGTTCGTACAATATTCTAAAAATAGCCACGATGAACCGTGCAAATCTCGCACTCCGAGCCCCGAACAAAAATAAAATCAAATGAGAAATCAACAAAAGCCCATTTCGAATATCAAGAAGCAAGCTGGCCATGAAGCAGAAGCTGCTTTCTCGAAGGGGTTGGAAAGGTGCTATAGGATAATGACGGTGGGTGAATGGAAGCTACGTCATCGCTGGTGACGTCATGCGTGTGTTAGATAGATTATTAGGACACGTAATTACTACCGTTCTCGCGTTTTTCTGTGCGATGTGGGTGGTGGTATTCGTGACTCTTTGTGACGAGTCGGGGGCGTCGATTCCGGTACATAAATACAGCACTCGCGTCGTGAGGACTAAATATGGCGCCCTAAGGGGCATTATTGTGCATAGTCATCCACCAGTTGAAGCTTTTCTCGGAGTTCCTTACGCTACGCCGCCGGTTGGCAGCCTTAGGTGAGTGCTTTCAGTGGGACCACAGCAATTTTTCATTTTAATAATAATCTTTTGTACTTGAGGGTGGCCATCAATAAGCGGATGAACTGTGTACAGCCTTTTCCAGTGGGAACGATTCATTATTTTATCCCCTAAAAACAGGAAAACGCAAAAGGTTTCCGTCGGAATTTTAAACACAGTCCTTCAGTGTGAAACATTACATTATATTGTGAAATTATAAAACAGACATTCACTGGATCGGAAATAAGACCACCCAAAAGGGTTCTACTTTCCTCACAAAAAATATCTATTTTACAAATTTAGAGATAAAATCAGCTAATTATTTTTTTTTCACAACGTAAGTAAAGAATTTTGTCATGTTTGTCATTACACATGAGTCCTGCATATAACATAGCAAAATTTTTAGGAAAAATGCTATCTAACATAACAAAAAAGAACACCGTAAGTGTTAAAGATTCATGATCATTCAAAAAAATTATTGACAATAAAAAACTACCTAACAATCACAAATGATTATCACTGGATATTGTCTCATTATATACTAATATTCCCATAGACCTTGCAATATAAACTGTTGAAAATAATTGGGAAAAAATCAATGATTTCACAAAAATTCCAAAACAAGACCTTCTAAACATCTTAAAATTCGTATAACAATAAAATATATAGCCAAAAATATGGAGTACCCATGGGGTCACCAATATCAAGCGTAATAGCAGAATTAGTACTAATGGATATTGAAAATAAAACTGTTAAAAACAACAAACACATTAATTTTTACCAAAGATATGTCAATGATATTATGGCTGCAGAAAAAAATCATATTGAATCAATATTTAAAACTTTCAACAACTTTCATCCCAGATTAAAATTCACTATAGAAAATGAAAACAAAAACAAATCCATAAACGTTTTAGACCTAACACTAACTAGAGAAAATACAGGTAAAATTAGTACAAACTAGTACAGAAAACCAATCAAAACAAATATATACTTAAATTACTATTCAAACCCAACCATCAAATACAAAAAGTGTAATATCCGGACTAGCAGATCATGCCATTTTATTTTCAGATAAAAAACATCATAAAAGCAATTTAGATACCATAACCAACATTCTATTACCAGATAATTATCCTTTAGAATTTATCAACAAAATATAAAAAAACGAATAAAAATTTTACACTTACAAAACAATAATACTATATCAATCAATCTACAACCAAATTCTCTAAACGAAGAATTTAGCAATTAACAAAATATAACTAAAAAATGCACAACTATACCATAGGTACACACCTGGCTTATCAGAAAATATAGAAAAAGAATTTTAAAAAATCAATATTTCTACAGCCTTCCAAAATCATAATACCGTACAAAAACTATTTTACAAAAATTTGAAAGACAAAATAGACAAAAATTTAAAATCACATATTATTTACGAATTACAATGTAACAATTGTGATGCAACTTACATCGGACAGACAAAACAATATTTGAAAAGACGCATAACCCAGCACAAACAGTCATTACGAACAAAACACTTATATCCAAACAAAGCAAATACTGCCCTCTCAGACCACGCCATCGACAATTTACATAGTTTCAATCTAAACAATCCTAACATTTTACACAATGAAACACATTAAAAAACTGTTATTATTAGAATGTATAGAAATTAAAAAATCTCCAAATGCCATTAATTACAACACAGACATGGAAACCTCAAACAAAACTTATGATAACATTATTAAAAACAAGTAAAATTTTTGTAAATTAAATAACCTTCAAACTCAAAATAAAACAATCAATCTAAAAATAAATTAGAATCTAAAATAATTGTAAAAACAAACCATTAGTTAACCTGAGAAAAGTTTAGATACAATGAAAATTAATAATTAACTCAAGTCAAAACCAATAGATGGCACAGTATGTCAACTATCTCTAGAGTCCCTGTATATAGGTTACTAAGAGTTGGGCAAACCACGGGATACATTTTGATTGGTTTGGATCACTTTTTACAAGGCATGTGTGATAAATGTGGCCTTTTTACATATTTTGTAACATGTTACGACCGATAGTGTCACACATGCAATTCTAAATTTTAACTAAATTGGCCCTATATATTCCTAATAGTCGGTTCTAGAGATCCTAAGAATGATCAATGCTCTGAAAACTTTCCCATCAAAAGCGAGTTAGTAAGATTGGTTCCCATAACCTCTTCGTTTATGTCAAATCAGGCTGTTTGCCCAACTCTTAGTAAGCTATATACAGGATCTCTAACTATCTCTAGAGTCCCTATATATAGGTTACTATAGGTTAGTAAACTATATACAGGATCTCTAACTATCTCTACAGTGCCTTGATAGAGACAGTGGCGACAATATAGGCACAATTTGCCACAAAATGGCGGCCAATGGCCTACTAACTTTAATAAATTGAACGTTTTTGAATGGTCATGGTTACACAACGTATAAATAATATGTTGGTGGCACTGTAAGTGTATGCCAAATTCGAGGTTATCAGGTTAGGCTTTGCGTCAGTTTTGACACAAACTGACGAAAAATCTAACCTGATAACCTCGAATTTAACACAAACTGACGCAAAACCTAACCTGCTAACCTCGATTTGGTATAAACAAACAAAAGCATCAACAAATTTTTCCTCTTAATGGCGGCCGATTCGAGCGACCAATAAAAAAGAATACACTCTATTGTCGCCACTGTCTCATATAAAGTCACTGTAACTATCTCTAGAGATCCTGTATATAGTTTACTAAGAGTTGGGAATATAGCGGGATACACTTTGATTGGTTTGGATCAGGCATGTGTGATAAATGTAGCATTTTTGCATATTTTGTAATGCGTTACGACCGATGGTTTCATACATGCAAATCAAAATTTTAACTAGGTTGGCCGTATATCCCTAATAGTCGGTTCTAGAGATCCTAAAAATGGCCAATGCTCTGAAAACTCCCCCATCAAAAGCAAACTACCAAAATTGGTTCTCATAACCGCTTAGTTCGACACATGTCAAGCATCTAATTTGGATCAAAACTTTATCTCGAATAAAGCCGTTTGTCCAACCCTTAGTAAACTATATACAGAATCTCTAACTATCTCACGAACTTTGAACTTCTAAAACATGTGCATCTAGCTCTAATAAAATTGAAAATTTCAAGAAAATACACGTAAGTAACACATATTGGGGATGCTAGTTTAACTAAAAAACTGTTGTTTTACAGTATCAAAAGAATACTTGTCGAATAACCCAACAAGAGAAACTTGTAGAAAACCATAACTAAAATCCAAAGTGTTAATTAAACAAACAAATGAACAACGTCACTTGCTAGTAATTATAAGAAGACTGAAAAAGTGGGGAATCAACAAAATTAAGCCCCTCTCAACAATTAGTTTCTTGTTTTTTCATGCTGCACAATTATTTCAAGGTCAAACAACTTAACGAAAATTTGCATTTGCTCAATAATTTTGAACATTTTTAAGAAAATACAAGTAAGTAAACAATAATTTAAAGCGCCACATAAACTAATAACCCTCAATTTACAAAGAAAAAATACAAAAATAAATTAATTTCAAATAACTACAACTAAAAAAATTTTGGTGACAAGCATAATGGAACAACCACCCCGAAACCATTTTCTTAAAAAAAATATTGTGATTCTTAGCCTTCGAACCAGTTAAACTCACAATTTGATTATAAGAAGTAATTATAAAGTCAGAAACCAACAAAAATAAAACACACTTCAACCAACATTTAAATTAAACTTTCAGGTATAAAGACAAATATTAAAGATTTTACTGACCCTCTTGATCGTATTAAAATGAAGGAAGTGTGATCAAGGAAAGAAAGAGATAATATCCCACATTAAAGATGGATGCTTAAACAGAGAAAAAAATTACCAAAAAGGTTTTAACTCAATACATCATATCATGATTGTCTATCAAAATGTTCAACAATTTCACAAAAATTTAGCAAAATTACTATTGTAAGTAAAGACAAGATGCTAATTAAATACAAGTTTATCGCTTTAATTTTTTTTTAACAGCTACAAATATGAAAATTAAGACTGTTTTATCTAACGAGATCTTATCAACAATAAAAGATGTTACCATCCGAATACTTATACATTTTTGAAAACAAAAAGATTTGATATAATTGAGGATACTTATTCTTTCACAAGTCCAAACACTAACATGTATCTATATTTTACAGATGTAATAGTAAATGTCCCTTTGTCCCATATTTTATACCAATGTTTCTGATGAAGCTAACAATGAATTTGCGAAACGTTAAGATATTTTAAATAAAGATAATTTTATCCACAATCACCTTATAATTGAAGTTTTATCCACACGTATGAACCGTCTAAAGTACCACTTTATCCACTAGTGGAATAATGAAATTACTTTATTCCACTAGTGGGATAAAACCATGTCACTTACTACTGCATTGTTGGTAGCACTGTCAAGCTATGGCAAATTCAAAATTTGTAGGTTAAGTTATGCGTCAATCTGTGTCAAATAACAAACAAAACTTAACCTATTAACCTCTCGAATTTGGCATAGACTGACAATACACTTCAGTACTGCCAAACGTATAACATTTGATCTTTCGGTACTTTCCAAATGTTCACTATGACTTTTAATGGCTGTCAATACAAAACGTGTTTTTTAGATATTTATTGAATTGTTGGATAAAATGTTGTATTCCATTCATGTTTTAGTTGCGTTTTATCCACTTAAGAAAATTAAACACTCGAACTGTGGTCTCGCGTTTAAACATTCTTGCGTGGATAAAACACCATCTAAAGCACTTATACAATAAATAACTATTAATTATGTGTAATGACAAAAACGAAAAAATTCTTTACTTACGTTGTTAAAAAAAATTAAATTAGCTGATTTTATTTATTTATTTCGCACTCAGCCAACAGCCGTTAGGCCAATTATAGGCGTCGCTGTGCATTTATGGGGACTCCCAACCCCACTAACGACTGCCATGATTTTGTTATGACCGCCGGGACCAACTATTTCCGTGACAGCCGTATCACGAGGCGCCGAAAAATGCAACCGTGGAACTCCCATCCAAGTTCTGACCAGAATGGGCGTTTCTTAACTCTGCTGATCGAACGTGGACGCTTGTTCAGGCTACACCACCCGGGACCTATATCTCTAAATTTGTAAACTAGATATTTTTTGTGAGGTAGTAGAACCCTTTTGGGTAGTCTTATTTCCGATCCAGTGAATGTCTGATTTATAATTTCACAATCGCACAAACAGTTGTATTTCAAAAATAAATAATTACATTATATTTACACTGTTGGAAAACAAACTTTCAGTTACAATATAAAAAATGTGATTACTATCGATGATACCTACTTACTCGCGGGGCTTAAAGTGCGAGTGAGCGAGCGTTTTAATTCTGCCCCACTCGTGACTAAAGAATAGCTTTACGCACTTGTATCGTAAATTACTATTTTTAAATTATGGTTTTAAACATGGTACAATAGGAATAATAACCCCCGATTATTTTCTGTCAGTATCCAAATGTGTCTGTTATCATTAGTTTTTAGGTGACTTGTTTGAGTTTGTGCTTTTGACCTCTCGAACTGACAATTTAAACTGTTACATTTTGCAATTCTGCATTATTTTAAAAATATCGCTTATTTAACAAAAGCTTTCATACATAGTAACTTGAAATTACTCTTTCGACCTTCTGTCTCAACATTTTATCAAATTATTATGTATTCAAATCCATTGCTAAGCAAAATTATATAATCTACACTGAATTGCAATTTCACCAATAACATTTTAAGTTCTCGGGAGATAAGAAAGTGATAATTTCCAATGTATGTCATTTTCACTTTCTGTGACTAATAAAAATAAGCACAAGAATTCTCACTTTGTACAATAATTGTTCAGTTGAATTTAGAATTTTACCGTCACTGATTATAACACCTTTTAGTATCTACCTACATTTTGATCGTATTTTAAGTTATGATTTGGGGTTTGCCCGGTGATTCGAGTTGTCATGCTCAATAAACACCCAGCATTTTTTAGGTTTTCGAGCCTTATGTCTTGTGAGTTCAAATGGTAGCTTTGTAATAATTACGTCTGTTGGTGGCTCTTAAACCTTTATAAACCACCCATGATTTGGTCAGTATTGATCAAGTACCTTGTTAAATGGATACTTAGACAAACTTGAATTTTTCCTGTTTGTGCAACCATGCAGACTAAAATTTTGCAAGACATTGTAGCTTCCATCATCAGAGTTAAAGTTGCTCTAAGAGGTAGAGGTTTCTCAAATCATCTTTCTTGTGAATATTATTTGGGTGATTGTCTATTTCTTTAGTTTTACGTATCACTCGTGGAAAAAGTACTATCAGTTACGGCTGAGAATCACTTTTATGTTCTTGCAGCTTTAGATCAATGGAACGACTAGTCCAATGTTATATATACTACCCGACTCTGATATTCTGTCCTTGACTGGGCTGCACTCGTAACCCAACATTTTTTTGGATCGTAAACATAGTGTTGTTGCTACATCTCTTTATCAGTTCTGCCTTTACTGAAAGCTAGAAAAATTAATCTCTCGAGACATGCAAAAGACATTGGGTACACTTCTCCTTCTATTGTTCCAAAATGTCCAGAACATAAAATCAAATGAAAGCACACACAAACGCATTACAAAATTAGTCGCATCTGAGCATACTTTTAAAAATGGACACACCTTAAAATATGAGCACGCCATGCCATAGTACCTCACTACCGTCCATGTATGATACGTGACGCTATATAAACAGAAAAACATCCTAATAATATAAACAGGGAACATAGTTTTATACTGTTTTCATTTACGAACAAAAACGTTACAATCACATTCCCTGAACCGGTTACGTCTCGCCGGTTCTACGAGCACTGGACTTGAATGACCAATCAGCATTGAGCCGTTAGTCACAACTGGCAGAGACCGTTATAAATACTTTCACACCGACATATAGCTCTCTACCGAGCTCTCTGAATATGTGGTTAGCACGTCTGCTTAGCATTCGGGAGGTCGTAGGTTCGGTACCCGTGACCGTCTGCTCTGATTCAGAATTTTATGTGGTTTTCCTGAGTCAGCAGTATACCTTTCCTGAAGCGAATGTCGAGACCGTACTTCTCCATCTTTCGTGGCCTCTCTTCCATTCTCCACTCTTCCTTTCTCTAACGCAACCCGAAATTTCCGTTATTGGCTGAAGAAGGACGCAATGTTTCTATAGCAGCCCGCCCCCAGTTAGGGGAATTGAAATGACCTTGTACCTTTTATAGAGCTCTTAGAGCAACTGTGCTTATGATTATGCAAGCTACAATATCTGGCAGAACGTTAGCCTGCATGGCTACACGAACAGCAAAAAACCAAGTATACGTAAAGTACGTTTTTTTCTATAATAACTGTCAAAGTGTTACAATGTTGGTAGATATGTGATTAAAACGCTAGGAAATTTTTATGGCTCGTGTTGGTAGAACTTTTTCAAAATTATGGTTATGTGTGAATTTTGAATGTCAAAGTTTCTTAATTTGAACTCTTGACAAATTTCTTTTTTTAACATGGAATCATCATCATCATCAATAAAATCGGATAAAAAAAGAAAACCAAGAAATATTTTAAATGCAAAAATGAAGCAAGCGATATTAAATTATGACATATCTGTCAAAATGACAATAATTTTTTTAGTGGAAGAAAAGAACTAAAAATCTATGTACCAACGTTATTAAAACTAGGGACCCTGCAGGAATGCAACTTATTCCCTAGAAAGTTGACCTTGAAAATTATTACAGAAAAAAAATTTACTTTAAGTATTTATTAACATGGACAACACTTTGAGTGACAGTGGACATAATTAGGTATTACAAACATATTCAATTTGACCTTGAATATATGTGGAAAATATTCTCCTGAAATACAACTCGATGAATTAGTGTTTATTTTCAAAAAACATTTTTGTTGAACTCAATCACTTTCTTTAAGGAAAAACCGTTTAAAGTAAAATCAAGACATTTATTAGACAGATTTCGCAATTTTAGCTTCAGCGATTTTTACGGAATCTGTATTCGAGATCATGACAAATATTTATTTTAGTCTGACAGTCGCATCGCTCGATTATTAATCACCACATGTGTTATTTTTGCGGAGAAAACACAATTCAGTAAGAAGTTGAAGCACGAAAATTATTTTTAATTGGTTTTTAAATGCTTTCGTGGCTTTAGCAATTGGAATCGGGCTCTATGTGACCATTCACAGTTGGACACCAAACTAACTGTACTCTACTCAGAACCACAGACCTAAGAGATAGAGTAACAAGGTCAACACATCACCAAGACATACACCTCACACAATGGTTGCTGCGCAAGCACAAAAGGCGCGCTCCAATTTTGTAACGTAAATCCTGGGCAAGTTGAGCATTGCACCGACAGATGCAAGCGTATAAAGCAACACTGCAAAGTGAAATGAGGTCACTGACCATACAAATACACACATATTTTAAGTATTATGCATTCTTCTTGTTCTCCAACCACTCGATATGCCCACTGGTGAACATACGACCCTTCAATCTACTTCCATGTATTCTTGGTAACTTGCATATTTTTCTCCCACGACGTTGAATTCCTTTTTGAAATTTGACGTTTGGGTATTAATCAAATTACTTTGGTATTACAATACTTGAGTAGAAATAAATGGTATTTTTGGTGTTTTCCAATGAATCTACTCTTATTAAATGCTCAATTTCTTATTGACGATTTGATTGTATTTGGAAACATGACTTAATAATTATAATTTATCAGTCCCGTATTCCTTATAAATTGCTGTTTAAGTTTGCAAAATGTGTTACCGCAGTGTATCTGGTAGTGTAATTTTTAAATATCTCGTTAATTATTGTGCTCAATCCAACCTTTTTCGGTATTTCCTTTGTCCATGACGATGGTTTAATCATTTCAATGGGAATGTTTTTGAATCATCTTGCAGACTTCTTTACCTGCCAATTTGTATTCAACGCGAGGAACAAACAGTTGCTGATTAGGTTATTAATGCGTTTTCTATGATTTTGTAATGAAGTCAAACTGAACAAATACTAGCCTTTTGCTCTGGGTGCAGCTTCTGTTACCTTCTTGTTTGTCAAAATATTTGAGGAATTTCTAGAAGGACCCAACTGTTTCAACCTTGAGGGATTTTTATTACCTTCAGACTTTCTTTTTCTACCGCCTTCAGTATTTCTTCTACATCTACTTTTCGAGTCATTTTCCAGTTTCTTCTCTGAACCACTACTAGAAAAGAAAATTCAGTCTGTCTTTACGGATTATTTGAATCAGCTCCTGCATTAAAATGAATAAATAGTTGTTCTGCAATTGTATAGAATCCTAAGTCAGTAAAGTTTGCGTCGTTGTCAATAGATTGAGTTATGTCTAAAATTTTACTTGAAATTGGCAAGACTGTAAGTCTATGTCAAATTGGAGGTTAGCAGGTTCTGTTTTGCGTCAGTTTGTTTCAAATAACAAACAAAACCTAACCTGCTAACCTCGAATTTGACATAGACTTACAGTCTTGCCAATTTTAAGTAAAATTTCGGATTGCCAATAAATATCACATTAGCGGAATTGTGTTACTAACCTCAAAGTGACGCATATGACAGAGGAACAAACATGGCGGACGTGGCGGTACTCTCCTATATCTACTGACTCTGCAATCCATTAGAGTTCCTAAATATTATACAATCCATTACAGTGGCTTTATACAAGACAGTGTGGCCATAGGGATGTCTTCGCCGCTATTGGTCGACGCAAATATCCGCCATTAACAGGCAAAATATTTAGTTACTTCTAAGTTGTTCTCAAAGAGTTTGGTAGAACCTGTTCATTTGGTTATGGAAGAAAATAAAACCTTTCAAATCTGACAACTGCAAATTGTCAGTGTCAAATAATTCATTAGCGTCGCAAGCGGGTGAAATTTTATCATCTATTTCCCTGAAAAACTAATATTCTGCACAGTATTTAAATGTGACAATTTAGAATTGTGCTATTGTTGTACTAATGCGCAAGATGCGTTCGACTTGGAATGTATGATAAAGAGATTACATTGGTGCTACGATGAATGGGGCTTTAGCATAAGTTTAGAGAAAACGGAGTATCTACTTAGTAATCAACTCGGAAGCACAATATGAAGTCTTAATAAATGAAGATGTCGCAGTAAGACAAGTAGAAAGGTTTAAATACCTCTGTGCTAGAATACAATCGATGAAAAAGGTTTGGGAACAGAAGAGATCAGAACTCGAATAGTACAAAGAAGATAGTGGGATGCTTGAAATCAATTTGTTGGGACAATACTACCTCTAACAAAAACAAAAAAGTATAGGTGAAGTAATGGTAGAGTCAAGGGTAATACCACAAGTAGTGGATATATTTTTGACAAATATTTTGCCGTTTCCATGTAAATTATTGCGTTTAAATTTGACGAAACAAAATCATATAAAAAATGTCACGAGCCGAAGGCGAGTGACATTTAAGTGTGATTTTGTTGAGTGAAATTTGCAATAATTTCTATGGAAATGGCAAAATATTTAAATAATATTAATCCACTTCGAGTGGTATTTGGGACGACTATTTAACAATATTAATACATAACGATTAACTTTATTGAAAAATAATCTAACAATTAATATTCATCCTCGATTAAATTCAGCAGAATACTTCCAAAACACAATATTTTAAAATTTTTAACGCAAGCCAAACTTCACACAGTTTGTTGGTGCTTAGTTTTACGTAACCTAGCGATATCGCTAAGAACAGAACATCGTTGCTAAGCGATATTTCGCAACAAGGCTATTTAGTTTTTGAGTACGTACATTGTTTTGTGAATATTTTGCATGGTGGCCAATATTCAGTGATATACTGCTGTTATTGGTTAAAAAAAAGCAAATGTCTGCAATATGTTATAGTGTTGAATAGTCGATGTTATGTTATGGCAGTGAGGTATGGACTGTAACAGCGGAAATGAAACGAAGACTAGACACAGTTCAAATGGACGAAAAAGCGGAAAGGTATCGAGACGAGATAGAGTGACGAACGAGGAAATAAGACGCAGAATGGAGGCACCAGAATGAGTTGTGGACAGAACTGAACGGAAAGCGTTAAAATGGTTTGGTCATCTGATGAGAATATAGGAGACGACGTGGCCTATGAAGATCTTTAAAACGTCGCCGCCGGGTAAGAAAAAAAGAGGTAGACCACACAAACCGTGGAATGAGGGTATTCGGAGAGCCATGGAGGAGAGGAACCTGGAAGAACACCAAGCACAGGACAGGGAGGTTTGGAGACGGGGGACAGGAAGACGGGATTTAGCTGTATTGTAAACTACCATAACTGAAACCGGTTGTAAACTTCATGCAACACCTTAAAGCACCACCAACGAACGCCAATAAAAAATGTCAAACGCTTAAACATAACACTGCAAGTGCAGCTAACATCAACTAGTTAAAATAACTAACGCCAAAATAATGACCACTCAAAAACGTTCGATTATTTCTAAAGGCACTGTATATCCCTAGGCTCAAATTTGCCTGAAAATGGCCGCCAATAATCGTATGGCCACACTGTCTTGTATATAGGCACTGTACAATCCATTACAGTGGCTATATACAAGACAGTGTGGCCATTGGGATGTCTTCGCCGCTATTGGTCGGCGCGAATATCCGCCATTAACACACAAAATATTTAGTTACTTCTAAGTTGTTCTCAAAGACGTTGGTAGAACCTGTTCACTTGGTTATGGAAAAAATAAAACTTTTCAAATCTGACAATTGTAAATTGTCAGTGTCAAATAATTCATTAGCGTTGCAAGCGGGTGAAATTTTATCATCTATTGCCCTAAAAAACTGATATTCTGCACAGTATTTTAATGTGACAATTTAGAATTTTGCTATTGTTGTATAGCACAAGATGTGTTCGACTTGAAATATATGAAAAGGACATTACATCGGTGGTACGATGAGTGGGGCCTTTGCATAAGTTTAGAGAAAACCGAGTATTTAGTAGTCAACTCGGAAGCACAATATGAAGTCAATAAATGAATATGTCGCAGTAAGACAGGTGGAAAGGTTTAAATACCTCGGTGCTACAATACAGTCGATGAAAAAGTTTGGGAACAGAAGAGATCAGAACTCGAATAGTACAAAGTAAGAAGATAGTGGGATGCTTGAAATCAATTTGATGGGACAACACTATCTCTAACAAAAGGAAAAAAAGACTAAGTGAAGTAATATTAGAGTCGGTGCTATGTTATGGCAGTGAGGTATGGACTGTAACAGCGGAAATGAAATGAACTAAACACAGTTCAAATGGACGAAAAAGCGCAAAGGTATCGAGACGAGATAGAGTGACGAACGAGGAAATAAGACGCAGAATGGATGCACCAGAATGAGTTGTGGACAGAACTGAACGGAAAGCGTTAAAATGGTTTGGTCATCTGATGAGAATATAGGAGACGACGTGGCCTATGAAGATCTTTAAAACGTCGCCGCCGGGTAAGAAAAAAAGAGGTAGACCACACAAACCGTGGAATGAGGGTATTCAGAGAGCCATGGAGGAGAGGAACCTGGAAGAACACCAAGCACAGGACAGGGAGGTTTGGAGACGGGGGACAGTAAGACGGGATTTAGCTGTATTGTAAACTACCATAACTGAAACCGGTTGTAAACTTCATGCAACACCTTAAAGCACCACGAACGAACGCCAATGAAAAATGTCAATGCCCAAACATAACACTGCACGCAAAGCTAACATCAACTAGTTAAAATAACTAGCACCAAAATAATGACTACTCAAAAACGTTCGATTATTTCTAAAGGCACTGTATATCCCTATGCTCAAATTTGCCTGAAAATGGCGGCCAACAATCGTATGACCACACTGTCTTGTATATAGTCACTCTACAATCCATTACAAGACAGTGTGGCCATAGATTGTTGGAGGCCATTGTCAGGCAAATTTGAGCCTAGGGATATACAGTGCCTTTAGAAATAATCGAACGTTTTTGAGTGGTCATTATTTTGGCGCTAGTTATTTTAACTAGTTGATGTTAGCTGCACGTGCAGTGTTGTGTTTGAACGTTTGACATTTTTCATTGGCGTTCGTTCATGGTGCTTTAAGGTGTTGCATGAAGTTTACAACCGGTTTCAGTTATGGTAATTTACAATACAACTAAATGCCGTCTTCCTGTTCCCTGTCTCCAAACCTCCCTGTTCTGTGCTTGGTCTTTCCAGGTTCCTCTCCTCCATGGCTCTCCGAATACCCTCATTCCACGGTTTGTGTGGTCTACCTCTTTTTTTCTTACCCGGCGGCCACCATTTAAAGATCTTCATAGGCCATGACGTCTCCTCCATTGTCATCAGATGACCAAACCAGTTTAACGCTTTCCGTTCAGTTCTGTCCACAACTCATTCTGGTGCATCCATTCTGCGTCTTATTTCCTCGTTCGTCACTCTATCTCGTCTCGATACCTTTCCGATTTTTCGTCCATTTGAACTGTGTCTAGTCTTCGTACATTTCCGCTGTTACAGTCCATACCTCACTGCCATAACATAGCATCGACTCTACCATTACTTCACCTATTCTTTTTTTTTGTTAGAGATAGTATTGTCCCATCAAATTGATTTCAAGCATCCCATTATCTTCTTACTTTGTAGTATTCGAGTTTTCATCTCTTCTGTTCCCAAACCTTTTTCATTGATTGTATTGTAGCACCGAGGTATTTAAACCTTTCTACTTCTCTTACTGCGAAATTTTCATTTATTAAGACTTCATTCATATTGTGCTTCCGAGTTGATTACTAAATAGATACTCCGTTTTTTCTAAACTTATGCTAAAGCCCCATTCATCGTAGCACCAATGTAAACTCTTTTTCATACATTCCAAGTCGAACCATCTTGTGCTATTAGTTACAACAATAGCAAAATTCTAAATTGTTACATTTAAATACTGTGCAGAATATTAGTTTTTCAGGGCAATAGATGATAAAATTAATGAATTTACAATTGTCAGATTTGAAAGGTTTTATTTTCTTCCAAAACCAAATGAACAGGTTTTACCAACCTCTTTGAGAACAACTTAGAAGTAACTAAATATTTTGCCTGTTAATGGCGGTTATTCGCGTTGACCAATAGCGGCGAAGACATCCCTATGGCCACACTGTCTTGTATAAAGCCACTGGACAATCCATTAGAGATCCTGTATATAGTAACTATATACAGGGTCTCTACAATCCATTAGATACCCTGTATATAGTTAGATAAGAGTTGAGAAAACACAAAAGTCAGCGGCCAAATTTGATCCAAAACGTGCATGCTCAGAAATACTGTTTGTAAGTCACTAGATCGTTTTATCTAAAAACGTTTTTAAATTTCTGCTGCTGCTTCAAAGCACTCAAAACATAGCGTGGAGTACTGTTTGTATCAGAAATAAGTAACTGGTGTTAAAAAACTGAAATATGTATACACATTTCGTATATCAAATATCTGAACATTTCCTAAAACGTTAGTTTTAGCGTGTTTAAGGCTTCGAACTGCTCTTTAGTAAAAATTTTTTTGAAAGCTTTTTCGAGTTTCTCGTTTTTATTCTTTTCATTGTGTAATTTCTTGCACATGATAACGTTATTCTTTTTTAAATTGATAATTTGTGTTTGCATGCGGGTTATTCATTTTGAATGGAAAACGCAATCCTTGAATTCCTATACCAAAGAAATTCATACGTGCTTTGGGTAGCTAGCAGCTTCCTGTTTATTGCTATTTCTGTCTTCAAAGCAAAATTCAAAGAAAGGTCCAGTGGAAAAGTCATCTTTAGGATTGAAGAAAATTTCATTTTCAGGTCTGGTTATATGATATGTAAATGAAGGCGGCAGCACCTTTCAATTTCCTTCTGTCATCCACACGTACTTCTTCCCACTGGTTTTCATTAAAATGGATTATTTTTGATATGCTCCTCTTAGCTCTCCGTTTGTAAAATTGTTTTCATAGAAAACCTTGTATTGTATCACCGAGGTATTTAAACCTTTCTACTTGTCTTACTGCGACATCTTCATTTATTAAGACTTTATACTGTGCTTCCGAGTTGACTACTAAATACTGCGTTTTCTCTAAACTTATGCTAAGGCCTCATTCATCGTAGCATCGATGTAATCTCTTTATTATATATTCCAAGTCGAACGCATCTTATACTGTTACAACAATACCACAATTCTAAATTGTCACATTTAAATACTGTGCAGAATATCAGTTTTTTAGGGCAATAGATGATAAAATTTCACCCGCTTGCGACGCTAATGAATTATTTGATACTGATAATTTACAATTTTCAGATTTGAAAGGTTTTATTTTGTTCCATAACCAAATGAACAGGTTCTACCAACCTCTTTGAGAACAACTTAGAAGTAACTAAATATTTTGCCTGTTAATGGCGGATATTCGCGTCGAGCAATAGCGGCGAAGACAACACAATGGCCACACTGTCTTGTATATAGCCACTGTACAATCCATTAGAGTCCCTGTATATAGGTTACTAAGAGTTGGGCAAATAGCGGGATACATTTTGATTGGTTTGGATCACATGAATGATCAATTCTCTGAAAACTCTCCCATCAAAAGCAAGTTTTCAAGACTGGTTCCCATAACCTCTTTGTTCGACAAATGTCAAATACCTAATTTGGATCAAAAATGTATGTCAAATCAGGCTGTTTGCCCAACTCTTAGTAAACTATATACAAGATCTCTACAATCCATTAGAGTTCCTATATATATAGGGACTCTACAATCCATAGTGGATGAAGTAAATCCGATTTGTGACGATCCAACGTGACGCCCGCATGCAGCTTAATGGGTTTTTAAATGTGCTATTCTATTCGACTAGTAGGACTTCTACAATTGAAATTTCTTCATAAATCATATTTTATTATGTTCCTCCACAGAAACTGTCGTAGTACGGCCCTTTCATTTGTTGACGAATCTTTATCTTTTTTTTTGGCTGTTATTCTAGAGAGTTTTGATTACATACTCTTTAAAACCAGTTCTATATCTTCTGCTAAAATTTCCAACTTTTAAAAAATCGGTGCGTGTTTAGAAACTGCTGTATTTACATCTACTTTGTAGTTCTTAGATTCTCAGAAGTGTATAAACTGATTTCAATGAGATTACTTGTTTTTAGCTGTTTTTTAAACCATTAGTAATTGCTTCGAGAGATGTAAAGAATCCCAAATCAACCACTCTCCTATTGCTAATATTAATTCTATTTTCCGCCTATCGTACTAGAACTGACACATTATTGACAAAATTATGTTGAGTAAAGTCAAATATTCCATTACATCAGCCATTGCTAGGTAAATTACAATAAAACTGTACAGAATAACTCAAACATTCCATTACATCAGCCGTTGCTAGGTAATTTACAATACAACTGTACAAGAATAATATTCTCGGCCTAGGCAGGGAATATTCGAGTACTATTTCTTAATTTTTTTAATTACTCGTATCGATCGGCGGAAAAATAGTATGTGTATCTTGGACAAAAAGCAACATTCCCAGACTCCTGTGTTGTTGGGCTCGCATTCGCATCGCCCAACAATATTCACAGTCGTCTGGGAATGTTACGCTTTTCGTCCTAGATACACAATGTAATATTGTCTCTCTAGGTGTTTTTCTACCAACCATAATTATTAGTATTATAAGAAATAGACGTAAAGAGGAGAATTGGTCTCAGACTCTGATGTTTAGCCAGATTTGGAAAAACTAATGTTCTAGTAAAGGGCCAAAATAAGGTAATACAATTTCCTGCTTCCTATCATCACTGAAGTAGCTTAGTAATTAAGTACGTAGATTTTAATTTCGAATTGAGAAAACAGTGTACGTGGTATATGAATTGTATTATCACATATTTAAAAATAAAATATCTCCGGTTTTCAGGAATGAAACACTGGCTTATCTTCTCACCAGGTATTTTCCGTGGTAAGGCAGCTATGTTAAAAACTGTGGAATAACGTTACTCCATGTTATTTTTAATTTTTCCTCTAGATATTTGGATGTTTAGAATTTTAATTTACAATTTAGATTTGAGCTTTGAGAATTTACATCGAGGGTTGAAGTTTTATATTCAAGGTGGGATTTTAGACTTCTAAGGGCTAGGATTTACATTGTTTACCCAGAATTTAATCTATGTACATGTCGTTAAAGAGATTAAGGTTCTAACATTTTAGCAAGGATTACAACGGATTTGCCTGTATTGAGTTTTGAGTTGCTTTTGTAAACAGATTGAATTCTAAAAGGGTATTAATTACGCTACATCTAAGGTGTTTGTGCTATTCTAACATACAATTATTTATTTAAATTATAGCAAAAATATGCGAAATCAATTTTAAAATTCTATCAATTTTATATTTCAACTAGACTACACCACTTCGTTACAACTACTTTTACGACTAGCTATGCTCGAGGTTTTTTCAAAAAATTTTCCCTGTTAGAAGTTTTTATCTTAAAAGGGCCTCAAGCAGAGCAAACATTAAGACTGTGAAATTCTACCTGGTGCTTCTAAATTCAATCTATTTTTTGGCAGCCCCAGTTCTTGTTTCAAGAAGTCATATTAGATTTTCGGGCTCAAAATGCCCATTATGAATTCCGTCCGTATTTCGGCCTTAACTTTTGCTGTTGGAGATTTATACTCCGATTTCGAGGATTCATGTTCAAATTTGGCAATTCTATTTTTCTGTTAACGGTGCAAATCCGTGTTTCCCATTCCGTGCCCTCTTATTAATTTTTTATAGCGAATATAAATTCGTACTTAGGTGGCAGCATTTGCGTCTATTACGGGCATTTTCGTGGAATAGTAGACCCCCCATTCAAAAGTATAAGTTGTAATAGTCTTTAATAAGGAGCTATAAAGTAGAAAACGCTTTCGACTAAAATTTTGTTTGAGAGCAACGTTCAAATCTACTCTTTTCATTAAGCCTCAGTGCTTTCGTATTAGATGGAATTAATACATTTTATCAATATCAAGCTTTCACTTACAACGTCACATTTGCTCCATTTTTTAATATATATGTACAGGGTGTTTGTAGATCGCTAGACAGCCCGTAACTTCGTTAATAATAATAGAGATATCTAGAAAAAAAACTTTTTATATTTTCAATGCCAGTAAATAGCCTACAAATTATCGTACACCAATTTAAACCATGTACTCCTACTTTTACGTAGTGATACACAACTTTGGTTTTTTTAATCTTTGAAATCAGCGCTAAAAATGCTTAAACTAAAATTTTGAAACTTATTATTTTTGAAACATTTGAAAACATTTAAATAATATTTACATAAAGTAAGCCATGCCTAACAAAAAATCACTAATAATCGAATAAAAAATGCAAAACCAATTCCACTTGGCTCTAAAAATTCCTCGTGACCGGACTATCTCACCAAACCTTCTAAAACAATTGAAAACAATGTTTTTACTCCCATCGTCTAAAAGACGAAGAAAGTATTGTACTCACGAAAAATCACCTTCCGTTATTTCTTCAGATCTTCACGTTTCAGCGTCGCTAGATAACGAAAAAGAGGTTTTCTTAATTCCGTCTGTCTGTCTCTGTCTGTCTGTCTGTCTGTCTGTCTGCCTGTCTGTCTGTCTGTCTGTCTGTCTGTCTGTCTGTCTGTCTGTCTGTCTGTCTGTATGTCTGTCTGTCTGTATGTCTGTCTGTCTGTCTGTCTGTCTGTCTGTCTGTCTGTCTGTCTGTCTGTCTGTCTGTCTGTCTGTCTGTCTGTCTGTCTGTCTGTTAGTGGTATAACTCAACTATTTGTTGAAAGACAGCGATATTTTGCATGCATATTATATGGTTATAAGGTGGGCACCTTAAAAATACAATTTTATGTGTTTTTGCTTTACCTCAGAACTACGAGGGCTATTTTTTTCCAACATCCAATGCAGTTAGAATTAAAGAACAGAACGAATATGAAACACTTACTGTATAGAAAATGTAAGTACATCTCTCAGCTACATTTCTACATAATTTCCATTTCTATGAAGGCACGAGTTTTTCTATGCTCTTCTCAAATAAAGTTGCCGCCTGGTCACTCAGCCAACCATTCATATGGGATTTCAGCTCCTTCAATTAACTTTTTGTATCATTCTTGCACACAGCCGTCGCTCATAAACTGTACTCAGCTGACTATAAATTTTGGCTATAATTATACTCGATGCATTCAGTCAGAAGAAACCGAATTATGGTTCACGGCTCGCAGTTCACACTTAGCGACCGTAGTAAGCCGTAATTCGCCTTGTTCTGGCTTAAGACTCAACACTGAAGGGTACAATGCAGCCGAAATTCATGTTTCATTTAAGTTTGCGAGAATGGTGCAGAAAATCAATAAATTTGAAAATCAATGTGAACGATTGGCTGAGTAATCAGGTTGCAACCTTCTTTGAGGAGGGCATAGAAAAACTCATCCCACGGTTCAGGTTTTCATAAAAATGCCGATTATGTAGAAATGTAGCTGAGAGATGTATTTACATTTTTTATACAATAAGTGTTTTATATTCATTCTTGTTTTTTATTCCTACTGTGTCGGAGGTTCACAAAAAAACCCTCGTAGATACAAGTAATAATTTGTACATAGCTCAGGCGTTATCATTGGTGAAAATGAGACCTAACAGATACAGGGTAAACATCACAAATTGGATAGAATTGTATGGTGCTTTATAACGCAGCAGAAACTCGTCCGCTTCGAGTACGCCCGTGTCTCAGTTATTTTTGCTACAGAGTTTCATTAAACATTTGAAAACTACAATAAAAGAGCTTTCTAGCGATGTACCATATTAGCTACTTCGTTTAAAAGTAGCGTTTAAAAAGTCAAAAATACGTAATACATAATCAGTGCCAAATAGATATTTATGCATTAAGGGAGATATGAATATATTTTTTCCCTGAGGTTGACATGTGTTACAGACCGAGGGCCTCTGGTCCGAAGGTAAAGAACATGAATATCTCCCGTGGTGCATACAATATTTTCTCTATTAGCATATTCGTAAGAATAGTATGAATTTTCAAAATGTCATAATGACATTTAAAATTAGAATCTGTAAGTAGGATTGCCTCATTGTATGGTTGCTAAGACGTTAATTGTAGTTGCATTGTTACCATGAGTTTGAGGGAGAAATAATTTGACAAGTCCCTTGGGAGTTATGACTGGCTTTTCATATTTTGTTTCTATGACGAAAATGTACAATATCATGTTGCTAGTAGATAAAATTATTTATAAAAGCGCGCTTAAACTCAAATTTTGAAATTCATTATTTAGAAAATAATAATATTTATCTTAGGTAGGCCATGACTTACGAAAAATGACTAGCAATGGAATAAAAAATGCAAAACAAATTTCACTTGCCTCTAAAAGTTTCTCCTGGTAGAATTATGGCACCAAAAGTGAAAATATGTTTTTTTTAATGAAATCATATTATTTTAAGTATTTTTGACTTTTTAAAAGCTACCTTAAACAAAAAGCAAATGTGATACATCGTTTGAAAGCCCTTTTATTGTACTTTTCAACTGTTTAATGAAACTCATACTGTTAAATTAAAAAAAAACTAGTTTTATATTGTTTTAATACGTTTGGTGTGATAGATCTGGCATGAGGAATATTTAGAGCCAAGTGGACTGATTTGCATTTCTTATTCGATTTTATTAGTGATTGTTTCTAAGGCATATCCTACTTTTGGTCAAAATTTTTTCAAATGTTTTAAAAATAATGAGATTAAAATGTTAGTTTAAGCATGCTATCGTTAAGCATTTTAGCGCTGAATTCAAATATCTAAAAATATACGCGCTATTTCATATAAAAAACTGAAGTCGTGTATTACTACTTAAAAATGCCATGCTTTAAGTCGGTTTACGACAATTTGTAGGTTGTTTACTGGCATTGAAAATAAGAACGTTTTTTTCAACATCTCTATTAGTAGCGAAGTGACCGGCTGTCTAGCAATCTACAAACACTCTGTGTATTATATTCAGAGTCCCACAACGATGTGGGGGGGGGGGGGGGGTGGAAGATAATTCTAAAAATACTAAAATTACTAAAATAGATTTCATTATTCAGAATGTCCTAAAAAAGTGTGGTAAGCTTTTTTTGAAATGAAGAGCTCTATATTTAGATTGCTTAAAAGTTTTGAATTGAAATACTAGTCATTTTGATATCGAGTTCTATGTCTCTAACGTCAACTGTTTTGGAGATATTAACGATTTTATTCAAAAAATGCAAAACTTTAGGCGGCTGCTGTAAGCAACAGAAAACAATTGAATGAAGGAAAATGTTATCAATAATTATCTTTTTCGTGAATCACATTTAGTAATAATGCTATACAAGGTGCTAAAACTTTGCAAAATTTAACTATTTCGATTTTCTAAAATAGAACACCCTGGATATTTTTCTATTTTGGAAAACCCCTTTTAATGGGCTTTTTTTTATATCTGACTTCATAACCCTTAATTTAAATGTTTTTCAAATATGTTCATTTCAGCATAAGAAAACAACTCAAGCCTTTTAAGATGCTTTATTTCAATGGATAACAAACAAACGCCGCTAAAATAATAATTTAAACATTTGAGATCTTCAGAAGATATTAAAACTAGGTTTAGAAAAGCTATATCCAGTCATTGTTGATAAAAGATGTAATAAACTTGGAAAAAAAAAGAAATGCAGGGATAAATTAATTACACGATCAAATAAAATCAGGTAAAAAAATCTGCAAAAGGCTTTACCCAGAACTTCCCTCGTCGACATGTTAAAAATTAAATTAAGTTAGGAGTAAAAATATCTTCACGTTTCTAATAAATTAAATACATTTCAAATTAAAAAAAATTTATCCCGCCGGGCTTTGAACCCGCCGCATCTGCAGAGCGATCGTAAGCGCGCCCCTACATAGAGATCATATCTGCATCGATAAAGCCATCTACGCTACCGAGTCTCTTTCAAATAGGTCAGGTGCGCGCCGCTCTTGAACAGAACAGGCTAATTGTTGAAGAGTGATTACTCTTTTGTGACATTATCCTCTACCGGTTGAGTTTTATTTTCGGTAAATGTAAGGCCTGACCTATGTGAAAGTTATTACTTTCTTCTATTTCAAAATTAACCCAAAAATAAACAAAATTTTATTTATTTAAGTTGCTCGCCCTGTATATATTTGTATGAAATTGTACCGGTTTTATGCTAGGTAGATATATAATATGTATGCAAAATATCGTCTTCCTCCGACAAAAAATAGTTTTTAAGCTATACTGCCAACAGACAGACAAACAGACAGACAGACAGGGACAGGGAAGTAAAAAACCAAATACACTCAAATCTTATACGTAATTATTCCAAATGACAAATATTTTTCCTTCCGTTCTTTGGGTATTAATGCTATGCACAGAGCTCACAATTCCCAAATACAATAATTTCGATTTGTTTAAATAGAGCATCCTGTATATTTCTAGCTCTAAATGCAGTAGCTTTCCCAATTTAATTGTCTCTTGTTTTTTCGTTTTTCCGTGCTTTTTATTTCTAGTTTCAGCAGCGGCTGTATTTTTATTATATCAAACTGATTCTTTGTTGTTCTCGAAGATTTACAAGTGTTTAAATTTGCAGTATAATGGCGTTTGTTTGTCATCCCTTGAAATAAAGCATCTTGAATTACTTTTTAATACTAAAAAATACGCATATCTAAAAATACTTGAATTTAGGATTATGAAGCTACATTTCAAAGAAAAGCTCATTCAAAAGACTTTTCAAAAATATCAAAATACGTGTAATACGAAATTATTAAATTCGCAATGTTGAGCATCTTGTATAGCATTAATATCCGCACCCAATATTTTAGGCTCTAAAGGTAATTCACGAAAAAGAGAATTTTTGGGTAACGTTTTCCTTCATTCAATAGTTTTCTGTTACTTACAGCAGCCGCCTAAGTTCAGCATGTTTTTGCTTAAAATCGTTAATATCTCCAAAACAGTTGACGTTAGACCCGCACAACTTTACGTATATCAAAATTATTAGTATTTTAATTCAACACTTTTAAGCTAGCTAAATATAAGGTATTCCATTAAAAAGTAAATTTGATTTGCCACAGTTTTTTGAAATACCCTGTATAATCAAATTTTAGTAGTGTGCACCATATTCGTGCCTACAACTTTTACATAAAATACATTTATGTAACTCTCATAGTTTTAGAAATATCTTACACTCTCGCATCTTTGCAGGAGCCTGTATAAGAGCAACGAAACTGTGTAACAAAATGCGAAGTGTTCCATTTGAAAAAAAATTGTTTCTTACAATACCCAAAAATCGAAAATTTTTAAAATACAGGGCAATCCCTAAGTACGTTGCGAACAATACGGAAAACATTATTTGATAAAAGGTTCTTTGCGAAGAAGAGTAAATACATTTCTTCCCCAAAATACAGTGTATCTAAGTTTTCATGTCACGGTTTTCAGTTGGAAAGGAAAATGCCAAGGACAACATAAATACTGCAAAGCAGCTTGGTGAAAATAAAAGCTCCGTTGATGTCATAATTTTCTCAAGGTTTCCTTTACTAAAGGAACTATCAACTGAAATTATTAAAAGACTATTCAAATTTTATGCAGTAAATTGCTTGTGTGGTATTTGTTTGAAGAAGTGGTTTCGCCATTTAATAAGATATTTATATTATTACTGTTAATTGTATAAGTATTTATTATCTTAAACTAAAATTTTTATCAATGCTTTTGACATAACTCGTTTTGCCATGTCTGCATCTTTTTGGTTTAATTTGGCAGAAGCTACATCACCTACGTTATATGCCTCTTTTCATATAAAACGCATGTCAGATATCAAATTTGTGTCATCGTGTGTTTGCACTCGTATTTGAATTGGTTAGTAATATTGCAACATTCTGCCTACACGATGTTTGCTTATCAAATTTTTATCTTTTTCTCTTGTTACTTTTTTAGTCCTTATTTAGCTTACATCCTTACATGTATATCTTTTCAGCTACATTCTTTTTTCTGTTACAGATGTTTTTATTTAAATTATTGGACTGCCCAATATTTTCTACTAAATTACACTTATTCTTAGATTAAATAAATGGTTTTATATACGAGTACGTAGTTGGTGCTCAGAATTCGAAGCCGTTGTAATTAGTTTCCACAACATGAATAATAATAAAAGTTTTTCTATTTACCTGCCTCCGAGAGACTGCTAGACTCAAGGTACTTAGTAAATTTGCTTTTGACTCTCAGCTTCACTTGTTATTAGAGGCGTAGGAGGCTTCTCAAGTTGTCAATTCTAAGCTTAGACCGCGTTAATTATGAACCAACACAAATTAATATTCCCCTAGATGCTGCAGCTTATATCTTCAAATTTAGGTATTTACTCCATTTTCGACATCTTCCAAATTGCGTCTGGATTTAATTCCCTTAGGTTCATTCTTCGAGAATTATTTCATGGGCTGCAGAGTATGTAAGCATCAGATGTTCCTTTCATTAAATAAAAAGCTGGTAGTGATCTCCTTTGCCGTTTTGCCGTAAGCTTTAATTAGTGAGATACAGATTTTTTAAGTGTGCGCAATTACGCATATTTTCCATTAGATATTTTACTTGGTTTGTTGATGAAAACACTTTGCTTCTGTTTACATTTAGAATTAACTATTGCCAATATTTTCATGGTATTTAATATAACATTTCTACTAAAGTAAAAATTTATGGAGCAGATTTATCTATTTTTTGTAGCTTAGTTGGCGAAAATGTTGTTGTAGCTACTCCTTTATTATTTATTCCGCGATTTAGCTTTAGAGAGTGAAAGCATTGGCCCGTAAAGTTATATTTTCGGCAGTGGTTGCTCTTTTAATGTATGTATGCAAATAACAGGGGGAAACTGGTTATTTCTGAATATGATGATGGATTTGGCTCCGCTTTATTTACAAGGCTTAAGTTACAAGTATTTGCCCCAGATTTGCGAATTTATGTACCTAATGGTTTTCTGCGGCATGAAAATTTCCTAAAAATTATAATCTTTAGTCTATTACCGAGGCATTATTTAAATTACTTAAACGTTTTGAATTGAAGTGCTAATAGTCTTGATAGAAAGTTATATGGCTCTAACGTCATCTGTTTTAGAGATATTAACGATTTTATACAAACGAATCCGGAACTTCCGGTGGCTGCTGTAAGTAACAAACAACAATCTAATTAAGGAATGAATAACCACAAAATTATATTTTTTGAATATTACCTTTCGAGTGTAAAATAGTGGCAGTGGAGATTAGATATACAGGGTGCTAGATTTTAGAATTTAATAATTGATTTTTTTTTAAATGGAATGCCCCCATCTATTTTCAGATTTAATTGTGTCCTGCTCTTTTCGTTTTTTTGTGTTAGATATTCCTGGTTTAAGCAGTAGCTTGGTTTTTATTTCTAAACCTGATTCTTTTCTTTTGATCGGAGAGTTGCAAGTGTTTAAATTTACATTATAATAGAGCTTTTTTTTTGTTATTCTTGAAATAAAGCAACTTAAGGGGCTTAAAAAGTTTTTTTATTTTCAACCACGCATATCTGAAGAACAGTTAAATTTAGGGGTATGAAGTAACATATAGAACGAGAGGGCATTAAAAGGGCTTTTCAAAAATACCAAAATGTACAGAGCCCTTCATTTGAAATAAATCGAAATTATTAAATTTGCAAATATTGCACCCTGCATAACCATAGCCGCTATTTTATACTCTAAAGGTAATTCATGAAAACATATGTTTTGGTAAAATTTGAGCTTTAATTTTTTGAGCCAGCGTATATAATCAAAGCTATTTAATGATGTGCACCACCTTTATACCTACAACTTTTCTATCCATGGTATTTATGTAACTCTCATAGCTTTAGAAATATTTTCCATCTCATATTGTTGCCATATACCGTTATACCGGGTGCTTCACTTAGGTGCGAACATAGGGAAATAGCATGGAAAATCGTATATATGCAGATTCCTGCTTGCCGCTTGAATTGATAGTGGTATCAATCGAAAGAGAAAGAAATACGCTTACTTTGATACTACTTTACTTGAATGTGTTGCTTGTTTAAGATAGAAATAGCTTAAAAACTGTAATAAACATATTGCATTTTATTCACGAAAAACAGACCAGCCATGATCAAATTTGTTTATGCCATAATAAATTTTCTGTCAGTTATTAACTTATTTAACTAATTACTATAAATAATAATGTTGAATTTTCTAATGAAGGAGAGGGTATTTATTATCAAAACATTTTTCAGTGGCGTCAGCTAGTGATTTATTTTCTGTTAAACTTAATCATCGACCTATTCCATCTGTATCAACAATTCACAAGTTTGTGAAAAAGGAAGCTACAGCAAGTGTAGCAGCAGGTGATTCAAAAGGTAGTTTTAATATTGCAGTTTAAACAAGTATTCAATCGAGACATTAACATTAGCGGCAAACAGAATAGAAGAACCCACGATAAGCTGGAAGAAAGAGTTTTGGAGTTGATAAATGCTAATAAAATAATCAGCAGAAGATGAATTGCTCGAGAGTGCAACGTATCGACACGGTCAGTGCATGATGTTCTGAAGAAGCATGGTTAGCATCCCTACAAACCTCAATATAGGAATTTTTTGCAGTCAATCTGTTTTACAGATGAATGTACGTTTACACTTAATAATGAACCGAATACGCAGAATACTCCATACTGGGCTCAAGAAAATCCTCGGGTAGCTATTCAAACAAGAATGCAGTTCCCGCAGAAAATTAACATTTGGGTTGGTATTTTCAACAATAATATTATTGGACCGTTTGAAATTCTGTTTCTTATTTAAAACTTTTAATCAATTAGATTGGCCCAGCATTAGGAGAAGTGGCACGTGAAAATCAGGAGATTTGGTTTCAGCATGATGGCTGTCCAGCGCATTATGGTTTGAATGTGAGGGAATATCTAAGTGATAACTTTCCTAATTGCGTTTTATAAATCAGCGTGTTAAAAGTGAAATCAGCTGTTTACCTTTAGGACATGTGCCAAAAGTTAACAGCGGGTGTTGAATTTAGAATTTTAAACAGGAAATGAGGTTATAAAGTTATTCTAGTTACTTATTTCGTTCGAGCTAAACGGTTTTTTTATATAATTAGCGCATTATGTAATCAATAAAGTAAAATGTGTACTATTATATTTACCTTTGACAGCTACTGACTGCAGAAACAGTCACCTGTGCAGTCACACCCCACTCTTTACTAAGACATAAATTATAACAGCCATAAATGCAAACCTTTGTTAAATCGACATTTAAGGATTAATAACAGTAAATTTAAGGCCGTAGAAAAAATATTGTGTGCAAATTCGTGCTAAAAGTGCCTTCGGCTTTGTTTCATAGTTTTCATGTCTCGTGCATAAACATCCACTTTCAGCATTTGTTGCACAAATAGCTATTATTTTTTGTGAATAAAATGCAAAATTTATTACAGTTTTGAAGCTATTTCTATCTTAAACAAGCAACAAATTCAAGTGAAGTAGTATCACATTAAGCGCACCTTTTTCTCTTTCGATTGATACCAGTATCAATTCAAGCGGCAAGCAGGCATCTGCATATATACGATTTCCCATGCTATTTCCCTATGTTCACACCTTAAGTGAAACACTCGGTATAAAAGGGGTTCCAAAAAGGTATGCGATAATGCGCATTAATATTACATTACACTGAAGTGATGTGACAAATAATCTCGGAGCGGATAAAACCGTTCTTTATATTTTAGAAACAACCATATTTTGTGCCTGGAAGTGGAAACAAATCTTAATACTTATTAGTCATACGATTGAAAACTCCAGACATTTTAATATCAGTACCTACATGTACAGTCGTGTGCAAATAAATCTGGGACAGTGTTTTTTTCACATGCAGATTCAGTTAAGAATTTGAAGAATATTTCCATGGATTTCCTCTTATCAGAGAGAGTTACGGGTTTCAGTACCTGTTAAAGTTTAATGTAACTCTTTCTGATAGCAGGAAATCCATGGAGATATTCTTCAATTCTTAACTGAATCTGCATGTGAAAAAAACACTGTCCCAGATTTATTTGCACACGACTGTACATCGATTACTAAAAGGCTTTTGATTATATGTAGTGTCAAACGATATGGCAAAAATTGCTTGAAATAGCATTAAAAATCTATAATGAGAACAATAGTGGGAGTAGACAACGAATGAGAGAAAGAAGACAAAGGCCTATTACAAGGCTGCATACTGAGTCATTTTCTTTTTAATATACTCTCAGAGTGGGTAGTTGGAAAAGTAACAGATGGCTGGGATGGAAGCATCACAATAGGCAGCAAAAAAATATGCAACTTAGGTACGTTCAGGACACTACCATATTGACCAACTCAAGAGAAGATTAATGATGTTTCTGCACAAGATCGATGCAGCGAATGTCGTTGGGTTAAGGATTAATAAACGAAAACCACAATAACGATTGCAGATCCACAAAACAACAACAGGCAAGGTATAAAAGCAATAAATAAAACATGAATGGCATGGATAAGTTCACATATCTCTGCACGATAATAACCAACAAAGGTGGATGCAAAGATGAAATGAAAACAATAGTAATTGGCAAAGAGGATAGAGCCAAGATAATAGACATATGGAAAAGTTTAAATATTACAATAGACATGAAAGTAAGGCTAAACAAGAGCCAAGATGATATAGAAGTGACGAACCATGTGATAAGGTCCCGGGTGGTGTAGCTTGAACAAGCGTCCACGTTCGATTAATAGAGTTAAGCAACGCTCTTTCTGGTCAGAACTTGGATGGGAGTTCCACGGCTGCATCTCACGGCGCCTCGTGGTACGGCTGCCACGCAAATAGTTGGTCCCGGATGTCATAATAATATCATGACAGTCGTTAGTGGGGTTGGAAGTCCCCATAGAATGTACAGCAACGCCTATAATTGGCCTAACGGCTGCTGGCTGACTACTAAAATAAATAATAAAATAAATAAATAAATAAATAATAAAAAAGGGATTAATCACTATACTAACAGGAAGTATAGCTATACTCTTTGGCCACGTCATCCACAGAGATGGCGTAGAGTAAATCATAACTCAAGAGGAAGTAGAAGGCTCGAAAGGACGACACCAGGCAATGATGTCGTAAAGAAAGCAGTAGGAGCACCATTAGAACGATGATATAGGGTAACGCACGACAGAGACCAGTGGAAAGAGATAACGGCCATTAACTTATGATATCACGATGCTCGTAACGAGTGATCAACTCAGAAGCTTCGATATTCTCCAAGACTTTTTCAGTTATTTGTTGTAGTTATTTTAGTATTCTTATCCAATCCTCTTTTCCATTATCGTTAAGCCTTTGCTTCTTGGTCACATCATCTTGCTGTTGGTCATCCACAGTGTCTCTTCTCTGTAGGCTACAAAGTACGTCCTTGTCTTTCTCGTCTATTAACACATACCTCATCTATTTTATTCTTTGTAGTTTTATTACTTTAATAGTGCGGTCTCATTTTATTGGTTTTATCTAGCGAACTTAATAGATCATTTTCCCTCCATTTAAATATATAGCCAGTTAAATAATCGGTGTTAAGAAAATTTAAAAAAAAACTGTATTTGTGGACATATACCTGATAAAAAAGTAAGTTTGTTAATATATACTGCTCAACAAATGAACTGGACCACCCATAAAAATTGTATTTGTTAGACTACGTGACAAAAATATATATAAAAGTTTTTGTTTTATAGTATACTCATCTTAAGCATATTTAATTTCACTATTCTCAAATATTAACTGAAGCAGTAACAAAATCATATTAAAAATATAATAAAATGAAGAAGTTGTAAAAAACTGTATTTAACAAAAATAAGAGGAACATAAAAAACAACGAAATTAATATAATAGTTTTTTGAGTCTCCTCGGAACGTTTAGCAATTTTTGGAAACGATTTGGCATAGTTTGTATGCAATGTGCTATCAAAATTTGGGAAAAATTAAAAAATTTCAAATGAATCCTTTATCTAATAGACTTGTCTGTCCGGCACGCTGTTTTGTCTGTCCGGGACGCTGTTTCAGCAGCCAAACCGTAAGAGATAGAGAAAAAAGTTATTAAAGTTATATGTTTGGAATGGTCATGTCAGGTCAGGAACAGAATTTCAGTCACGTGACACTTCCGGTTTTCGAGAAATCATGTGATTTCCGTCCGTCCGGGACGCGTTGTTGTAGTTGATAATATTTATTATTCACAAGAAACTTGGAAAGTTACATCTGAATAATTAGTGAATTGAATGTGTTAAAATCTGTAATATATAATAGTTTATATGAGGTTAAGAGAATCTTTCAAAATTTGTGCATCTTACCAGTTTAAATTAATTTCATCAATTTGCAATTGAAATTGCTTATAACCTCACTAAAGTTATTCAAATAACATACTTGGATGTGAAATCAATCAGGCAGGGGTAAATAACACAAGAGGATCAAACTCATGCACTACAATTAAATATAAAGAAAGCTTAATAAACAATTTAGTAGATAGAGCGATTTTACTTTCAACAAAAAAATTTCATATTGAAAATATTATAAAAATTTAAAAAATGTTAACAAACAATAACTACGCTTTAAAATTTATAATTTCTAACATTAATAAAAGACTACACACTTTTAATAACAGAAACAAAAACCAGACTATAAATTCACAAAAAAAACTTATCAGGAAATAAACCTAATAACATTCAAAATAATACAACTTCAAAATTTATTACTTTACCTTTCATTCCTAAATTATCTCTACAACTGGAGAAAGAGTTAAGAAAGTACGATTTTCAAATAGCCTACAAAAATCATAATACTATTGGGACGTTTTTTTAATAACTTAAAAGATAAACCAAATATCACTAACGAATCTAATATAGTTTATCAAATTGATTGCCTAAATTGCAAAGCTAACTATATAGAACAAACTAAACAGATTTAAAAAAAAGAATTTCCCAACACAAAAATGCAATAAAAACTAAACTTGCTACCCCTAACAAAGCTAATACTGCATTGTCAGAACATACAGTAGAAAAATCCCACAATTTCAATTTCAATTTCCCTAAAATTTTACATAAAGAAAGTAATTTGAAAAAAAGGCTATCTTATGAAATGATAGAAATCAAAAAGAGCTCTAGGGCTGTAAACTACAAAATTAAATGTAATATACCACAAACTCTTTTAAAAGAAATATACCTACTTTAACTACTTTTACACTTTTGAAACACCTTGTACATTCCCTTTTTGGAACTAGCCTATATATAATTGATTTTCTAAGCATGCCCGCATTCACGCATGCGTAAGAGTGCTTCTTGACCTACCACCATTTTATTTCGCTTTTGCTGCATTAACTAATGTAGTTCCATTCAACCTTTTTTAAAATTTTATTTCCGGCTTTATTATTATTAAGCCTGGGATGGTTCTTAAATAACATTAATGAAGTTGTGAGCTATTGCCACCACAAAACTTATTGAATTATTTTTATTTTGGTAAGATGCTGTATTTTAGGAAACTTCTCATTCCATTAAAATTAAAAAATTTCAAATGAATCCTTTATCTAATAGACTTGTCTGTCCGGGACGCTGTTCTGTCTGTCCGGGACGCTGTTTCAGCAGCCAAACCGTAAGAGATAGAGAAAAAAGTTATTAAAGTTATATGTTTGGAATGGTCATGTCAGGGCAGTCACGTGACACTTCCGGTTTTCGAGAAATCACGTGATTTCCGTCCGTCCGGGACGCGTTATATTTGAAAAACGGTCTTTTTTGTTTTATTAAATGAGACATTTGTCTCACTGGTTGCTAGTATTTTATTAATAGACTTAGTTTTATTTAAACCAAATTATGAAAAGAAATGCTTTTTATAGTGACACAATCCTGAAAGATCACCAAAAAATGCTATGTCTGTCCAATTGGAAATTTTTTTTTTTAAATTGCACCAACATATGCAAATAGTCGAGTTCATTTGTTGAGCAGTATACAGGGTGATTTTTAAGTTTTAAATTAAGAACTAAAATTACTTAAGAAAAATTAAACTAAACTAAATGATATATATGTTCAAAATGATCACCATTCGCTTCTACACATACGTTCCGCGTATAAGAGCGATGAGGCAGCGGCATTTTGACGACACTCCTAGTAAATAATAAGCATATTCATTAATTCATTATTTTTATAAACATAAACCATTATTGTAGCAATAACATTCATAAAATTACAATGGAAAACTAGTTGGCAGGTCATTGCTTGACAACAGAGATAAATAAAAATAAAATTGTTCAGCCGCCTTTGCGCCAAACTTTAGTTTTTAATTTGAAACTTTAACACCCTGTACCTCTGTTAGTTTTGATATTTCGGAAAAGTGGTAAATGGAAAAAAATGCTTATTTTTTAGCTATATTTCCTGGTAAACGAAAAGAATCAACTTAAAAATCACCCTGTATATAATAATAATTCAATCAAGTGTTTTGGTAGGTTTCTTGTCTTTGTCGCAGAAAATGTTAAAATAATTATGCTTCTACATAGTATTCTGTTTCTAGTTCTTTTTGAGGTTTTTTCAATTCGACTACAACAATTCTATATGCTAGCTGTTTAAGAAAAACGTTACACAGATTTTGAATGTTAACTACATATTATAAGTCCCATTTTTCTATTCAATTTTATATGAGTTTATATATTCTATACATTATTATCCAGGATTGCATATATTTTCATTTATTATGCTTTACCAACCTTAGCTTATTCCCTTAACATTTAACATTTTTCTCATCATTGTCACTGTTTGGTAAGATATAAAGGTAACTTAATTGTACTGGCAAACTTTCGAGTCCAATGTAATTGATTTAACTTTATTCCCTTCTGGGCCAACATGTTTCCGTGAACAGTTACGTGGTTTTAAAGGGGATATGCCAAAGACATTTACGAAATTCAATCAACTGCTAGTTAGTTTCTCAAGAGTGTAATGTTACGTATTACAACCAGTTTTATATTACGTAGTTTCCTAAATGAGAATCGCTCAAGTGTACACTGCTCAGTATACATTATACAATACAGGGATAGTTATTTCGTACAGTTTCAGATATCGTGAATAGATTCGAATTCCATACATTTTTGTAGGTGCAATTTTACGTTGATTTTTATAGGATTCTTGTAATTGTGATAATAGACAATCCCGGATGTGAGTTGATCTAGGTTTCTTTATTAATGGTTGTAAAAATAGAAGTATGGTTTTTTATTTCTTATACAGAGTTTATCTCTTCAATAAACTTGAAATAACTGTTAAATTAAAACGAGATTAACCTTATGAGATATATTTAAAAATTCGAGGTTTTATGTAGAGAATTTTTAAAACTTTTAAGTGGATAAAGTAAAGAAGCAAGAAGCTTTATACGTTTTAACTGTTTGCAAGAATATCTTATTTTGCTAAATACACTGCTCACACATTAATGTGAAAGTATTAATGTACATTCAACTTCTAATATAAAAAATGTAAATATTAAAAATATCAGGTGGAGAAAGATAAGTTTTCCTAAAATATTATGTAATAAAGGTAAAAACAAGTTCTTGTCTGTAATATCTTAAATATAAATTCAGAAGAAACCATCAATTACGTTTCATTTCGCAGCCTAGTCTTATAATGTGCATAAAGTATTAATTTTCGGCATGTGTTGTTTGCCGTCGGCAACGACTTCCATGTCAGATATTTGAGCTACTTGTTCGAAACCATCATTTTTTTGCCGCTATCACTTGTTTCTGCCAATTTTCTTTTAATGGCCGTTGCTGACAAATTGAACAATTTGCATTGGTTCGCTCATTATAGTGTTGAATAATCTTTTAATAATCTGAGAATATAATTCATGTCACGTGACATCACATGATGCAATTCAAATTGAAAGTTTACTTTGTTGGTATAAAAACCGAAGGTTTTATCACCTTATTTTGATTTATTGTTATGAAAGGTTTTGTTTGTCAAATCTGATAATTATGAATTTCAGTTCAAATTTCTGAATTGTGTCAATGACGATGCAATACATTAAACAGTCGATAAATTGGTTCCAAAAAACATAATAATCAACAAGCAATCGCAGTGGCCTCAATTACGGACTTCAAATAAAACTGTTCCCGAGCTAGTATTTTAAAATGTTAAGTATTCAGCATGAGACTTAAAAGTGGAGTTAATTACAAACATTCCGAAATTAAAAATCTGTTTTTATTCATTATGAATGTAAGTTTTGGGAAATTTGCAGCTATTTAATACATTTCAATAAAAAGGCGAGGCAGTGTAATAGTTAAACATAAATATATTTCAACCAACATTTTGGTCTTCTTCAGTATGAGAAATTATCTGCAATACAATACGGTACACGTTAGGTTAATGAGACTATAAACATTTGAAAAGATTGTACGTCTTACCATTATAAAATTAATCCCGGAATGTTTGTAGTTGATAACATTTACTACATCACAAGAAACTTGGATAGTTACGTCTGAATGATTAGTGAATTGATGTAAATATGTTAAAATCTGTAATATATAATAGTTTATATTAGGTTAAAAGAATCTTTGAAAATTTGTGCATCTTACCAGTTTAAATTAATTTCATCAATTTGCAATTGAAATTGCTTATAACCTCACTAAAGTTATTCAAATAACATACTTGGATGTGAAATCAATCAGGCAGGGGTAAATAACACAAGTTTTAAGAGGCTCAAACTCATGCACTACAATTAAATATAAAAAAAGCTTAATAAACAATTTAGTAGATAGAGCGATTTTACTTTCAACAAAAAAATTTCATTATGAAAATATTATAAAAATTAAAAAAATGTTAACAAACAATAACTATACTTTAAAATTTATAATTTCTAACATTAATAAAACAATAAAAGACTACACACTTTTAATAACAGAAACAAAAACCAAACTACAAATTCACAAAAAAAACTTATCAGGAAATAAACTTAATAACATTCGAAATAATACAACTTCAAAATTTATTACTTTACCTTTCATTCTTAAATTATCTCTACAACTGGAGAAAGAGTTAAGAAAGTACGATTTTCAAATAGCCTACAAAAATGATAATACTATTGGGAAATTTTTTTCATAACTTAAAAGATAAACCAAATATCACTAACAAATCTAATATAGTTTATCAAATTGATTGCCTAAATTGCCTACCTATAGGACAAACTAAACAGATTAAAAAAAAAGAATTTCCCAACACAAAAATTCAATAAAAACTAAACTTGCTACCCCTAACAAAGCTAATACTGCATTGTCAGAACATACAGTAGAAAAATCCCACAATTTCAATTTCAATTCCCCTGAAATTTTACATAAAGAAAGTAATTTAAAAAAAGGCTAACTTATGAAATGATAGAAATCAAAACGATCTAGGGCTGTAAACTACAGAACAGACATAGAAAAATTAAATGTAATATACCACAAATTTTTTTAAAAAGAAATATACTTTAACTACTTTTATACTTTTGAAACACCTTGTACATTCCCTTTTTGGAACTAGCCTATATATAATTGATTTTCTAAGCATTCCCGCATTCACGCATGCGTAAGAGTGCTTCTTGACCTACCACCATTTTATTTCGCTTTTGCTGTATTAACTAATGTAGTTCCATTCAACCTTTTTTAAAATTTTATTTCCGGCTTAATTAGTATTAAGCCTGGGATGGTTCTTAAATAACATTAATGAAGTTGTGAGCTATTTCCACCACAAAACTTATTGAATTATTTTTATTTTGGTAAGATGCTGTATTTTAGAAAACTTCTCATTCCATTAACCTAATATAAACTTTTTTATATTACAGATTTTTAATATTATCCATCGTATTACTGTTTGTACAAATGTTGGTCTCCTTTGAGAGTCTTAAAACGTGTGTTATTTATTCCTGCCTGATTGATTCCACATCCAAGTATGTTATTTGAATAACTTTAGTGAGGTTATGAGCAATTTCAAAAGCAAATTTATGAAATTAATTTATACTGGTAAGATGCGCAAATTTTTAACTTATTTTACTTCCTTCGTCTAAAGAAGTATTGTAATCTCGAAAAATCACCTTCCGAGATTTCTTCAGATCTTTACGTTTTAGGGTCTCTAGATGACTTAAAACAGGTTTACTCAATTCCGTCTGTCTGTCTGTATAACTCAAAAACTATTTGTTGGAGGATGACGATATTTTGCATGCAGATTATGTGTTTACCTAGAATAAAACCGAGAAAATTTCAGACAAATATATATATAGGGTAAGCACCGTAAAACAATTAAGTTTTTGTTTATTTTTGCGTTAATTTTGAAATAGATGGAAGTAATAATTCTCACATAGCTCAGGCTTTACACTTGCTGAAGTAAATTTTCTACTGTCTCAGATCCGGTTTCCCCCCATTCAGTTATCTTTTTTTTTGAGTCATCCCATTCTTCTCTTTCCACTTTCTTTTCCATTCCTTCTCGTTTATTGTAAGCCCTCCAATAAGTTCTTATGATTTTCCACTCTGTTCATTGTCCAGTTTTTGCAGCTCTACCGTATTGTCGGTATTATAATCGTTTGGTAAACTCGAATTTTTGGGGCTGTTGATACTTTTTGCCCTTGAGTTCCAACCGAGAGCTTAAAGAGTGCAGACGTGCGATAATAATTGCGTTAGTTGTGATCCGTGATAGTCGTGATTTATCAGCTCTGGATTTGTAGCATTCCTATACTTCGAGATAGTGGTAACATATTTATCCCTTGTTTACATATACAAAAGTAGGCTGGTAACTACACCATAACTGATCTGTAGGGTAATAGTCCATTACCGTACATGGCAACCATAACCATACAGCAACCGATAAACTATTGAACAAATCACGGATGTTATGAATCATAACAGCCTCAGATGTTTTAAAATCCTCGCTCTGCGAGCTCGGATTTCAATACAACATCTGCGGCAGTTATGATGCTCATAACATTCTTAGATATCTTAATAGCTATAACAGATAACAGTGACCTACTAGTAGTTGCTATTTATCAACCACCTAACAAACGACTGTTGTCTCAGGAGGTGCAGATATTATTAGATAGCGGCATACCGACCTTATTATAAGAGGATTTAAGTAGTAAAAACGTAGCATGGGGCTGTCGAACGAACAATCGGAACGGTCATCCTTACGTTTAACAAGCAACCATGCTTAACACAAAACATACCGCGGCTAATTAATGGACCGGTCGACTGGGAAATATTTGAATCCCGAACTCACTACCAACCTGGTACCATTGCAAAACCTTTATAGCACAGATGGAATAGATCTGGCAATTAATCACCTTACAACAATACAAAGAGTACCTCGAACAGCCACTATTAGAACTTATCATAAACCAGCGTACCATCAAGCACTGCCAATAAAGATTCAAAATTGATTACGTCAGAAACACCTGACCAGAAGACTGTGGCAACGAACCCGGGAACATCAACATAAATTAGCTCTAAACCAACTAACGCGGCAAGTTAAATGGGAAATCGAAAATTACAAAATTTCATCATACAAAAATACATAGGCGAACTCGAAACGGCTGATCCAACAATGTGGCGAGTGGTAAAACGCATAACCAATCAGAAGCAAACGATACCTATACTGTTTGGGTTCACTGTGTACTTTCGGTAAAATATATACACGGCCAGAACTTAAAAATAATTTTAAAAAATATTTTATTTTAACTGAAAAGTAGATAAAGGTAATAATTTCCATATAGTTCAGGTTTTACCATTGACGAAAATGGAACCCAACAGATACAGGGTAATTGTTGTAAAAGGTATAAAATGAACAATGATAAGTGCGTTGTATGTAATTCAGCCGCTAGCGCAAGTACGAGGCTTTTCTTCGCGGCAGAGGGTAGGTGGCGCCCGGGCTAAACGTTGAAATCTTACTAGCAGGCGTTAAAATCACGCCGAGTTCGAAGCCAATCACGTGCAGTGTTCTTTTTTTAAAATTGATGTAATTCGCGTTACAACGTGTTACCTTTTATGGTTTCAGCATTATTACGAACGTTAAAATATTATAGTTTCTACTTTCCTTTGGTTTTTAATAATGTTAGTGTCACAACTTCCACTTACGAGAGAAGGTCTAAATAAAGCCCTTTACAATTTTTCGTGTATAGGTTAGACTAAAGCTTTGTTCTATTTCTCCGACATTTGTTCTTCTACTCAGATCTTTACTACTAATTTCCCTACTTCCCTACTGCTGGTAGATGTCTTACAATACCTATACTTTCTGTTCTGTTGTCGCTTCCACTGACGGATTTTGTTCAGCTGCCTTTTCATGTCCATCTGAATGGTATTCGTCTTAACTTGTACTTTATTTCCCTTCATTCAGAAGTGGTTCGAAATACTAAACTAATCTATTCTACTGCCCTCCTTTATTTCCTATCAAAAATTACTTCTCGGTATTTAAATACTGGGGCCCTTTTGAGTATACTTCGTTCATTGTCTCTCTTTCCTGATAAAAATGTCTTCTCTCTATATATATCTATTTCCCCTGGGCTGCAAATATCTATTTTTCTAATAAACTAGACCTATAAATTTGAAGAAATTTGAATGGGATACATTGTTTCTAGACGAAGAAGCTCTAATAGTGACTAGTTAATTGGGAGTGAATATTGTTTTGTCTAAGGCAGTGTTCCGCAAACTGGGTGCCGCGGCACCCTGGGGTGCCGCAAACCTACGCCAGGGGTGCCGCAAAAAGTGGACATTAAATCCAAAATAAGTATAAAAGTAATGTACTTAATTGAAATAATAATAGAAGAAAAGATAATTAATTATGTTATTATATCATATTATATTATACTAGCAGTCCAGTGAGACAAATGTCTCATTTAACGCGCCTTCAAACCTCGATCGGTTAGGCAACCACCTAGACCTGCAAGGTATCAAAGTGGTTGCCTAACCGATCGAGGATTTAAGGCGCAGAGGGTCGCAGCTACGTTTGGCGGCCGAAACAGTTTTTATTTAATACGCGTTCTATTTGAAAAACGGTCTTTTTGTGATTTCTCGAAAACCGGAAGTGTCACGTGACTGAAATTCGGTTCCTGAGCTGACACGACCATTCCAAACATATAACTTTAATAACTTTTTTCTCTATCTCTTACGGTTTGGCTGCTGAAACCGCGTCCCGGATAAAACAGCGTCCCAGACAGACACGTCTATTAGATAAAGGATTTTCTATCCATTGCGAAATCAACTCACACACAACAGCTTACCTTACCAGATGGCTTATGGCTATCAAAACTTGCTTATCTAACAGATATATTTGAACATTTGAACAAGCTGAATGTCAGTAAACAAGGAAGAAATCTGCCTTCATTGCTAAAATAGGTCTGTGGAACATCAAGACAGGAGAGAAGACAACATATCGATGTTTCTTAACGCAGAAAACTCAAAAAATAAAGTTGTCAATAATTTCAGAACTTTTGTCAAACCTGGAAGAAAAGTTGAAATATTATTTTCCGAGTATATCTGTGGCTCATTATGACTGGGTAAGAAATCCATTCGTGGACTCCGGAGAGTACGACTTCTTACTTACAGAAGAAGAAGAGCTCCTTGAAATTCATAATGATCGAACATTAAGACAGAAACATGCGGAAGTATCAATTACTTCATTCTGGTGTTCAGTCATGGTTGAATACCCGAACATTTCCGCTAAATCTCTAAACATTTTGTTACAATTTTCGACGTCCTATCTATATGAGTTAGGATTTTCATGTTTGGCAAATATAAAAACAAAAAAAAGAGAAAACCTCAAGTCTGTGGATGAAGAAATGAGGGTTTGTCTCTCGCAAGTACGTCCAAATATAAGAGAATTGTGTAAGCAACATCCATCTCATGTTTCCTATTAATGACACCTATCTATTTTAAGTTGCTTTATTTTCGTTTTTATTTCTAATATTTGATTTTTTATAATACTCGTACTTTGTTCTACGTAAGCACTACACAAAAGCGTATCAAACCTGTTGTTATTATAATTAGTATACATAATATTATGTACGTACCTAAAGGCCAATTGTTCTTGTACTTAAATTGTAATTTAATTGTGTTCTTCCAATGCATGTCATTTCAATAATTAATTAATAATAAAAATGTTGACTAAAATGTGTTTTTCCGTACACTAGCATTGAAAGAGCTACTTTGCCGTACAATTTATTAATTAGAAAGTTACACTTTGCGGTATTCGTACGGCAAAGTAGTACTTTGCGGTATTCGTACGACAAAGTAGCACTTTGCCGTATGAATTTTACTTTGCCGTAAAAGTGCCGCAAAGATGAGGGGATAAATTTATTCCGTTTTATATGCTTGTGCGACAAAATATTGTACGAAACTCGTATGAAAGTGGCTTTTCCATAGTCGTCTCGAAATTCCGGACTCGGCCTAACGGCCTCTTCCGGAAACATCTCACTCGTACTGAAAAGCTCCACTTTCTATACTTGTAACGTAAGTTACTATTTTATTTCTTTCGGAAATATTACTTGCTTTACATATTTGCAGGCTTTGTTTATCATAGTTCAGATATTATGAAAGACACCAACCAAATAGTGCGGGGTGCCGCACAATTTCCTAAATGGATGAAGGGTGCCGTCGGCTAAAAAAGTTTGCGGAACACTGGTCTAAGGTCCCAATTATATAGGAGAATTTATTTTGATTTTGGGCGTTTATAGAGATCTTTTTTAGAGTTCGGTCAGTAAATGTTAACAGAGATAGTGACAATAACCGGAGAAAGCATTCGGATATATCTTATCATTAAAATAGTGAACGAGAATATAATTCCTTCAATTTTTAACGAATTATCATCTCTTAAATTTAGGACATTGGCTAATAGGACATTTTACCACACTGGCAATACAGCCACTCGGTATATCGATTTGGTACAAGCCAGTGGCAGTTGCTCCTTGGGGGCGCTAGCCTCCTAGTTAGCAATAGTCTATACAGATTGTCTGCAGGTAACTAGATTGCAAGGATGTGTTGCTTAACAACCACTTAAAGTTTTAAACCGTCTCTGTATCTAGTTACCGTGTGTACCTGGTACCTGCAGACAATCTGTACAGCATTAGAAAAAAGTATTAATTTTATAACTAAAAATATACTTTAACATCTATTCTACCGATATAATATAACAATATTTAAGTAATGAGATCCGGAGGCAGCTATTCGATTGCTTGAAACACGTAAAACAACACATACGAAGTATGGCAAAATAACATAATTTATGTGTCAACATACTCGCTGGTATGCGCACCGACCGGATGGGAGCTCTTATAGGCGATCCGAAATAGGGCCCAAACTTATATGGCAATTCTGGACGAAAATGCTAAAGCAGCAGAATTGAGATTAGCAGTTTCAATGTGCTGGGAAGGCGAACTGCGCTGTAGCCCAGTACGTAATAAACTGGCGGGCTTATTTACAAACATATTCGAGCTCTGAGCAGTGATTTGGCAATAAATTAGTTCTTATCGGTTTAACTGCTTGCAGAACAAGGAAAAACAGCGCTGCTGTTTACAAAATTGCAGAATACGTCTTAACACCTTAACACCTTAAGACCCTCTAATTCAAATAATTTTATTTTTAATGTTTATTAATGGATATTCAACTACTTAATAACCCATAAACGGTTAAAAAGGGGTAGAAGTAGAAAGGAACAGGGGGTTATTTTTTTAAATTTTTTGCGCTGTGAGTTCATTTCAGATTACAACCAGGTAGAAAGCTAATTACTTATAGCTTTTAACACTTATGTACATTTTGTGGTGTGTTCGATCTGTTTGTTTGATGTTTCTTTTTGTATTATTAACATTAAAAAACATTGCTATATTTGGACTGAAACATCGCCGGAATGTAGGCGAGTACTTATTATTATCTTCTTCTTAGTAATTGCTAAAAATTAAGAGCCCCCCAACTACAATTATAGTGAACCGCTACAGGTACACGCTGACTTGGTTTTGTTTCATCTGTCGAATGAATTAATTTAGAAATAACAGTTAATTTTTTCAAGTTATGTCGTGCATTTTAAGCATAAGAAGCAACAAAAAGTGCGTTGGGGACAAACATCGATCATTAGCATTGATACTGAAGTATTAAAATAGTATTACACTTTTTCAGGTATATTATATTTTAAATCATTATAGTCTCTTTCTACATATAATTCGTAGTAGGCTTACTTAATAATCCATAATTTTTAAATTAATATTATTTTGTTATAATCCCTATACAAGAAAATACAACTCGTCCTTCAACTCGTATTTTCAGCTTTAATATTATATTTAAAAAATCTGTAAAGGCTTTACTCAAAACTTCCCTCGCAGTGGACGTTGTGACACAAAATTAAGCAAAGATGTATTTTCGATAAACGTACGTATATTATATACATTTAACAAAATGACGGGTAAGCGCAATGTTTTAATATTGTTGATATAATATTCTATCTTAAGTTACTAAGAATTAGGGGTGGATGGGACAACCAGGAAATTTCCAGCGGTCAGCTTTCTGCAAGCAAAATTAATTGCCAAGGCGGCATTGTTCTGGGCTAGTTTACAGTTTTATGAGGATATTTTCATAAAGACAACAAGTGGGCGTTGTGACACTAAATAATATTAAATTCGATTTTTAAAATAAAAAAAAATATTTAATGAGATTCGAACTAGTGCCTGCGAACGAGTCTGAACATTGGATTCCTTTGTTCACTGTGACTGCGCCACACTCGCACTGGCAATTCTTGCGATTCGGGTCTGTTTAACGTAGGCACTTATTCGTTGTTTCTTTGTGTCTCGTAGAACAGTTATTCTGTATTTGTTGATTCCCATTTTTGGCAAGGATAAAGCCAGAACTATGTACAAATTATTACTTTTATGTATTCCTCAATTCAAGCAAAAATAAACAAACTTTTATTTTTTAATGTGCTCACCCTGTATATATTTGTATGAAATTGTACCGGTTCCATGCGAGCTAGATGTATAATATGTATACAAAATATCGTCTTCTTCCGACAAATAGTTTTTGAGCTATACTGCCAACACGCAGACAGACAGACAGATAGGCAGACAGACAGACAGACAGACAGACAGACAGACAGACAGACAGACAGACATACAGACAGACAGACAGTCGGAATTGAGAAAACCTGTTTTTCGTCATCTAGTGACCCTGAAACGTGAAGATCTGAAGAAATCTCGGAAGGTGATTTTTTCGCGATTACAATACTTCCTTCGTCTTTCAGACGAGGGAAGTAAACACCATTGATAATAAGCGTACTTCTTATTATATTACTCCTGAGAATTATCTAAATTAGTTGACTATGTTGTCGTTCTCCTGAGATTATCTCGTATCTGTATATTACACAGAAAATTTAGGGTTTATTACCGCAGACAACTGACATCCAGAAGCTGTAGTAGTGAGACCTGCATGATAAATAGAAAGAGTAGTAAAAAGTGCAAAAGGTTCGTTTGAGCATATTTCATTAACCAAGTACCTTTTGACAATTCCCCACTGCTTGATTACTTCAGCGCTGTCATTGTTAATACCCTGTGGTTGCTAAAACTAGGAATTTGAATTAAGCAAATGAAGGCTACCGAGGAAACGCAAATCTCTGTACCTCACCTAAGTACAATAAAACAAATTGCGAGATTATGTTAAGCGCACCTAATGGTCTCAAGTTAATCTTTTCGCGAAAAGCTTCTGCCGAAATTAAATTTCATAATCGCCGCGGAGCCACGTTCAAGTACGAAAGTCGTCGCCCACGTTAACGTATCTTTAATTTCAGCAGCGGTGTGTACAAAAAAGTAACAGCTTTTCTTTTAATCAGATATATGCCACCTGTGACACCTTCTTTGTGGAAGACTACCCGTTTGGCGGATCGCTTTAGTGCCGTATGTCCGCAACGACCTCCTGATATCGGTAATCGCACGGAAGCGCTATTGGAATTTCCCAGAGGTAGACTTCTTTTCCTTGAGAAGCTCCTGCCTTTGCTTGGTAATCAAAGCGAAGACTGTTTGTACCTTAATCTTTATGTTCCTCGAAGGGGTAAGTTTCCATTTTCTTTTTTCTAGAGCGACCCGATTAACTACATTTAATATATCACTTACACAAGCGGAAATTGAATTTTCAAATCCCAGAGTGCATCCGTTTGAGCTACAGAAAGTGTGTAAATAGCGATATATTTCTCCTCACGATTGTAGTCAAAGTAAATAGTGCTGCTTTACTCGAACTGAAATGGCATTCATAATCAGTTTTAGCGAAAGCCATTCTATATATTAAATCCTGACAAAAATGCAGGAATCCACCAGACACGATGGTTTTCCAGGTAGGTGAAGTTACCGCCCTAAATTTTTGTTAGCATAGCACAATAGCACTATAACACATCATCAGGAATATAAAGAAATTTAAACTGAATTTTACATACAAGTTACAGCATGAGCAATAGCAGCATATCTCGTACCGATTTGATCGTTAACGTTGCTCTTTGTTAAACGTCATTCATGTCGGTACATGATGAAATGAATGACGTTAATGAGTGCACGAAACCTGAGAGTTTAAATTTTCAATTTGAAGTTACTATCTAGTTGCACTTTGTGGACTATTGAGCAAGGCAGTTTTAATTTAAACAAAGACCAATTGCCGATAACGGCACGTAACGTACAAAATACAGAGTGATTTTTTAAAAACTGAATTACAGCAGACCCTGGATATCCTGAATCAGATTTATCTGCATTAAACTATATAGTTTGTCACTTCATAATTTGACATTAAACTTTATTCCAGTTTATGCGTTAGTTCAAAGATGAATTTCACAGAACAACATAAGGGTGGTGTACCTTGAACAAGCATCCACGTTAAGCAACGCCCTTTCTGGTCAGAACTTGGATGGAAGTTTTACGGCTACCACGGAAATAGTTGGTCCCGGATGTCATAATAACATCATGACAGTCGTTAGTGGGGTTGGAAGTCCCCATAAAATGTACAGCGACGCCTATAATTGGCCTAATAGTAGGAGAGCTGGTGACATTTTTTGGTGATCATTTAGTTAAGGCCTATTTTTTGAGAGAATGTTGGTGGAGGCATGTATAAGTGTCATCTGTAAGGATTCTCCTAGATAGCGGTATCGGAGGGAGGCAGAACACCCCCAATTTGTACTGTCAGTATATGTCAAATTCGAGGTGAGCCGGTTAGGTTTTGTGTCACTTTGTGTCAAAACTGACTGAAAACCTAACCTGCTAAGCTCGAATTTGACATAACTTACACTAAAAAAGTCCATAAGGGGCGGCTGTGGAAATTAAAACGTATGAATAATAGGTTGGTGGCATTGTAAGTCTATGTCAAATTCGAGTTTAGCAGGTTAGGTTTTCCGTCAGTTTTGACACAAAGTGACACAAAACCTAACCGGCTCACCTCGAATTTGACATATACTGACAGTACAAATTGGGGGTGATCTGCCTCCCTCCGATACCGCTATCTAGGAGAATCCTTACAGATGACACTTATACATGCCTCCAGAAACATTATCTGAAAAAATAGGCCTTAACTAAATGATCACCAAAAAATGTCACCAGCTCTTAGACTATAACGGCTGTTAGCGGAGTACAAAATAAAATAAAATAAAAAATAAGGTATTTATGATAAAAGCTTATTATTGTAGTGGGGTTGTTGTAAATGGAGAGTGGACCTGCTCTATACAATACTGTTTAGACCAATTTAGGGATGAATTTGGTCATGTCGTCTATACTCGCTTCTATCATGCATTAAAGCGTACTGTGGAATTATTTGATGAGACAAGCTCTGCTACCAGGAAGAAAGGCAGCGGTAGACAAACGGTACGTACTGCAGACGTTGTAGAAAATGCTAGGCAAATTATGGGCGAAGAACCTTCGACTTTAATTCGACGTCTTTCGCAACGAGTTGATTTGCCATATTCAACAACCAGAAAGCTTCAGAAAACGAATTTAAATCTTTTCCCGTCTGTACATCAAATATTATCTGCAGATATACCCCGTCGAGAACAATACTGTCGATGGTTCCTTAATAGTTTTCCTGATGACGATGCTTTGAACAATTTTTTTTGCGATGAGGCATGGTTTTACTTATCATGATACGCGAATTCCCAAAATATGAGAATTTGGGCGGCGGAAAACGCACATTCCTTTAGAGAGGCACCACTTTATCTACAGAAACTTGGAGTCTGGATTGGCAGTAGTCGAAGACGAATTGTGGCACCGATATTTTTCCAAGGAACTATTACTGCATTGCGGTACCGTCATGAAATTTTAGAACAATTTTTCAATCAATTGGACGATCAGGAATTGGAGGAGGGCTACTTTCAGCAAGATGGTTCACCGGTGTATTGCACTAGAGAAAATTTAGGTTTCATCCAAGAATTCTTTGACACAGATTAATAAGCAGGAATACGTTGATCCCTTTTCCACCTCCATCTTGCGATTTGACGCCACTGGACTTCTGAATTTGGTCTTGGCAAAAAAATTCCATTTATAAAACTGAAATATAGGACTTGAATGAGCTAGCAATTAGAATAACTGAAAAGTGTAATGAATTAAATAATTTACCCAATATGCTAGAAAATGTGTTCAGAAATCTAACAAATAAAGGAAGGTTATGTAACGAGCAAGGTGGTGGGCATTTAGAGCACTTGCTCAAAATTTTCAATATAAAATATCAACATTATGTTAATAAAATACTCCTAAAGTGGCATTTCTAAGCGTATTATTTAAATCTGCAAAAAATCGCAGCTGTCATGCTCAATTTTTGACATAACCTTCAAATTTCAAATGCCATCACCTACCTAAAACTGACTGCAGACGATTTACTTTACATCACGGCTCACTAGAATTTACGATTTAAAAAATCACTGTGTAATTATTACTGGTGCTCCCGTACGTTTCTGCAATACTTAAATATTAGCTGACGGCTTTCAGCGAAGGTTACTGGATCTGTACGTTGACAACAGTGTTGCAACATCATTTCGTCTCTTTTAATTATACTTCATATCCGGTTCGTGTGCAAGAATAAATATGAAACAAGAAAAACGTCGTGCCAAAATGTGTATGATTGTTGAAAAATGTTACTTTACTTTTATTCAGCCAGAAAACAGCATTAAATAACATATAATATACTGTCAACTTACATTTTACGGGAACGTGTTTTCACAACCTACAAAACGCCACGAATAAGATCATAAAGAAGTCCTTCCTGATTCGTCTAACTGATATAACAAAAAAATCGCCACTTTACACTGTCGTGCTAAAATATATCTTTTTTAAGATATGTCATGCTGGTAACGTGTCGTAAGAAGATAACTTTAATCATTTTTCTATATCTTGTACATATTAACATCGCTTACACAAAAAATCGACAGTGTTGTTGCTACCAAATAAACGTCCAGACCACTTTTATTTTTTATTTGACTTAAAGTTTAGGAACACACAAATACTATTTTCTTGAAATTGGCAACGTTGCCAAATATACTAAGAATAATTGAGAATAGAAAGCTGGTTTACCATTGATAATAGCACACCTCATCTTATTTTTGCCATATTTGATACGCCTCGATTCACGTTAAATTTGGATATAGGGTAAACATGATACGCCTACATTAAAGAAAAATAAAAAAATATATGTCAATGTTACACCAATTAGAAGAGGACTTTTTGTTTTTGGTTACCGTACTCTAATGAAATTGCGTGTTTAAGACCAGCGAGAGACGCTTAGCCATAATTCATAGCCTTAAAGTGAAAATACTATAACCTGTCAGTGGTGCCAGGTATAAAATATTGTTGTCTACACCTCACCGGCTACAAATGTGCCAACATTCAGCCAAAATTCCCAACTTTCAAGTTTAAAGATGTAAAAAAAGTCGTAAAAAATGCGCAATATTAAAAATACTTACGTAAAATGAATAACGACCGATTTCGGATCGCAACAAATTATTGCTAGACCTAATTGAGGAACATCCTGTTAGCTTTTAGGTATATTGGGAGCAATATCAGAAACAACACCTACATTCTACAAAAATAATCCTAACAAAACGTTGGCCTGTTATATGAACTATTATATTAGACAGTGGCCGGTTAGAAGATATTTGGCGGACATGTTCTACTGTCTGAATGTTTTTCACAAGTCTTTTCGAGAGTTATTGATCTATTCTCGTCATCAAGCGTGCTCTTGACCGTTGGTCGTGTGAAAAACACTCAGACAGTGGAAAAAGTCTGCTAATTATCTCATAACCGACCACTGTCTTATATAACAATTCAAATAAAATCTGCAAATCGGTAGGGAACCAAAATAAATTCAAAAATGGCCTTACAGGAACAACCAAATTAGATTCCTCTGTGACACCAAATCTAAGGTCATATGTCTAAGACCACTGAATGCAATGAGATGACATATCAATAGTAGCTAAACAAGAAAACTGTTTCCGTAGAAGCATAGCATGCTGAAATAAGCTACATACATAATAGCACTGGAAGAAGACTCGAGTAGCCATGATAGAATGTCACTATTGCGCAGAATAATATAAAAAGAGCCCACTGCGTATATAGCGGTAACATATATCTATATGGGTTTAATACCAAAGTATATGGCCGCGTAGGTGGCTTAGTGCTAAGAGTGGCAACCACAAGTGATTAGTGGTCTCGGGTTCAAATCCCGGAGTAGACACTAGTGTACCTAGAAAAAACATACAAAAATACACCTGCTGACGGGCGTAGATCAAGACCTCCCGCAATGTTGTTTGAAAACGCTCAGACAGTGGAAGAAGTCTGCTAAATATCTCAAAACCGTTGGCCTCTTTAGTCTTTATTTCGATACATACTATCATTATTTTTAAAAATTGTAAATAAATGTAAAATTTTGTTTGCAACTAGATGTTGACACTGTAAGAAAATCATTCGCACATCCTGATCTGATTCATGTAAAATTCAAACAGACTACACAGAGCACACGATCAGCAATCAGCTATAGTGGGACATAGAAAAGCGTTCAAATAACTTTTGTAAAGATTACTTTCTCAAATCCGAAATCACACATACAAAAATTTACGTTTTACAATTTTAATCATAAAAGTTGCCAAGACGTACGAAACAGTTTAAATATCTTCCTAAAAGTGTTCTAAAAATTTCTAAAAATGGCCACTTTTGTTTAAAACTGTTATTTTCCCACCTTATTAAAAGTTCCTAATTTGGTAAAAATCCCCAACCCTGGCAACACTGTAGCCTATAATAAAAAGTTGGTTCACACAGAAGCAAACCCAGTTTACATGTATAAAGTAATCAGATCTCCATAGCCAAGCTTTAATGTTACCGGGAAATTCCCGTTTATGACAGGTAACAATCTTAAAGGGTGCTCACAGCTCAGTAGCTCATCGGGATGGGGGTAATTTTACCGGATGGTATAAGTGTAAGGGGATAAATACGTATTAATTTAGGGCACCACCAAGTAACGAGAAGGTTTCACCATAAAAAACTCTGCTCACCGCTTCAGGAAATGCGTGCGGTGCTCAACTCCGAGTGTTGGACCTTACCATACTTTTGGATTTCTGAAAATTCTTGTTTAGCTTCAAAATACTCGAAACTGCAGTGCGCTTTACGAATAGGAATAATACAGAAAAATTTAAAGGATTTAAAGATATCATTTATAAAAACACATTTAAGCAGGTCAGCTTTGCAGCTGTGGCCGGAAGAAAGAGTAAACAAAATAATTATTAAGAATTCTACCTGCCCGCGCTTCGCAGAGTTAGTTGATGCGCTTGCTGAATTCCACAGGAAACCGCAGTATCGATATACTAACGCAGAGCGCTGAATGCATAACTTTACTGTGAATAGTTATATGACTCAAACATAACATGCAACTTATTCGCTAAAACAAGAGACAAGATAATTTATGCGTACGAACTCTTATTTCAGTGTATCTTAAATGAGCGGCAAGTTACTTATGCAACATCAAATAATAAACATAACTAAAACTTAGCTGGGTGCAGTGAATTAAATAATGCGGAAATGCAAGCTGTCCGTTACTAGCACTGAGCAGGAAGTCGGCCTGGCAATGTAGACGGGCTCCTGGCTTAAAAACGAAAGAAGGAGAGCTGACAACGATAGTTCGACATTTCGAGCATTCAGGGCGTTTTGATATGCGAGGATACATACACACAAAAATGTGTATATACAAAATTACAATTCTTATTTCACAAAGCTATATATATTTTAATTGACCAAAAAAGTGAGTCAAAGTTATATAAGTTCTAACAAAATTAATTACTTTTAGGGAAAAAACAGAAAAATTATAGAACAAAATGGTGCAGTGAACAATAAATAATATTGTAAATCAACTTTTTAGACCTAACCCACCAATTACTAGTTAAATCTGTAAATTATTGCAGCATCTTAGAGTTATTAGTTTTTGTGCAAATATTCATTGCCGATGCTGTAAAGATTATCTATTTTAAACATCGCCCTTTGAGGAATTTTTTTCTGGCAACTGGTTGTTATGTAATATAATAGGTCAAAATTAATATTAAATTTTAATAGGCCACACTTTTAAATCTGGATGATAAGAGATGTATCTCTATTTTCTAAGATTTCCATAGAGTTTGGTCTGCAACGAATATATCTGTAAAAGCTACGGTTCAGCGACACCAAACAGAATCAGATGCCCTAAGATTTATTTGAACATTTTGAATCGCTGCCTTTTCTTTTGAGACTTTCAAATGGAAAATGTGAAGAGCCTACGCAAAGGTAGGGAAATAAAAGCACCCGAGAATGCAAATCGTGTTGTTAGAACGCCCAGCAAAATACAAAAGCTCTGGGGATATTTTATTTACAGCTTTGTGACTTAGTAACAAACAAAAACATGCAGCTACTAAAACAGCAAAATCAATTATTTGTGGGGCTTTGCTTTTCAATTCGCAGTTAAAACTGGTAGGTGAAGCATGAACAGGGTGTTTTCGAATTCAAAAGCACAGTAAAGGAGTGTAAACGAATTGATAAGAAATACTTGCTATTATAACAATATTTGAGTAAATTTCTGTACTCACACAACTGAATCGGTATCTTGTTATGAAGTTATTAATGCCTAAAAAGCGTATTACTAATATTAAGTCTTGATCTCTAACAGTATTAAAGCTATTTTGGGATCAAATGTCTAAAAAAGCAGTAGGAATGAATATATTCTAATTTACAATTTTCTATGTATATGATAACACCTCTGCGCTTTACCTGTGTGTGTAACTCAACTTCTGGCTTAAAAGCTGTGGAACTTTTAGCCTTGCAACGTCTGTTACAATTAATTAAGTACATACATGACAATTTTGCTACGCTTCTCATTGCAGATCATAAAATATTTCGCTATGTGGCTATCGCAAAAATGGAATTTTTGTTTCGTAGAATTCGTAGTTCGCTGACCACCTTGGACAAAAGGTTGCGGTGAGCGGCAAAATTCCTAACTGTAATGTTACAGTTGTAATGGTGCTATTACGGCATTTTAACGGCTCGAACGTTCTGCCGTCAAGGACTGCAATTCTGCAAAGGGGTATTCGCCCCTTTGGCTATAAGTAGCAGGGTTGTCAATAAGTTGAGTGACCGAGCTCCGTAGCCTAGTGCGTTACACGCCTACTTAGCATTCGGGAGGTCGTGAGTTCGATTCCCGCGGCCGTCTGCTCTGATTCAGGTTTTTAGGTGGTTTTCCTGAGTCAACAGTCGGGGAATCAAAACAGTTTACACCTTAGTTTTTCAGTGTAAGTTTTTAAACAATCAGTAAATGTGTAATAAATTTAGTTTGATACGTTAAGTGTAAAAAAATTTAAAAAGTACTTAAGTTCACTTAAAGTACCTCGAAGTTATTTAAACAATGAGCAAAAAAGATTCCCCAACTGTACCTTCTCTGAGGCGAATGCCGGGGCAGTACTTCTCCACCTTTCCTGACCTTTCTTTCATTCTTCACCCTTCCTTTCTCTCACCTATCCTATCATTCCTGTTCTTAGCACGGTCTCTATAGCAGCCCGTCCCCAGTTGGGGGAATTGAAATGACCTTAACCTTTCCTTCTTTTAAGCTGAGTTAGAGCCCAATCTCCGGCGAGTACAATCTACAACAACTCTTCTACCAACAATTCTACCGTCTTACAAGTGTTTTCATTCTTGTATTAAACAATTTAAGTAAAACTAAGTTGTACACATTTAAAATTATTGAAATACTCAGTGTTTCATGTCTCAACTTTACACCCTTTTATCTTCTTTATTTATTTTCTGAACGAGGTAAAATTTTATTGAATTATACTATCTTCTAAAGGAATTATTTTTACAAATTTATTATTAAAAACTTGTAAAATTAGCCCCTTTCGATGGTAGTACTGTTGGCCAAATGTCGTAATCGGCCAGAAAATAAATAAGGAAGGTACAGGAGTGTGTAGGTGGCAAACGAAACACACTATATGTATCTTAAAGTAAATGAAGTGCACAAAATGTTGGAAAAACATAAGGTTTTAAGAAGAAGAACAAAAGACATTTTTATAATTAACGAAGAAAATTGTTCATTCATCTATTCATTTAGGAGTTATCTTAGGGTATCGAGTGCAACTCATACAATGCGGGATATGCAACGGAAGTAATGGGTAGCATGAGATCCGTATTCAAATACACAGCGCATTGATCGAACCTTAATCTTACTTAAAGCTGACTTAACTAATAAGCTCATATACATTGCCGCTTCGAGAAAACTTTTGAGCTATGACGAGATTTGAGCAATAAGGTGGAGACATTGCTAAGTAGGCTGCTTACCCATGCAAATCTTTCTTTGTATGGATGTTTGTTCGCTATCTCCTTCGAAGATACTGGACCGATTAGGTTCTATGATGGCTTAAAATGTTGCCAATTTTTGGACTTAGATCGTAGGTCGGTTTCTATTTTCAAAAAAAGTACGAAAAAGTGTTTGTTTCATACTGATGTCAAAAATAAAATTCTGCGGATTATTTATGGTACAAAAATGGAACATTAAGGTTTTAGTATTTTAAAGTAAAACATTTAAGTTCAAGTACTTTAAAACTTATTTATGGTAAAAAAAATGGAACATTAAAGTTCTACAACTTTAAAGTAAAATATTAAAGTTTAAGTACTTTAAAACTATTATCAATTGTTGACATGAAATTTGAAATGATTTACAACATTTTATTTAAAATTCATTAAACTTGCAGTATGAAATAAACTGTTGTACTCACTACAAACTAAAAGTGTTTTTAAAGGTCCTCGCAAGTAATTCCGTCCTTGGCTGATGCCTCGGCCGTAAACAACTCCCTCGTCCTTTAATATGTCACTTTTCGTTCTAGATAAATAAACTATTGTAATTTAATTAAATAGTGTAAGTAGGAGACCGAAGCTTCTGTGGCCGTGGGCTGCGGTGCAGCAGCTGTTGTGGTCGTGGGCTGTTGGCCCAGTGATTCCCTATGTTCATATATCGAGAGATCGAAAACAAACTGTTCCTCAGCGGGCTGTGGAAATTCAACGTATGAATAATATGTGGTGACACTGTACGTCAATGTCAAATTCGAGGTAATCAGGTTAGGTTTTCCGTCAGTTATGACACAAAATGACGCAAATCCTAACCTGCTAACCTCGAATTTGACATTGACGTACAGTGTCACCAACATATTATTCATACGTTGAATTTCCACAGCCCGCTGAGGAACAGTTTTTTTTGGATCTCTCGATACATTATAGCAGCGTTTTATTCAACCAAGCCATGTTGGCCCAGTGGTAGAATGCTCGCCTGCCATGCGGGCGGCCCGAGTTCGATTCCCGGCCGATGCATCCTTTTTAATTTATATTAATGAATCTCTGTTAAATTAGCGAACTGAAGCGTAGCTCGGGTGATTCACTAGTATCTTATATTTTGATATAGTAAATCTGTTCAAAGTAGACCGGAATCGATACACAATTTAAACTATTTTAGCATTGTGGGAAAGAATTTATTTTTGTACATTTATTCCTGGACATTGTACTAGCATTATTAAAATATGTTTTTTCAAAAAAATTACTGAAAAATATGGAAACATTAATTTACTGCACTTTTTAGATGACGTCTATTCAGTCAAAATAGCACGTAGAATTAGTAATTTCGCAGAGATTAGATATGTTTTATAAAGCTGGCCCTTCGAGCTTTTAATATTTTTCGTAAAGTAGATATGTACGCCTCCATTTTTTCGATTTAACCATAAAACAATAACTGAAATCTCCAAATACCTTTTATTTACCATTCATTAAGTTTGAAATTGTCGCACATAAAATTTTCCCCATAATGGAATTCCCAATTCATAAATAGTGAAAGCCGATTATCGCATAATATATTGTTTCCAACAGACAATGGATGAGTTCGTTTGAGCCGAATTAATTTGAAAACGCGATAGAAATATTGTTGTCCGGAACTCGTGATAAATCGTGACTGCTCAGTTGTTAAATATTTCAATAGTTGTTGGAGCTTGATGAATTCGCTTTTTATTGCAGACGGCTCCCGTGCTGCACTTTTTCCAGCTTTATTACAGCTCTTTCAGAGTTATAATTTAGTTGCTGTGCACGTTATTCCATATTTGCTGCTCAAACTTAATGCAAACCGCATCAAGGATTGCCTGCTGCTATTGCAAGTTCTGCTAGCTTTAATCATAAAACTGGAATCTTAAGTTGTAGAACCTGCAGCGTTGTTCAAGCACTGAGACTAAGCTAACTACGAGTACCAACCTATAAACGTAGAATGTTCGGATGGTGTAAAACAATCATTCGTGGAAAATGAATGGCTTTCGTACAATTTATTCAGTTAATGAACACAGCAGTAATGAATCGGTTACATTTCATACCGAATTGAAATTACTGCACTACTGAGCAAATGGTTATGATGACAGAACAGAACGAAGCATCGCTACCAGTGCTTTTATTACGGTTTCTTGATGGTTTTCCAATGCGAATATCAGAAGAACTGTGCTTTCAAACGTATAAAATGCACAAATTAATCGGACAATAACTAAAGCCAAGAGCCCTTTGTGCTTGGAATTTTATGCCAACGTTAATTACTATAATTCGTTTGCGTGCGTTTGCACAGAATACGTTTCTTTCTTGTTTCTGTTTGAATCCTCTCCCAGTAAAATTTAATTACCTTCTTTATGAAGTTTTTCTAATTACTGTAGGTTACGGCTCTTTGTTTTCCCTTTTTAATTATCTTCCCAGGCGTAATAAGGAAACTTTTGCATTCCTCTTCCTTAGTTTTGGTATAATTAGTGATAAAGTGAAGTCAATTCAGGCACCTACTTTTAACGAAAGTGCGAACGGCGCCCCGGTGTTACACTTTTGCAAGAATGGGGTCGTTTTACTTATAATAAGTTTATTAGCATTTAATTATAATTGGGTCGGCGAAATTTAAAACTGTGCGTTTAATAATTTACCTTGTACGTTCAGAAACGATCAATTAAATGCAAATTTAATTTAAACCTAAAATACTTCTATTGGTATTTTAACTATGATAACTAAATCTGTGTTGATATGTCAAACATATTGAATATAATCAATTGTTTTGATTATCCGAAAATAGATTTGGTTCGAATGTAATATTAATTAGTGCCAAAAATGTCTCTATGTTCGACTGCATCATAAAGGCTTTGTTTATGAGACAGTTTTGAATACATTATTGTACCAGTACAATAATATTAAAGTAAATTGGACTGAACTGTCACTGTCAAGTAAATGTGCATGTAACATGCCATATATGAACAAATTAGAACATTAATAAGAAATAGTGTTTGTAAATAAAAAATCACAGCACAGGCGTCAAATTTATAAACTCCATTTTTTTCGATTGTAGCAGTGGAACATAAAATTGTATGGCAACGTACATAATGCTCTTTAGTAGGTTTGCCTCTTTAAATAGGCGCGCCCACGAAAGTAAGACATTATATAGTACTTGTACCATAAATAGCTATTACGGAGCTGCAGTTTTAGTAAAATTAGTACACTATTTCTGTATAAAAACTATTTTAATTTGCCTGACTCATACTACTCTTGTATACATATAGGGCGTTTCTTCAGTGGACCGTGTGGCTTTTGCAGATAAATTGTGACATAAAAGTAAGTCGGAGATTACTCTAAAGTTTTGCATCAGATTCGTAGTGTTTTATATAAATAGTGTTAAAAATTTGAAAGCTGCTGAATTTCTGGTAAAACAGCATGGTTTGAAAGCAGGCGGGTTACAAAATCCTTAAAGTTACCTAATATATTTTTTAAGACATCACGTTAGGCAAATGCAACTAGTAGCCTTCTGTCTAAAACAACGAAAAGACAGAGGCGATATGCTATTAGATTTTTTACATTTTTACAAGATTTAGGCTATGAATACCTTTTACATAAAAAAAAACAAATAGAAATGGAAATGCCTGAATGGGGCAACAAAGAATGATATTGCCCACGCCACATTAGAAAGACGGAAACCGATAAAATACAAACAACTAAGCGAATCCAAACTTAAGTCAATAGAAAAACTATGACAGAAACAGTTAGAGCAAACTAATAAACATTAAAAGCGTTATTCATAAAGCAAAACACAAACAGGGAAGCTGACTGAAGGCACCAAAAAGATGATGGAAAAAAGAAGAATTTCAAGATCAGTTGGAAGGCAGATACAATCAAGTATGCAGAGCTCAAGAACTGATAAAACTATAAATCAAAAAAGATATATTATGATAAGGTTAAAGCTCCACGCTATTTTGCCTATAAGTTTATGTTTATAATTAAATATTAATCGATTCAATTGCCCTTTTATTTATTTTGAATATTTTAAATTATTTCTGCTAGCTTCTGTAGATGCACTTTACTGAAAATCTGAGTGGATTCCTTTTATCTAGATTGCTTATTCTCAAATTTGGTGTTCCGATTTTAATTATGACAATTCTAACCTTCTGTCAAATATTACGCCAAAAAATAGTTTTTGAAAATTCAACCACAAATACTTTATAGTTACATTGGTCATATGACAATCTCAAATAGTAAGCACTCCCTTAATTAAATGAATTCACTTTAATCTTTATTTTATTTCAGCTCTTATATATTATCTGGATTCATTTACCTTTTATTGAACTCTTCTCCGATGAAGCCAATTAGTCTAACTCTGCAACCGATCCCACCACCACTGCTCCACTCAAAATCAACTGCCTCAACTGATAACCAAACTGTCTGAAACGTCCAGAATCAGAATCTGAATTAACCCAGGAAACTAATTTGCCCCAGGAATCAACCTACACAGCCCTATCACAGCACAGATCCAAACAGACCCCAGTTATAGTTGTTTTTCTTTAATATTAAATCCAAATTAATCCTTTGAAGTACGTTACAGCTCAGTACCAAGAATTCCGACCAGAGACAAGCTACCAGACCTCATTTGACAAGCAGCATAAACATGTTCACTCTGCCAATGACATCCTTGCGATTCTCTTCCCTTGTAATCCAATTCAATCGATGCAAAACGCCAAACGTAACCCCACAATAAACATAATTCAGTATTTTTTTTCTTTTTATTTGCTTTTGTAGATTAGAATTGCTTTAGTTTGGTATTCTCACCATATTCTTTATCTTCCTCTATTTTAGTCTGCTCTCTTTCTTACTTTTAACATTTCATTTAATTTTTGTACACCACGCGAATTTTATCTTTAACTGGAACCCTTTTTTACACCAAACATATTTAAACTTTTTAAAAGGATTTATTTATTAATTTCTTATTACACAAATCAGTTACATCTTTTCTTTTCAAAATTTTATATATCAATGAAAACAAACTCCTTAGCGATTTTAGTTATTTTCTCTATCCAACACTATAAAAGCTTTTTGTTTGATACCTACTACGTTCAATAGTCTATTTCAAAAAAGTATTTGTCATAATTTTCCAATTTCATTTTAGATATTAAATTAAGTTAAACTCCTTCTGTTTCTTAATCAGTTTCATATTATAAAATTATAAATTATATTTTCTTTATTTATTAAATGCATCTTAATAATTTTAATATCCAATTCACATCTAAATTGATCTTTATAATTTTTAATTACTGTAATCTTTTAAATCTATTTTTCTGATTTTTTAGACCCTTGTACCAATACCATAACAAAATATTACAAAGAGACGGTCTGCAAGAAATAATCTAAAACAATGGAAACACGAGAATACTAAAGTTTTAGCTAAGTTCAGGGAAAAAGTCATAACAAAGTTTCGTAAGAATGATCGTGTACGGTCAGAAAAAATAGAGATAGCTAAGCAGGTGCGAACCTTTCATTGGGCCAGAAAATTAGGGTTCAAATCTCAGTAACTCCAACTGCCCTTAAAAACGACTTAAATTCCCCATTCCTATTTTGGCAATCATTAGGTCATAATGCCTAAAATCCTGCTCAAAGCGGACAGGCAGATGCCACTAAGATTGGAAAGTAGGGGAAAATAATATTCTCAATGTTTGGCTCAGAAGAAATCCTCGACATTATACTGCAAGAACTAGAAATCGTAGGCGACGACGGGTAGTTATTAAAGCAATAAAATAGCAAGCAAGAAGACTGAAAGCAACGCCAAATTCACACAAATTAATGTAATGCCATACTTATTTCACTATTTAAAACAAAGACACAACAAGATTACAGACCTATTAATATCCTGTCAAACCAACCAATTACCAACCAAATTAGGTCAATTCCGGCCAAACGAGCAAGCAGCGTTTAGAAGAGAATAATCAACCCGTGACCACCTACCAACTCTTTAAATTATTATCCAGAAATGCAATGAATATATCTTGTCTTTTTCGATCGCGAAAAGATATTCGACACAGTCGAGCTACTTGCCATGATAGAAGCAACGAATCACTGTTGAATCGAATCACAATTATAGAACTTCTTCGGAAAAACGGTAAAGCATAAGACCAAGGCACCACTTTCGGTTGAACGATTTTGGTCATACCTTGGACATCCGAATTTATATCAAAAACGTAGATTAAGCCGTCTAGGTTGCAGAAAGGACGTAGACCGACTCACAAACAAACACTTACTCTAAATCAGAAGACAAGAAAACGGATATTTTCGTAAATATTCAAAAGTTTTTTTATTACTATAAGGTAATGGACGGTAAAAAGTTATGAAATGTCAGATAACTTCCCAATAGAAAGAGTTGTGAGACTTCATCTCGCGGAAATTGTTCATCTTGGTCTTGGCCCAGGATAATATTTTTTTAAATTTCAATGGCGATCGCGTGTGGGAATGAATCACTGTAAATTAAACATATTTAAACCTACCTGAAATATGCAGACGATGCAGTTTTAATAGTTAAAGCAATTACGCAATACGAACGACGCTAGCTCAACTGAATAGGGAATCTAAGAAAGTAGGCCTAAAAATAAATACCAATAAAACACATATATTGGTTTATTAGTAGTTAACAACTTGAAATGGTAATTTCATATAGACATACCTAGAACAAAAAATAATGTTATAAAAAGAAAACCAAATAACAGAAATAGAACGACGAATCAGACTCATTTGGATTAAAATTTGTTCGTGTTATCTGTGCTAATACTCGTATTGAAACTAGTACTTTTAATTGAAATATTGTTGACACAATACGGAGAGATAAAAAGAGATAAAACGGAATATTTTTAACATAAGATTATATAACAGAATGTCAAATAAATGGATATACTGGCATAATATAGGACGCAGTGGAGAAAATAGCATAGCAGAAGTGGCAATGGGCGGGGCACATGAGGACGACAGATGATATATGGAACAGAATGACTTCAGACCACGGCTAGATCGGTGAACAGGCAACTATTAACATAAAGCGAATAGAACTATTATGATACCGAGAGGCAAACAAATGTGAACAATGGATAAATAAGGAGAGTTATATATTCAGAATAGTTTTACATAGCACAAATGTATTATTGAAATTCAAATACATGTATGCACTATTGTTTATAATTGATAAATCGTAGCGTAAATCATATCAATTTTTACTTCATCGAAATTCTCATTCAAGCATAGAGAATATAATCTCTAAACGTATTTGTGATGTTCTAAAATCATAAATTCTACCCATAATAGTTATTTATATATTAAGGTCATAATCAATAGATTATAGCACGAGGGAATGTTTAAAGCGCGACGCGAAGCGGAGACCTTTAAATTTACCAAGAGCTATAATCGTCATTAGACACGTGCTACATACAACGTTTTATTTCAGTTTCGTTCTCAAAACGGACAAAATTCAAAGATTCAGTATTTTGGCTGCAGACTACTGCGTCATTGTTGTGCTGCCGGTATAAATTTTTGGTGTGCCATAGTTTCTATGCAGATTGTTGGTGTTACTATACTACATTGTTGGTGCTTGTTAGACTGATTAGCACCTTTATAGGCTCTAGGGTCATAAAAGCCCTTTTACGCCCACTATCGAGGGCCAAGATTTTGGTTCCAAAATGAAATAAAATGTAATTATAGTGTCTTCTAACAGTTGCCTTAGCATTATTACAATTATAAATTGATATTCAACTAATTAATACGCAGTCAACCAGGGACCATAATAGATTACTCCCCATACACATTTATAACCATAGCAACTGAGAGTAGGTGCACTGAATCTAAACATACATTCAGTAAATAATAGCAAACTCCAAACGGTTACATTAATGAACACATTTTGCTTCAAGTCGAATATGGGAATAATGAAAGGGGCTAAATTTAACATTTTATTATTAAATTTGTACACGTTGATCTAAGAAATATCTTTCGCAAAAAACTATTATATATATTTTTTCTAATATCTTACAAAACTAAGAATAATTTAATACCTAAAATGCTTCTACAATTATAAAAAAGCAACGAACTTCAACTGGGAATAAAACAGTTCTTAAAGCACAGATATCAAAATGTAATTTTCTGTCCCAGGCAGACTATAAGAGCTCAGCACTGATTTTCGTTAGCCGTTTGTCAATAAAAGTTTTATTTACAAATACCAAACGAGGTATTTATATTCAGATGTTCAACTGTCTAAAAATATGTGTAATGTTGCGGTTGCAGCGTTTATTAAGTTGACTTAGCGATTTTACAATTTCGAGCATTTTATTGCCATTTCCCGGAAAAATAACAAAATCATTAAATTGCAGTCCTTGCAATGTGATGATATGATGCTAGTGATTCAAATTACAAATTGTCACAAATTAGTTATTTTGCGATTGTGATTATCTGCTTTTTTGATTTTATGTTTTTCCCACGTTAATTGGGTTTTATGAAGTTTGATTTAAAAATTCCATCACTATTTTTGTTACATAAATAGTCTAAATCTAAATAAGGTCCGTTGCAAATGATTTCATTTTACAAAGCAGCTAATACGAGTGTTATAATGTTTAACTTAGAAATGCTGCAGTTCTATTATTTCGGGCTAACGAGCTATAGGTTTTAAGGCAGTAACAACGTTAACGTTTCGCTGTAATTGACTTTTTTGGTAAACAAATATAGTAATTATCGTATACTGTGCTGTCGTAGAGTAGAAAATCACGGACATGTTGAAGTTAATTTTTTTGGCATATTTCGAAATTACAACTTATCAGGATCCAGAAACATGGTGTTAAAACGATTTCAGAGTAAATATAAAATCATTATCAGTGCATTTTATCGATGATCTATAAATTCAACTATACATTTACGCCTTATTATTTGATTATTTTCATATGTTCTACAGTTTTTTCTACAAATTCCTATAGTCAATTTTAACATCTCGTATAGATTCATGTGAAGCCTCTTTGTTAAAATGTTTAAAAACCCGAGGGAATTAAATTAAATTAAAATAATTAACGTACACTATTTCCCCTCCTCCTCCCGATATTTTCTATGAGGTGGCAATTGCCGCCCTCCTCTGCGCCTCTACTAATGCATGTCACATAAATACAAATTAGTAGTAATTAGTATGCTTCTTTAGAATAAATTCAGCAGCACTTTAGGTTGCATTTTTAAATATCCTGCATCTTCTTGTTATGATGAAGTGGGCGGTTGATTGCAATTATTCAAAAACAGATGTTACCAATGTCATATGGTCAACGTACCTCTCGGTCGCCTGATAACCACACTGAGTCATAGACATTTAAACATTACAATTGATATTGTAATATATTTCGTAAAAAATGCTACTTGTGGAACTTCATGGACAACAGTTAATAAGTCATGTTGTGAATGTGACTGCTTTAATATGTATAGGTGGTAGGTGTTTTGAACTTAATTGACAACTTAGACATTAGTAAGAAACAAAATTATTATACTAAATGTAATTGTTTAAAGCCTTATTTAAGCTAATTAGATAATGCTAAAATCTTTATCAAAAGTTGTCCCACTTTTTTTGTCTTGAATAGTACGGTTGAACATATACACGGTGTCCTGTAATTCGATCAAAGAACTTCTGGAGGCTATAGAGAACGTTGGAACATAGCAGTTTGGCATATAATAGGTATTTATGCAACAAGTGCTAAAAGTCGACGTTTATGCACGAGACATGAAAATTATGAAACGAAGCCGAAGGCTGAGCTTCATAACATGTCACTTGCATAAACGACTTTTAGCACGCGTTGCATACAATATTTTATCTACGACCTTCATTTTACTGTTATTAATCCATAAATATCAATTTAACAAATGTTTGCATCTATGACAGAATTTATGTCGTAAAAAAGAGAAGGCTTTGGTACGCGGGCGAATGTTTGTGAAACCAATACTGTCAAAGTCAGTTATCAAAGGTAATTATTAATACTACACATCTGACTGTATTCATCACATAACGCTTTAATGACTTCAAAAACACTTTACCTCTAACGCGAGAAGTAACTAGAATAACTTTACAACCACACTTCCTGTTCGAAATTGTAGTTTTATAACCTCGCTTCACTTTTAGCACATGGGCTAAAAGTAAACAACTGATTTCTTTAAACACGGTAAATTATAAAACGTCACTTTTAGTGAAAAAAGCTAGCGCTAAAAGGCCTACTTTTAGTGGTGGTCGTAGATAAACTTTTTAAAATCCTTTCCCGCTGAGTTATATCGTTCTAAAGAGGGTGTTTATATTACAACAACTTTTTAATGGCTAAGAGTTTGATTTCAAAAAAATACGTAATAGAAAATCACATTTTTGCACTTCCGGGACTAAAGTTGATACTTTAGTCCCCGTAAACAGGGACTAAAGTAGATCATTTAATCCCTAGGGACTAAAGTAACTCATTTAATCCCTAGGGACTAAAATAAAAATGATACCGTAACTATGGTAAATTTATGTACACACGAGGTTAGTAGGTTAGGTTTTGTTTGTCATCTGACACACTGACGTAAAACTTAACCTGCAAATCTCGAATTTGACATATACTGACAATACACTTCAGTACTGCCAACTGATTCAGGCTATCCAGGACCTGCTGCAATTCAGTTTGTAATAAATTATAATTGTCAGTTTCCAAATTGACAGATTCCAAATTTTGGAAATGTTTGATGATAATGTTCCCAAAAGTGCAAAAAATAGCGTATATACCTCGGGACTAAAGTGCCTAAATCCCTTGAGTGGTTATTGCCCTCGGGCTTCGCCCTCGAGGCAACAAACTCCACTCGCGGGATTAAATGGTGCACTTTAGTCCCTCATGATATAATATACTATTATTCAAAGGCTTTTGTAAGTTTTTAGTTGTCTCATTAGACTCATACGTATCTTGTGTGTAAAATAATAAAATACCTATATGCACGACACAGTTATTTCGCAAAATGTGATAAAATGCTTAGCATTATATTGTATCATACGTAAAAATTAAAACCAATTACATAAATAAGTATGTTCATGATAGAATACATCTGAAAATCGTACGACACTCGTTAATGACCAATAGAAAAATTAGTTCACGAGCCGTATCCAAGACAACAAAAAAATTTCTTGGAAATTTTTTGTAGGTAGACATTACTTCTTTTTAGGGTTTGTGTCGTTACGATTTTCTTACCGAATCTGCATTCGAGCATTAATTCATATCCGGAAATTATTTTTCGTGCATTCAACAACGTCCTAATTTGCCCTCGCGTCCCGCTCGGGCAAATTAATACGACGTTGTTTGAACGCACTCAAAAAAATTTCCGGAAAGAATTAATGCTCTTATGAGATTATATGTGATAATTTTCAGTAGAAATATAACAAGTGCTTGGAAAATTTACCGGAAATATTTGGAAGAATGTTCTGCAGCTATGTTTTCAATAAAAAGCATGAATGCATGCCAACTGAAGAAATCCCGACTCCGAAGGGGATCTTTTTCTTGAAGGCATGCACGAATGCTTTCGTTAGAAAAAAATAACTGTGGAACATGTTTTGTAAATATTATTGTAAGAATTTTTTTATGCACGTGTTATAATGCGATAGAGAATGTCACGAATGAAAAAACTCAGTAAAGATTTTTTTAATTAAAAATAATAAAGCTAATTACTAAGTACTAAAACTTTACGGTTTATCGTCAAAACTACGGTAAATGGAAATCTCCCCGTAACATTTTCACATATAATCTCATAAGAGCATTAATTCTTTCCGGAATTTTTTTTGACTGCGTACCAACAACGTCGCGTCCCGCTCGGGCAAATTAGATCGTTGTTTGAATGCAGGAAAAATAATTTCCGGATATGAATTAATGCTTGAATGCAGATTCGGTAAGAAAATCATAACGACACAAACCCTCACAGTTAGGCTTGTCTACCTACAAAAAATTTCCAAGAAATTTTGTTGTTGTCTTGGTTACGGCTCTTGAACTAATTTTTCTATTGGCCATTAATGAGTGTCGTACGATTTTCACATATAATCTCATAAGAGCATTAATTCTTTCCGGAAATTTTTTGGAGTGCGTTCCAACAACGCCTAATAATTTGCCCGAGCGGGACTCGAGGGCAAATTAGGACGTTTTTGGAATGCACGAAAAATAATTTCCGGATATGAATTAATGCTCGAATGTAGATTCGGTAAGAAAATCGTAACGACACAAATCCTAAAAAGAAGTAATGTCTACCTTCAAAAAATTTCCAAGAAATTTTGTTCTTGTCTTGGTTATGGCTCTTGAACTAATTTTTCTATTGGTCATTAATGCATGTGGTGCGATTTTCAATTAAATATGCATAAGGTATATTCTCAAGGGTAATACCACAAAAGGTGAAACATTTTAAATAGTATTTGCGTTCACATCCAAATTATTGCGTTTAAACTTTTCGAATAAAAACTACATTAAAAATTCCGCGAGACCACAGATAGAGTGGAATTTGAGCCGTTTTTGTTGAGAAAAATTTGACAATAATTTCTATGTAAACGAAAAAAATCTCTTCAAAAATTTTACCTTAGGTGGTATTTGGAAAGATTATTCAACAATATAAATATATGTATTCGATTTTAATGTGTTCGACGGCAAAGCTTTTTAACATTTTCCCTCTAATTCATTACCGGAGGTTTAAAAACCATTATTATTCATATTTATAACGACGCCGATTTGCAAACTTCACTTTGACGTTATGGCAAATATCAGTCAAAGGCTACTCACTAAACTGAATTCATTAAAACCATTCGCGGTCTCGTAAAAACACTGCGACATTAAGTAGGTGTTTTTAAATACAGTCAATTTTGATTGGCCGTTTTAACAAATTGACCAATTTCATTGGTTTGTTTACTGTAGTGTTGAATTATCACTTTAATACTATTTTCCAGTTGTCAGTAAAATGGCAAAAATGTTATTTTCACTCCTACCCTCTCTTTATGAGAATGTAACTCGGCGAGAGGGATTTAAAAGAAACAGTTTATATACAAAATCTGTATGTTTCAACGTCCTTTATAACCCTAAGAAGTTTTTCGGTCGAATTACAAAACGCCCTGTATATACTTGGCAGGAAGAAATGCACAATTGCGTAATGCCTTTTTTAACTCTTTTCCAGCAGACACTCATGTCAATAACACGCACACGCACACACACACACACATACACACCCACACACACACACACACATATATACAACTACGCACTCACATCATCACACAATTACAAAATCACGTACAAACGCCTGTTTTGGAAGAACTATGTACACTATAGTTGCTGGTAATTAATAAAGGTAACATAACATTATGAAAGCACCAAACGAACGGCAATTTTCTTGAGCCCACTATTTGTCAACGATTTGCGGAGATGTACGCATTAAAAAATTTTTTTTTGTTCCAATGCGAATAACTCAGAAAAAAAAGGTTTTGCAGACATACTGTTAGGGAGCAGTTTTGAAGAGGATACTCTAACCTTTCATGTTCTTTTTCTCGCAATGACGTTTTTTTTTGTTTACGTTATGCACCGCCGTAAAGTCGGTGCTTTATTTTTCAATTTCGCATTCTCTCGCTCAGTCATCCGCAATTTTTAAAATTCTCATCGCGCATTATTGAAATCAATCCATTCTTAAAGCAGATAGTCCAAGCTTCATTTTAATTTTTTATAAACCTTTCTAACTTCATAATTTAAAAAGTTATCTTTATTTGAAATATCACGATTTTTTCAAAAAAAATTAGCGTACCGTTTTTTTGTCCAAGAGTGTATATTATACAAAATGTATTAAATATAGTTAATGTACAATAAAAACGAATTTAAGTAGACGTGGCTGAGAAGTGAGAATTCGTGATATTTTCGGTTTACCGCTCCGTCTCCAGATCTCTGTATCTCAGTACCTATGGGAGTAATAAAAAACATTTTCTAACTACTACTACAAAGTTTACAAATTATGTCTGCTATCCGATTGATAATAACAATTTTTGTGATTGGGTGAATAATAGCTGAGATATCGGAGAAAAATCGAGTTTGACGGCCATTTTGGCAAGAAGGCGGAAGGTTCGCATCCTTCCTCCAGGTCGAAAACTTGGAGTTTTCATTAGGGCACCGAACCATAAAATATATCAAAAAATCATAATTACCTGACCTTTTGCAGTTTCAAATCTTCTAATGACTGGACTAAGTATTTTATTGATTTTCATCATATTTATATTGACTTTTACTGAAAATATAAAACGTAAAGTAAATAAAAGGTTAAAGAAAAAGTAAAAATAACATACTTTCTTTTCAAACCTCTTGCTATATGAGATAAATTATACTTGCTCAAACATTAACATTAGAGAGAATATATGTGTTTACTGCTACAATCTTCAAGTTGGCTAGAAAACAAAGATCTAAAGATAAGCTCAATATATAAATTATTTATAGCTACTATAAAATCAATGGAGCAGCATCTACAAAAATTATTTTTGGTGTTGGAATATTAACATGGCGCTATGTATGTCAAAGAATCTCAATTAAATTATCATTTCCAACCCTGTAGGCTACGGCTTTCCAATAACCCTGCCGCAATACCTTGTGCGTTATGAGAACCCACGCAGTGTACGTCGTGTGCCTACCCCAAGATAGAAAGATAAAACATAAATACCGCAATATATCACTAAATTCCTCAACGTTATAAGCCCGGCATAAGTTCCGGGACATATAAATAAGAAGATGAAGTAAAAAGCGCAGGACTCATAAATATGTAGGATTCTTCAGGATAATACGGTACGTGCAGTACAATCTACCGACAGTCTTAGGCCGGAACTGGTTTCAAAATATACGCGTACATTTCCATCCTATGCATATTACATGCTAATAAAACAGTGCAGGGTTTCAGGAAATTGCTGCTTTATTGAACGCGCCCTGCATTCAGAGCTGCAGTTTTAATTTGCAACTTTTGCGCATCATTATTAATACATTGCGGTTTCGGCGTTTAGTGCTCTCGGTTTTTTAATTTGTGTAATGCCTCAGATGCGATGGATTCTTGTTACTGAAAATTTAATTATAATGAAAAATGTAGAAGGATTTAAAGGAAAGAACGCTTTAATGGAAATTAAATTTGCGAAACCAGTATAATCGCTTTCGGAGGGATAATGGCCACGTAAAGGAAGACTCCTTGGTTTGTACTTTAATTAATATTATAAAAATGCTCGTACGCAAATGCTACACATTTGATTCTTTTAACCTTAAACGCAGATATATATTACTTATTAAGCCAACTGTGAAAGATATATAGTTGAATAGTTTAAGCACAGTTTTGCTGAGTTTTTAAAATCTCAAGTCAAATATTGTAACCACCGTTGTCTGTAAGCTAGTCTTTGGGTGATAATTCTAAGAATGTTCCAAATTATGTGCCCCAATTTTGTAACATTGAGTCACAAAATAAATATAACGAATATAAGCTTTGTTTAGTTTAATTAACGAATGAATTAGCTCATAGCATACAATGAAACCTATAGACCGAGGCAATAATTGACAAATTAACTGAAATGCATTTGTTCAATAAATTAGAAGATAAAGCATACATTAATCTCATGTCAAATATTGTAACCACCGTTGTCTGTAAGCTAGTATTTGGTTGATAATTCTAAGAATGATCCAAATTATGTGCCCCATTTTTGTAACATTAAGTCACAAAATAAATATAACGAATATAAGCTTTGTTTAGTTTAATTAACGAATGAATTAGCTCATAGCATACAATGAAACCTATAGACCGAGGCAATAATTGACAAAGTAATTGAAATGCATTTGTTCAATAAATTAGAAGATAAAGCATACATTAATCGCGATTAGTAACCAACAACTCCTCTACTAGAGCAAAGTAATAACCTAATAACATATAAATTCCCACCTATAATTGTGAACGAGAAGGAGTGAATAACCTTATATATGTAACAAATAAGGCCTTGATCTTTTCAGATGCCATCGTTAAATGTAATTTTACAGAAGTGTAGGCCCAGTAAATTGATATCCAGTTAATTAAATTATATGAGGAGGATGCGAACCGGAACTTAATCATTTTTATTATTTACTAGCAGCAGAGAGACAAAGTTAAAAGATATGGATCTGGACCTTTTTCCGTAATGTAACAATATTCGTGAAACTACATTTATGTGGGCAAAAGCTATAGGCCACAATTTTAACGAAGAATAAGGGTAAAGGGTCCTTTGTTATTCTACCTTTTATATTATGCACATTTCTAGTTTTGAAACCAAGTTGATCTAGTTCTTTTCTAATGTCTTCCACTGGCACTGTGGGGTGTAGGTGTCTTATTACTACGCGATATGCTCTCTGTTGCTTAAATTGGAACGTATGATGTTTAATATCTTTTTCTTGTAGGTGCTTACTTAATTTTCGGTAGGCTTCCGGTGTTTTGACATTAATTTTTACCTCTTTGTTAGCCATTGTTTTAGACTCATAGTCTTTTGCTGATAATACCGCGCTTAAATTTTTAACCATGTCAGGGTAGCATTTGACACCCTGAATAAATATTGGAGGAGGCTTTGGGATATTTACCTCCGGTGTTTCAGCTGCGTTTTTGTTCTCCTTTGTGTCCTGACTTAGGAGAGGGGAAAATCTATTTGTTTGACTAGGAGTAGTCTTCGCGGATGATGTTCCTACTTGTGTGTTAGTTATTACGTGCTTTTTGGATTGTATTTGAGTCGCCCGCTTGCGTTTTATTCTGCGCACTTCTTGCCAGCTGTTTTCCATATTGGTGGTGTCTTCCTCAGAGTCAGAAAAGACTTCCATGTCGGTGTCATTTTGTTTTTGCGAGGTTATTGAGGGTGCTAGTGATGGTAATGGGGGAAATTGGTATTGGTAATTAAAGGCAGCGGCAGGGGGATTTGGTAATATCTGTGCGTTATTTGAGAGTTGCGGCTGTTGATAAGGTACGTTAACAGGTTGATGTTGTTGATAAAAGACATTATTTGGGTAAAAGTTAGGCATTGGATTGAAAGTAAAGCCCGGCATTGTGCCTTGATAACCCGGGCCGGCGCCAGGGCCTGTGCCGGCCGGTTGCATGATATAAATTCCGCAAAATGTATGTATTTAATAATGTTAGACAGTTTACTTATCTTGGGGTCTGTTGACCGATGACTTGCGAGCTTATCAATTGCACTCGAGCACTTAGCGTAGCGGACACAACCTTGCGCTAGGAAACTCAAACGAGTACCCTTTACCCTTATTCTTCGTAGATCTAGAGCCGGCAGAAAATAATAAAGAAATATATCATCTCAAATTCCTACAAAATATGTCTATCAAAGTTGAGCCCCCACGCAAAAAAGTAGAACCTGTACAGTGTACAAGGTGTCAATCATACAATCATACAAAAACGTACTGTCATCGTTCATTCGCATGTGTTAAATGTGGAGGTGCTCATGATACTAAAACATGCAAAAAAACCAGAGATACGCCTGCCTCTTGTGCACTATGCGGAGGTCCGCATCCTGCAAATTATAAGGGTTGCAGGATTTATCAAGACCTACAGAAAAGAATTAAACCAACTAATAATCAAAATAGTATGACTCCAATCTATCAACACCCAAGATATGCTGAAGCTCTCAAAGCCAACCCTACACCACAAATATTTCCCACAAATACTCCACAAAGCTCATCTACAAGCCTTGAAACAACACTAAACAAATTCCTTGATGAATTCAAAAATATATTTCAACAGCTGCTACAACAAAATGGTATGATCTTGTCCATGTTAACCACAGTCATTAATAAAATAAAATCATAATGGCTAAGTCGCTAAGAATAGCATTATGGAATGCCAATGGTCTAGTCCAACATAGAGATGAAATCGTAACATTCTTAAACCAAAATAAAATTGACATTATCCTTGTCTCTGAAACTCATTTCACAACAAGAACATATTTTAAGATTCCGTACTATGAAACTTATCACACCGAATACCCAAGTGGTGCTGCTCGCGGAGGATCTGCTGTCATAGTGAAAAAAACAATAATCCATCATGAACTGCCAAAATATGAAGATGAATTTCTTCAGGCTACAACTATACAGATTAATAGCCCACCTGCTCCATTAACTGTATCTGCAATTTACTGTCCCCCGCGTCATAGTTTCACTAAAGAAAAACTACTACCTTATTTTGATACGCTAGGACCCAGATTCCTTGCAGGAGGGGATTTCAATGCGAAGCATACACACTGGGGATCTAGACTAATAACTCCAAGAGGTAGACAGCTACTCACCGTAATTAATGAAAGAAACTACTCCTATCTTTCATCTGGCTCTCCAACATACTGGCCAAGTGACACAGATAAAATTCCGGACCTACTGGACTTTTTCGTTACAAATGGCATTTCAAATAACTATGTAAATACTGTTCCCAGCTACGATCTTTCGTCAGATCATACTCCTGTTATTGTTACAATTAGTACTACAGTAATATTCAGAGAAAGCGCTCCTGCAATTTGCAACAAAAATACCGACTGGGACTCCTTTAAAGAGTATATCGAACTTAATCTGGAGCTGAATACTAAGCTAAAACGACCAGAAAATCTAGAGGTTGCCACAGATAAGTTCATTAAAACAATACAGGAAGCGGGATGGCACGCCACTTCAATTCCTGCACGTAGAAGCCCAGACTCAGTAAATATTCCTCTTGAGCTGAGAAAGCTGATAGCTGAAAAACGCAAATCCCGGGCTATATGGCATCGCACACACAATATCCTGGACAAACGAAACTATAACCATCTAAATAACCGCCTGAAAAGGAAACTGAAAGAAGTTCGCAATCAACAATTTGAGACATACCTTAGCGGTATTACAAGAAACGACCACTCCCTCTGGAGAGCTGCAAAGTGTTTCAAAAGACCGCTGGAACCTGTCCCGCCGATAAGAAACCAGCAAGGACAATGGGCCAGATCGGGTAGCGAAAAAGCTGAAGCATTTGCTCACCATCTAGCAGAAGTCTTTACGCCACACACGAATAACGCTAATCCTGAAGTTGAAGAGTACCTAGCAGCTCCGCTACAACTATCTCCGCCGATTCAAGCCTTTTCGACTGCTGAAATACGCACTGAAATTAAATTCCTAAATAATAACAAGGCACCGGGCTACGACCTTATAACCGGCAAGGTACTGAAAGAGATGCCCAAAAAAGGTATCACATTTTTAACTATGTTATTCAACGCAATACTTCGCCTAACGTACTGGCCTTCTCAACTCAAATTTGCCGAAATAGTAATGATATTAAAACCAGGTAAGGCACCTAATGAAGTTTCGTCGTACAGGCCAATTAGTCTACTGTCAATAATATCTAAACTGCTTGAAAAACTGATTCTCAGAAGGATAATCACAGAATCATTCTTGGAAAATGTAATACCACAGCATCAATTCGGCTTCAGACGTGACCATTCAACAATACAACAATGTCATAGAGTCGTCAATGTGATAAATAGAGCTTTGGAAGACAAAAACTATTGTTGTGCAGTTCTTCTAGACGTCAAGCAGGCGTTTGACAGAGTCTGGTATCAGGGTCTATTGTTCAAAATCAAAGAATCCTTTCCCCACCAATACTACCTTCTCTTCAAATCCTACCTCTCCAATCGCTATTTCCAAGTAAAGCTCGGCGATGAAGTTTCTGAAATAAAGCAGATTAGTGCTGGAGTACCTCAGGGTAGTGTTCTTGGGCCTCTCCTCTATCTTTGCGGATGACACAGTTATCCTCTCCTGTGATGAAAATCCATTAACCGCAAGTCGGAATGTTCAAGAACACCTAGACTCAATAACCACCTGGCTGGAGAAGTGGCGCATAAAGGTTAACGAAACCAAGTCCACCCAAGTCACATTCACGACACGTAGACAAAACTGTCCACCAGTACTACTAAATAACATCGTAATACCACAGGCCAATGAAGCTAAATATCTGGGTATTCATATGGATAGAAGGCTCACTTGGAGAACTCACATCACAAAAAAAACGGAAAGAAATGGACCTACGGCTTAAAAGACTCTACTGGCTTATTGGCAGAAAGTCTAGTCTTTCAATCGAAAACAAAATATTAATATACAAGACGATTATCAAACCCATCTGGACATATGGGATCGAATTGTGGGGATGCTCCAGTTCGTCTAACGTTGACATCCTGCAGCGATTCCAGTCCAAGGCTTTACGTATTTTAACCAATGCTCCGTGGTACGTATCTAATCGTACCCTGCACGAAGATCTCCAGATGCCGTATGTCAAAGATGTAATAACCCAATACGCCAGCACCCATATCAGGAGGCTACAAGTTCACCCAAATCCAAGTATTGAGCCCCTGCTAGATAATACTTATCGAAGACGTCTGAAAAGAAAATGGCCAGCAGATTTAGTCATCTAATTTAGACTTAAAATTAAAACACTACCTATGTCATATGTATATATATTATTTAAGGCAGCACCGCTGGGTGTCATCCTTTGCATGTCGTACTTTGTCATAGTCCACACATTAGCTCATAGAATTCCATATGTTTACATATATTTGTAATTCTGATTGCTAATAAACTAGAGGAAAAAAAAACAATTTTAACAATGGTAACAAAACAAACCCTAAGAATTCTACCTGTTCCTGACGTCACGTCACCCGGTACGCAAAAACCTTTACATGTGTTCCTCTAGGAAACAATTCCGCAGGGGAAAACACTTTTAATAAATTAACGTAGAGGGCTAACGTACTTTAAAACACATGCAAGGTTAACGGGAATTTACATCTGCAAACTTAGCTTAGTACATAATATATAACATATTCAAAATTTGTGGTAAATCAAACCAGAAATAACACTTATCTTGTGCAGTAATTTAATCTATTTAATCGACGCGACGGCAAGATGTGAAAATTAGGAAAGGTCTCGTTTAACGCAAGTGAAAATTTTGGCCAAGAGTGAATACTAGATATCTGTGAAAAGTTTGTCTGGCACACAGGAACGAAAATAGAAAACGTGGCTGATGGTCGGCGTGATGAAGCAAAAATGAACAGCTCGAGGATAACGATGGGCGAAGCTGGCGTTAATCTCCACGGGATGTAAAGAGAGATTTTTGCCAAGGCTTCGTCGGGAAGGATGGACACGGGAGTTCAAAAATTGACTACTAGTGTTGGAGCCGATTTAAACGTTGCCTACAGGTCGTGTCTTCAGGGCTGAGTTGGGATGCAGGGCGTCGATATACCAAGTTCTGATTACAGTACGTTGGCGAGACGATAGGGCGGTTGCTCTAAATATGCTCCATCGCAGATTTATGAGTATATACAATTCCACTGCACTCGAATGAGACGGGTATCGGAAACTTCAGATAGGTAGGCTGCGCTTTGGAAAGCTTGATATAACCGATAGTAGTCGTAATTTGTCAAGATTGTTGCGATAGACTTTCGAAACAGCTACATTTATGAAACGACGATGCTGCTCACACCTTTATCCGGACCAAATACGGTAGCGAGTAAATTCTCAAATTAACCTATCAACATGCACCGACGGTTTGGTTGATGGTTTCTTTCTCTCTCTCTCTCTCTCTCTCTCTCTCTCTCTCTCTATCGTAAACTTCATTACTGAAGTGTCGTGATCTCATGTATCATGTGACTGTGTTGGTGATATTTCTCCATTTTTCTCTATCTGAACCCGACCTTCCAGTGAAGGCTTTAACTTGGTCGATCCATCGTTTTGGAGAGCGTCCGCAGGGTCGGGTTCCTTCCACTTTCCCTTCGATGACAAGTCTGTTCTTCGAGTGACATGTCCAAAGTACTTAAAGATTCGTCGCCTGATTTTTGTTGATAGTCTATCCCGGACATTGAGTTCCTTTAGTATGGATGCATTTCTTCTATGTGCTGTCCATGGGATTCTCAAGAGCCTTCTCCAAATCCACATCTCAAACGTATCAATCTTTGCCAGGTCTACAGCTTTTACGCTCCATGCTACTGCGCCATACAAAACTATTGGAAAAACGCGATGTATTTGTCCTTCTAGATCTTATTTGGGTTAGTCATGGCCATTTTAGCTAGTGCTAATCTTCTTCTGATGTCAGTAGTCGAGCTGCCTTCTCGGTTGATATGGGAGTCGAGATAAATGATCTCAGTAACATTCTCAATATTCCTGTGTTCTGTCAATGAGTTCGGACATCTCTTCTTCGATTTTTGCAATAAGAGTTGTGTCATCCGCATAGCGTAAATTGTGTATGTTTAAGGTTTACTTACACGTAAATAGAAAACAAAAATACGCTGTTGGTATCGACAACACCTTAATAATATCTTGTTGATTTCGGCGTGTATACATGAATGCATAAATAGGAACACAATTATATACTTTGTGCAATCATTAACAGTGAAATCTCGTCCCACCAGTTAAAGCTACGTGAACAACGACGTAAAAAATGCATCGAGTTCTTGCCCCGATCGTGTTTATATTTACTTCTGTCTTATTGTTTCAGCGAAAGATTTATAACTCCCCGACTCGTCTAGGTGAATGGGCTGGGAGGCCCTATTTTTGGATGTGCCAACCGCCATTGTGTTTCTAAGGGTTTTACGTCAACGAAGGGAGTTTTGGCCCCATGACTCTTCTACCCGTGCGGATAGAAGTTGCTTAATTTTTCTGATTGCGCCAACGAAGTCATTGCGTCTTTGAGGGTTTTATGGTTTCGGTCCTCTGTAGGTAATAGTGACGCTCGCATTCTACGCTTCTGTAGTTTTGCTAGAAGTTTTAATTTCTTGTTCTTGCCTTAATTGCCACGAGTTCTGGCATTGCGTCTTCGCAGCTTGTCAATCAGTCGCGGCTCTCTGTCGATTTCGAGTGCACCTCCTGCTGGGATACAATGGTTTTGTTCTCACCGAAAGTTGCCCAACCAGGATTTATGCGTTTTCGTTCGTTTCTCGGCTGTTATTTCTTGTCGCTGTACATGGCAGTTGGTGCCCGCTGCAACGGTATTAATATTAGCGGAGTGTTGGACACAATTCTGCTATTCGCCAGTGAGAAGGGACTGCAGCGACTCCTAGACCGTCTTCTGTCAATCTGTGATACATGCGGGTTGCGTCCGAACGTCAAGAATACCAAGTATCTGGTAGGGATCAAGGACCCTGTAGCATAGAGTGACGTGGCAAAGGAAACAGAGCAACTACAGAGAGTCGCCAAGATGACGTACTTCGGATCTAGTTGCAGAAGACTTAACCTACACTTGCAAGTGCGCGTTCTCCGCTGTTACATCTTCGCGGTTATTCTGTCCGGAAGCTACTTTTAAAATAATCGATGCATTCGCGATGTGATACAACCGGTTCATACTATACAGGGTGTTACAAAAGTAACGCCCGTCCACGTGGGGATACAAAAATATAATAAACCGATAACAAAGAGTGACAAAACTTCAGATTGTCCTTCTTTACAGAGTTATTGACCAACAACTGGTTGTAGATAAACTTTTTCTTTCAGATGCCCCAGAAAAATAAATCTAACTGATTAAGCTTGGGTGATCTGGGTGGCCAAGTTATTGGTCCACCTCTTCCAATCCATCGGCCAGGAAAGTTTGTATTTAACCAATTCCTGACTTGCAGACCATAATGTGCTGGAGCACTATCATGTTGACATGAACAACGCTGTCTACTAATAATAGGAATGCCTAATAAAGGTCTAATAAGGTTTCATCTAAAAATTCATTTTGGTAAAATGTGCGGACCAATAACTGTGTTGTTTAGCAATCCAGCCGAAATATTAACTGACCCTCGTCTTTGAAAGGATCTTTGTTGAGTTAAATGTGGATTTTCGTCAGCATCAAACCAATTTCGAATATTATTCTAATTTATTATACCTTCTTGGGTAAACATAACACTTCACTCCAAAGACAATTTTTGATAAAATTTGGATCATGATCTATTCTGTTTACTAACCATCTATAAAAATTAAGTCGAACCGGCATGTCTCCATCATGCAACACTTGTACATTTTCTGCTCTAAATGGATACAATCCATTTCGTTTTAGTAATCTATGAACTGCTACATGATTAACATGATTATGTGTTAGTGTTGAAATATTGCGTGTGCTTGTGCTAGCTTCTCCTCAGCAAGAGGTTGTTTTTTAAAAGCACACTTGATTTTGTAAAACATACACTTTGCATTGAAGTGGAAGATGGTTTATTTGAACATCCAATGTAACATTTAATGTATTTTTTCTATGACCCTCTATGAAAAGACAGTTTTCGTCGTCGCATACTCCAGCGAAAGCTTGATTTTCGTCCTTAGTGAGAGAAAATTCCATAACGTTAACTTTCGTTACTAGAGCCGAAAATTACCTACTAGTTTTCATAAATATATAGTTGCCTGCTGTCACTGTATCGTTGTCATTATTAAATCACCTCAGTTTGTGTTTGTTGTGATTTCGCTATCCAAGTGACTTGGATGTTCCAAATACTCCACCAGAGATAAGAAATCAAGCAGAGCAAACCTCTGCGGACTTATTACCCGAAAAATCAAAGAAGAGGTATGAAGAAATTTATGGTAAATTCATGGAATGGAGGGCTGATAACCAAGTACTTACATTCATTTTCGGAAACTGAGCTGCTTGCATATTTTGCAAAATTTTCGGAAACTTTGAAGGCATCGACTCTATAGTCTATATATTCGATGTTAAGAACAACATTATCAATAAACAATGATATTGATATCAGTAAATATCCCTAGTTGCGTTCTCTCCTGAAACGAAAATCCAGCGGTTTTAAAGGTAAGGAGTCTAGAACTTTTTCTGCCCAAGAAATAAATACGTTCTTAACAAATGCAGCCGATTCAAAATATTTGCTGACTAAAGTAAGGTAATCATGTATTGTTTCAAGAAATACTTAATGGTACACATTTTTTTAGGTTGTTTTAGTTTTTGGAATTTCTGGCGCTTGCCGCTGTCACGAATTGAAAGATTTGACAATAGATATTGTCAGAGATTCTGGAAATACACTTCTCATTGAAATACCTAACACAAAGACAAAGGTATCACGTTCGCTTCATATTTCTGAATTTTTTTATGAATTTTCTAAAAAATATATGAACCTTCGTCCACTAAATATGGATCAAATTAATTCAAGATTCTTTATTAACTATCAGAATGGAAAGTGTAGTAGGCAAGTTGTCGGAATTAACAAATTTAGTAAATTTCCTATGGAAATAGCTCCGTATTTAAATCTGACTTTTTCTAAATACCGGACATAGCCTTCGCAGAACTTCCGCTATGCTACTAGTGGATGCAGGAGATGACCTTCTTCAACTAAAACGCCGCGGAGGTTGGAAGTCCAGCAACGTTGCGGAAGGATATGTTGACGAATCAAGTAGCAATAAAAATCCAACTCAGACCAAAATTTTACGGCCTGTACAAAATGCAACAACAGCTACGTCGGGGTCCAATTACGGCCCATCTCCATCTGGATTGACATTTGTTAGCAGAACCGATGTGGCATCGTCTACTTCATAAAAACAATTTGACTGTGAAACTCCCATAGTGTTAAATAATTGTCATAATATTGTAATAAATCAATATTTACATCAAAAATCATTTTAAAAATAAATAAATATAAAGATTAGTTTTGTATTAATTCAATAAAGAATTTTTTCATTATTTTTTTAAGTTTGTTATGGGGTCATAGAAAAAGTATAGTGTTGAACTCGTCGAAAGCATTTTTTAAGCTCGTTAACATTACCAAACGAGGCGAAGCCGAGTTTGGTAAACTGTTCTTTTGCTTTAAAAAATAATACTTTCGTCACTCGTTGAACAATATACTATATTATCAATAAAACTGGATTTTTTCTAACATACATTTTTAATACCTTGTGTCAATAACTCTCTAAGGAAGAACATCTGAAGTTTTTTCACTCTTTATTATCGGTATATTTTATTTTTCTGAATATATCCCCAAGTGGACGGGCGTTACTTTTGTAACACCCTGTATAAATGAGATGATAATGGTGACTGTACTCATTATATCGTAAATCCGAACGCGTTTACAGTTTTGTTAGAAGAAATTTGATGTACCCCTAATATTTACTAATGAACATTTTTCTACGGCTACTGCCATTGCTAAAATGTCGAATTTTGAATTGCCCATTTCTTACCACAACAAGATATGATATCTATCAATAAATCTTGCTTTGTACGCACTATACTGCTACTGTTAGCTTATAGAAATTGATGTGCAATCTTTTACGTCATAAATATAATTTTTTTATTAAAGTTATACATAAATACATTTATCTGGTGTTATAGTTTTATTTTTCCAATTTAAATATACTAGTTTTTAATTACTGTGATGCTTTTCTCTACATATTTTCTTTTGGCAGTTTGTACGCCTGCGATACTGTGGTATCAGATCATTTAATTATATTAAAACTGAGACTACAATAGGACAATAAACGTGGATTCGCCATTTCTTTTCTTTGTAGAAGTAGAGAACGCACCAATTTTAAAAATTAGAGTCAAACCACGACACTAAGGCATCCTTTGACAATGCAGGTCGGGAAAAAGTTGCGCTACAAAGGTCTTTGTTTTTGACGCAATTATTTTAGAGAGCGATTAGAACGGCGCGGCGTTTGCTCTCGCCTTAATCGAGAGCAGTCCTTGTTAATGCATCTTTAATGGTAGCATCCTTATTTCCACAAACTGCAACTGGAGGAAGTCTTGTTTATTCATTTAATGAAAAGGAACATTTCCACGCTGTCGTTTATATAAAACCCTTCTAGAAAAACACCTCCCTTTTCAGCTCTCGGTCCGTTACTCCACCAGAAAAATTTATTTCAGTCGCCTATTTTCCCGTTTTTATTTTGTTTATTTGCAAGGCACTCATACGCATTTCAAATGACGGCGTTCGGTCTGAACATCAAAAACAGAAGTTTGGGGCCCATATATCAAGCCTCGCACTTAATACTGGTACCTCCATGCGCTTCTCAATTATGGGCTTTGTTAACCCATTAGCGGGTTGACCAAACTCGATCGATCCCAAATTAAAGCATGTACATGCGCCATTATGGCGATAAAACAACGCTCGAAATCAAGTGAATAATTATCCTAAACGCGACAGGTATTGTGATTGCAATTTCGCCGACAAGCCGCTCCTGATTTGGTATCAGCGATTAGCGGGTTTTTAATTTTGCCCTTTAGTGGCGATTTAAAACTGCCACACATAGCGCTATTAAGTGCGTGAATGAGGAAAGGCGGCAGATTTCTGCTAATTTGCTTAATTTAAATGTGCGATCATGCACGACGAGGGTACGTAATAATATTTAATTACATGCTTGCTCTGTGTAAGCAGTTAGTATTTTTCGCCGACTACTTCGGTTGAAATGTCGTTCTACTAATGGAGGGATTTAAAAACAGCGTTATTCCTTGAAACCTAAATTTGGTGCTGTCATAAAAATTAATTTTACTTGTAAATATGCCTCTCGTTTGAATATATTTTCATGTTTCGGAACTTTTTATCGACGCTAACTTTCCCTAATTAAAATACGAATTCTCAATTTATATGTAACTTTTAATTGAGATGTATGTTTGTGAATGGAGAAAACCAGTTATTTGCAACTCTGTTTTTCTAAAATTACTTGTAATAGTTATTTATCAAATTTTACGAAATAGTATAGGGTTACATGTTAGTCTAATCTTAATTAATTATGTAACTGTAGAAATTATACCGGGTGTTCACTATCAAAGTTGAACATATGCAGTCAACGCTGTGCTGTATTGACTATTGCAATCGAGTTTAAAAATTTGATGCTTAATTATTTGGTAATCATTACTAGAGAGCGGATTTTTGGTTTTTAGTTTTTTGAGGGTTTTTAGACACATCACTTTTAGATACATATAAATTCATTTCAATAAAAATTGTGAATTTTAAAGCCTATTTGATATTACTTAAAATACATATTTTAGATATTATAAAACCTAACGCCCTATTTTCTGCCTATTTTTTGCATTTCGCACCTATTTATGGTTTTAACCTACCCAAAATACGTTTTTTCATTTTTTAAGTATAGTATAGTATTTTTTAATTTTTTATTGCATTTACTGAATTAATATTAGCCTTATACTGCTGTTTATATTTTCATCCTGTGTCTTCAACGTGTGAGTAAAATTGTGTAGTGGCACTGGTAGTGCGTAGGCGTATGTCACTAGCATGCCCGTCACTGGCGTAGGTATTATTAGTTGACAGAAACGGTATCGCGAACAGTTTCACTTTTTTCCGTTAAGTCAATATAACGTCAAATGTTTGAAATTGTGCTACCAATATTTAAGTACAAAAGTGTAGTAAAGTAAAGTGATACTGTGACCAAATTGCCGAAATAAAAAAGAATCGACCAAAGAGAGAATGCAAAATTGGGTGGGATGCAGCAAACAATAAAATATTTTGCAATTTTTGTAATTTAATATATAGCTCCACATAATGTTGCAATGCCGACGTCTTTTAATTTGCATAATTCAGTATCTGTAAGATGTTAAAAATTCTGTGAATTTTGCTTTTCAAGTTTAAATATTACAATTATATTCAGGTTTATTATATTTTTTTTCTACGACCACTACTAAAAGTAGGCCTTTTTGCACTATTTGTTGAACTAAAAATTACGTTTTATACATCAGCGTGCTAAACGTGAAATCAGCTGTTTACTTTTAGCACATGTGCTAAAAGTAAATAGCTGGTTTTGAATTTAGTATTTTAAACTGGAAGTGAGGTTATAAAGTTATTCTAGTTACTTTATTCGTTAGAGGTAAAGTGTTTTTTAAATATTTAAAATATTATGTAATAAATAAAGTAAAATGTGTACTATTATAATTACCTTTGATAGCTAACGTTGACCACCACCTGCTGCAGAAACAGTCACCTGCGCCGTTATGGCCATCTCTTTACTACGACATAAATTATAACTGTCATAAATGCAAATCTTTGTTAAATCGACATTTATGGATTAATAACAGTATATTTAAGCCAGTAAAAAAGTATTGTGCGCAAACTCGTGCTAAAAGTTTTTATGCACTCGACATGTTATGAAACTCAAATTTTCTTATCTCGTTCATAAACATTCACTTTTAGCACTTGTTGCATAAATAGCTATGATCTACGACATTGTGTAAAATTGACTTTTAGTTGGCAGTTTTAAGTTTGTAAAACGACTGTTTAATAACATGTTTTCATTAGTTCACGTCGTCAGTAGCAACGTATTTTAAATTTTTTAACCACCCAAAATTGCGACCGGTTGCTAGTAATTGTAATTTACATTTAAAATATTTTTTTATATGTACCGTGTTTTCCAGATTCTATCGTAGATAAAATATTGTACGATACACATGCGTAAAGCATCTTTAGTCACTCGCGGGGCTTAAAAGTCTCGCTCACTCGCGTTTTAATTCTGCCCATCTCCTGACTAAAGACTAGCTTTACGTACTTGTATTGTAAATTCCTATTATTTTATTTTATATTATAAAATAAATAACTTTTTTTTATTATACGTTGTGGTTGGTTTATGTTGTACATACACTGTCTTTTATTTTTCTGACAAAAATCAATTTAAGAACCTGACTACTTGATTCTAGATTATTAAAAAAAAACCATATTGATATTTTTGCGACCTAAATATGGATTTTTCTAACCTAAAATAAGCACCTATTTTAAGTTTTTTGCAATCTAAATATCCGCTCTCTAATAATTACTATGCAATTATGATTCCTCCTGCTTTCTTGACGCCGGTTTAAGTTCGATACAATTCTTGCAGTTGTTGCAGTGTGACAAAGTATGGACTGTCCAACTATACAACATGCCATTGACTTTCTGTTACACATCTACAGGGTGTACTATTAAGAGCAACTTTTGTAATTCGTCGCAATTGTGTTGTTTGCAGTGGTTTGTCATTCAGCTGTGAAGTGACGTGAAGTATTAACATTCCCATTTTTATTAATTGAACTTTATTCAGTACCGCAACGAAGTGAGATAGTGAAAATATATTATGAATTTGGTAGATCTTTTGCTGCAACTACTCGCAGACTTTGGTAAAGATTTTGACGAAAAAATGCACCAAGTGCGAAGACGGTTAAAAGAGCCACTGGCACTGTACAAGATGTGAAAACATCTACACGTCGTCAACCAATGTGATCTTTAGAAAATATCGAAGCAGCTAGAGCCAGTGTAGCCGAAAATCAAAGAAACTTGAATGCATCGCCGTTGTCAGCAATTGCAACTTTCCAAGACAACTCTCCATCTAGTTTTTACAAAAGATATTAATCTATATCCTTATAAGATTCAACTGACGCAAGAAATAAAGCCAATAGATCACGGAGAACGACGAGCATTTGTTAATTGGATTCTGAATAATGAAACAGCAACTGAAAAATTTTCCGTGAACATCACTCTTTCTGATGAGGATTACTTTCATTTAAATGATTTGTGAATAAGCAGAGTTGCAGAGTTTGGAATGCTGAAAATCCTCGCGAAATTGAAGAAAGACTTCTGCATTCGGAAAGCGTTACTGTTTAGTGCGGCATTTAAACTGGAGGTGTGATTGGTCCATATTTTTTTGAAGATGAGGTAGGCAACTGCTAACGGAGGACGATATCGAGCAATTATCAGAGACTTCTTACGCCCAGAATTGAATGTTATGGATCTTCAAAACATGAGGTTTCAACAGGAGGAACAATCGAGTTGTTGCAAGAGAGATCTCCAGGTCACCCTGTGTATATATTAACAATCCTAGAACTATTCAAGAACTGAAGGATAAAACTAGAAAAATAATGAGTGAGATAGATGAACAACTGTGCCTAACAATTATTGAAAATTTTGTTAAAAGGTGTAGGGTTTGCCAGCAACGTAGAGAAGGACATTGGTCAGATATAATTTTTCATATCTAATCGGAAGGTCTCAAGTTTAATTTAAATAATACGTTAAATTACAAAGTAAAGAACGTCATTCTTAATGGTACACCTTTTATGTATAATAAAAGATACATTTAAGGTAATTTATGTCATGAGTTAGTTATTACTAACCACTAGTCTTAGGTCAGTTCAAGTTAGTGTAAACGACATACTGTATCGGATATGTGTCCAAATATATTAAATTAAAACTAATGAGGTAAGTATTCCTCAGAACCCAAAAATTTATAGTTCTTTCAAATTTAAACGGTGTACGAATATTACAGTGTAGCATTATTGGTATGATTTGATGTGCAATTATTTTATCTGTCTATTGATACCATTGTAAGTTGAATTGGCAAACAGGAGTAATCAATAACCGTCAATGCAATATTAACGTCCTATGTTCATTTACATGTTACATTTCGCAACTTATTCCATTTTTATAAAATTGTATTGTCAACCACTTTAGTATATTTGAATTTAAAATTTTATAAGAATTCTTAAAGTTGATATTATTTAGAAAAGGCAACAAACAAAATGATATGGGAATATCGTTGTTAACTATCACACATTTCTGTTTAAGAAAATGTATTAGGCGAGTGGTTTTAGAGGTCTAAGATCTGTAATCGACCAGCTATATGTGCAAAAAGATATACATGTAAAAATGAACTTCCAACGTACTTATTATGTAGCAACTACAGATTGGCTAACATCAAAAGTGGATGTTAGTGAAAGCAGAAACAACGGTAAAGAATATAGTAAAAAAGATTACAAAGACTGTGCAATAGGGTGGGATGAAAAATTGAGTTTATATATTCTGTGGATTTTATTTTGTGTAAAAGTTTTCAACAGGTGTATTTTATGGTAAAAAAATATACAAAATCTGGAACTGATATTTTGATATCTTCAGGTTTCTCAAGGGGGTCACAGTTTTGAAAAAAGGTTATTTTTCTATTAAAATGATCATCCTATTTTTTGCTCTCGTATTAAGTACAGTTCTTGAGGGTTGGTTTGTCAGATAATATTATCTGCCGCCGACGAGATGGAGTAATTTTCTTCGGATTTTCTTATAAACGTTTGAAGAAAAAATGGTATATGTTATTCGGAGCAAAAGTATCGTCGGCAGATAAACCGTCCAGCCACGCCACATAAAATATAACTTTTGCTCCTAATAACATAATATACTATTATATTCAAATTATTATATATAAATATAACGTATAAAGCCAACGTACAATTGAAGATAATAGAGCTGGCACGAAATGACTTATTTACCCTGCTACCGCGCCTCATTTAAAACGTAAACTACGCTAAATGTTAGGGCTAATGAGAATCGAGAAGAAATTGAAATAATAACATTTGGTTAAGAGAAGTTTTCAACTAACTAAAATAATCATTCTAGAGGCCGTGACAAACATTTGTTGACACAGTGTCCTCAGTTCTCCTATGATGTATTTACGGACCCATTTTTATTTTTCTTGTCTGGTTGAGGACTATGGCACGAAGACGTTTGCAACATTATTTTTTATATTCTGTGTATCTGCGTCATAGTGGAACCTGTAGCAAAAATAAATTGGCCTTACTGAAGCAAGGCCATGCCATGGAATGACATATGCACGAATATAACCGATTATCAGGAGAATCTATTTTCTTGCATGCCTTCTAGGAATGTTTACTAATTTTCTCCTGTTTGGTGGCAGCTCTGTAGAATACGGATTTCTATAGTTTATTCATAAGGTCTCCTAAAACTATAGTATATTGTCTAGTATTTAGAATTACTTCAAATATCTGTAATGCTGATGAGTGTGTTTAGTTGATTGACATCCTTCTTTTTAGCTCATCTCTGATAACATGTTCTGGCAATTTTCATCTTGCTAGCTACAACACAGAAAGGGCTTATTATACTGTAGTAACTCATACTTTAGACTGTTTCTCATAATGTGTTCTAAATAGTCACGATTCCGTATTTTGACATTTCTTCTGAGTTTATTTGTTTAATCGGTCATTACACATTCATCTAGATAGGAAGTCAATAATAGACATATCGCACAGTTGACAATCTCATCTATCAGAGATTAATGATGAACTGATAAACTTTTATAAAAAGGCTATCAAAAATGTGAAAGTTATATGTTTAGAAACAAAATATTTACATTCATCATGCTCAATAGTATCGCTTTTTGAAACAGAAATCAGCTCAATAAAACTCTGTTACTGCTAAAATACGGAAATGCACTGCGATCTACAAAATGAAATAACGCAGTTAATTTAAAGATTCTAATATGATAATATTCATAAAAGTATATACAAGCGGGTCAGATTTCCAGCGTTGTCGTGAGGACAAACTCCAAAGAGAAAAGAGGACTGATGCAGTGCCGCAGAGCGCTGAAGGCGTTACTGCACTATGGACGGGGATAAACTCCAAAACGCACCACAGAAAACACGTACACAAATGGGCGGTAATTTATAAACGCAAAATTCATCTTCGGTAAGTACTTAAAACCTATTCAATTTCAAATTAGCTGCAATATTAAATAAGGTAACAAAGGTATATTCAACTTAGCTGTAATAAGTGTTGTGGTCTAAAATGAAGTTATTATTACCGTGATTTTAATTGGCACTTTTTTCGAACGCAATTTTCTTTTTAATAACTAACGTGCTTTATAAAACATTTCTTATCCAGCAGGCACTGAAATCGAAACGCATAGTTTCTAATTTATGGGTACAACTGTGGGTATAATTAAATGCCAATATATATTTTATATGTGGATACATTATAGTTGCGCTCATAAAAATAATTTGGAACTGACATTTTTAATTTCAGTGTCTGCTCTGTGACGAAGGATTTGAAACACACGTTATTAAAACATGCTCTACACCTTGACGATGTCACCACAAGCCACAGCCACGAAAAACTGATATAAAATCAAAGCTCAACCTCGTGGGTTGCGCTTCTTTAAACGTTATCCAATTTCAAAGTGTCCACTCACACCGTGATTTATCAAGCTTCATGCTTCCACTGCTTGCTGTACTGCAGGCAAATCGGTTTTAAAACAAAATTCCATTATAGCGTTCGATTGATGAGAATTAAATCCCAGTGCAGAGATCAAGCTGCACAGGCGTGCAGTGGTAATTTATTTCGGGTAACATCGCGTTTTCCCGTGCCAACCGCTAAGCTCACGTCTGGCCAGCTAAAAAGCTCTAAAACTGAAAAGTATGTTGCTGAGTGGATTCGTAGCAGATTTCGTCGTGGTTCTTGGAACAATTTTGGAATAAAATACTCGTTGGCTGAAGGCGATTTGTTGTTTCATCGCAAACGTTCCTACGTCTACGAATCTTTTGCTTTAAAATTAATTTGCAAGTGCATTGCTGTAGGCTGATAGAGCGTGGAATGTAGTAGAAATATGAACGACTTTTAACGTTGTGATATATTGTTTCTCTCCGGAAAAGTTGCTCTTGGGTATTTTGAATTCTCAAAAATAGCACTTGGTTTATGAAAATGAAGAATAAATGTGAACATTTTAAAAACGCTAGAGAAAGACTTGCCTACGCCTACACAAACAGATCAATAGTTTGGTGGAGGTGTGTTGATAATGTTTCTAGAATTTGGTTTTATGATGCTACGGAAATGAAAGAATGCTTTTAACATATTGATATTAAAGAAATTTTTATTAAATCAACTTTAGAAATATATCAACACAATTAATTACGTTTCCTTAGTACATACATCAATCACACGCGGAACCAATAATTTAGAAACTACACTACAAAACAACCAGATATTAACTCTAGACATCACATAAACATACAGTGTTCTGGTAGAGATAAAGTTGTTTGTGAGAATAGGAACAATTTAAAAAATCTGTAAAAGACTTTACTCAGAACTTCCCTCACAAGTGGATATGCTGACACTAAACAATTTTAAAAATGAAACAAAAAACCAAGAGTAAAAATATCTTCACGTTTTTAGTAACACTGAAATAAGAAAAGGAAACACTTGGTAATGCGAATTGCATCAATTTTCAAATAAAAGACAATGCCGGCGGTGGCGGTAGCCCAGAAGTAAACCGCCCTTTCGTTGCAGTCGGCTAACAAGGACCTATCGTATCCGTGTGATACAATATTAATTTACCCAGTATCAATTGGGTCCCATTTTGGTCAACGGCAAAAAATAGACAACATTTCATTCTGTTACAGTGCTCACCCTGTATATATTTTATGCAATTCAGGCATATAATCTGCGTACAAAATATTGTCTTCCTTCAACAAATAGTTTTTGATTTATACCAGCAACAGACAAACAAACAGACGGAATTGAGATTGAAGAAATCTCGGAAGGTGATTTTGTCGCGATTATATTACTTCTTCCGTCTTTTATACGATAGAAGTAGAAGAGAGAAGGAATTTATTGTATATGTTTTCAAAGAAAATGGCTATCTATAGAATATTGTTTGGAACATTCTCAGTGTAAAGGACAATAGAAATAACATCCAGAGAACACTAAAACATACCTACATTAATGTCAATATATCTTACATTGGGGGTAAGTTTGACAAAATCAAATGAAAGTTTAATGTTAGCACGGTATTCTAAACGATGAATACCTTCCTAACAAGGCTTACAAAAACTAAACCGTTCAATAATGAACAACCAGATCATTAGACGTAAGAGTTAAAGAACACAAACATTTTATTAAAAATTGCCAAGCGAAAAATGCCTAACTTTACAAATTTGTTTATAAGGAATGTGGTTTTTATTCAAAGTGGGCATGTCTGCGATTGATTCAGAAAAGTAGGTCAGTTGCAGCTGACAGAAGTGATAGTTTTTGGTTAGCACTTAAGTGTATCAAGTTTCAACTTTTCAAGTATTATCGACACAATGATTTAAATAAGTCATGGTTTTTTCTAATGAACAGTAACGGTCTCTGTTGGATATTTATTTTAGAAATGGTAGAAGAATTAATGACCAATGGGTTTATTCTCTTAGGGATGCCTTCGTAAATTTTCGAGAAACGTTTCCAAATGTCATTCTTTTTGACAATTTTATGAATGTATTCAGAATATTGCTGCTTTGTATAGGGACAGAAGGTAGCGGCAGGCCAAGAAGGCGAGCAAAATATTGAAGCTGTTAGTTAGGTAAAGGAGGAACCTCAATTCGGCATTTGTAAGAGCAAATGGATCTATCGTATTCTTAAACTGAACCTGCAACTATATCCCTACAGAATGCAAGCGTTCAACGAGATACTTCCTGTTGACAGGCAGTGACGATAAGAATTTGTCAATGGTTTTTACATTATTTTGAAAACAAGATCGGGGATCTTGAAAAAACCTTCTTTAGAAATGATTCTTGGTTCCACCTTTTTGAATATGTCAATTTCCAGAATATGAAGATGTGAAGGTCGAAAAATCCTCATTTTTTTATTGAAACACAATTACACCCATAAAAAATTGGAGTGTGGGCAGCTGTGGGCAAAAAAAGGTTACCAGATCAATATTTTTTTAAAGAAAAACCCTTATCTAACTGTTGATAATTATTTTGACATTCTGGGAGTTCTAAACGTTGAGAGATATAGGTTAGACATCTTGATGGGGCACAAATTCACACTACCCGAGTAAACCTTTGATAATCGTGTAATAAGTTTAAATACCAGTGCCATTTCCACCTCGGACTTGTTATATAACTCATTGTGATTTTTTCAAGCTACCATACATAAAAATCGTTATTGTAACTACTGTTTTTGATATGGAAGATCTTAAGGAGAGAATCACAAATAAAATTAAAGAAATCAATAATACACCGACAATGCTGGACAATATTATTAATTCTGTTAACAAATGGATCAGAATATGCATAGATGAAAGTAGTGATCATATATCTCATTTTGTTTATTTTAAGTTTATTTATTTAATTCATATTTACGAAATTTATCAAACTTAATGTTGAAGGTATAGGTATTGTCATTATTTATTTGAAACGAATCCCGATTTATTACGTTCTGGCTTTTATTGTTACGCTGGAGATTTTCTATACCCTACTACACTACCACATTTTTTAAACTAGATCGTTTTGCAACATCTTACGAGCTAGATGATTCTCGGGTACCAATCTTCCTTACAACTTGAGTTTTATTTTCAGGTCGTTATGATACTAACTAATTGATCCAATAGGTTTTATAGAAGAATTTACATACCTGTAAAAAATTTAAATCGGCATGATTGATGTTCTCAGAACGCAGAACAGCATATTTTCTGATAATTTCTCGTAAGTTACCTTTCTATCTTCACTGTTTATAACTGTGAAGATGTGAAGGGTTTTTATTTTTATTTCTCTAATGGTTACCATTAGTGATGAGTCTAGGTCTTAGACATCGTCGGTTTCAAATAAAGACAACAATTCTAGGCTACATGCCTCAGCCAAGCCAGAAACCAGATGCAGTATCCTATGCCCACTTCAAATGCCTACGCTTTTTTGTTCTTTAGTGCCATATCTTCTAGATCTTACGAGTTTTTTCAGGTGTACCTGACTCTTTTGTTTTCTGTTTCTGGGACTGCGCTTGCTGCTTGAAATTACTTTATCCATATAGTTATACATTTTTCTTCAGTTGATTCTTCTTGATGTATGTCTAATTTTTTGTGTACTCTATGGCGATATAAACCTTCTACCTGTATTGTTTCAGTAGGCCAGTGTTGAAGATCTGAAAATTTCATGTCTTTACCTTTCGTATTTTTTTCATTATTGAAGAAAGATCTATTATAAACCTTAGGTTTCTTATTGGATCTATCCACGTGTATATGCGGATATCCTTGTGTTTAAAATAAATTCCGCAATTCATGTTCTCTGCTCTTTTATATAGTTGTTACGGTCTAAAACGACTTTTACGACACCGCACCGGCTCATACAAAAATCACGTAAAAGCTAAACGGCCAGCGCGGCCGATATTTCTCAAAATTGGGACAATGACTCACCTAGGGCCGCCGTCCTGCCCATAACAAGATATGCGAAATAGACATCAGTGAAGCGAGGGGTGGTCCTACACGAGATTACCTACTGGCATCTGCCTAAGGGACGGTAAACTCTGACAATATTAATTGAGCGCCACCCGTTTTCATCAATAGGAACGAAAATGCAAAGATAGTTCCACAGTGAAACCGGCAAATAAATGCGCCTACCTTTCGACTTTACATCTTGGCGAAATTCAAAGCTCAACGGGAATAGTACATTTGTGCATAACCAACGACTTCCAACATTGCGGCGACGAGCGCACTGACTTACCTGCGACGCTTGTGAACTGCTCTCAGGCTCCACCTCACATAAATCTGACACAGTGTATAAATTTACCTGTAAATAAACATGCACAGGCTAGTAGGAAAAATTATAAGGCAACGCACTGTAAACCGCTTTATTGGTTCAACACATTACAGCACGTAGTCAGCGTACACAGATAAAAATGGCAAATAACAAATGGGCACTATAGCCAAGACTCCAGCTGGGAGGTCGCCTTACTACTAAAATAACAATTGGTACACAGCCCCAACGCAGGTGGCTCGCATCTACATCGAAGAGCGCCTGCAAGCAACTCTCGCCGGCGGCTGGCTTGTAAACATGAATGGTTAATTCAAAATAGCCTGAATTGTCGGCTCGCTTGTAAACATGAATGATTAATTCAAAATAACCTGAGCTGTCAACTCGCTTGTAACATGAGTGACTATTTCAAAATAGCTTGAATTGTCGGCTCGCTTGTAAACATGACTGATTAATTCAAAATAGCCTGATCTGTCAACTCGATTGTAACATGAGTGATTAATTCAAAATGGCCTGAATTGTCAGCTCGCTTGCAAAGATGAATGATTAATTCAGAATGGCTTAAACTGTCGGCTTACTTGTAACATAAACGATTAGTCATAAATAGCCTGAGCTGTCGGCTGGCTTGTAAACATGTACGATTAGTTAACAATAGCGCACTCTACCTTAACTAGGCGGCTTTGCCTTGCTGCGTCGGTCAAAGTCGGGCCATCATCGACAGAACAGTCGGGCTGCGACTTGATGTGTGGGTGTGTACGATGTCCAAAGAGTCCCCCTTATATTAAGGGAAAGATTCAGAGCCCGCATGGGCGACAACGAGGACTGCGGGACCTGTAGATTGCAAGCTCTGAAGACAAGATCCCGACCATGTGGCGGAACAGGTTGCCATTCAGGCTTTCGTAAATGGACGAGCGGCTGCGGTCATCGATAACGACACCCACTAGAGCACCCAACCCACGGCCCGTCAAGAACTCTCCAAAACCAATTCACCCTGTATCAGCACATAAACACGGTATAAGAACTCCTTGCAGTAGCGGCCGGGAACTGACTAACTCAAAACCGAAGCCACGCTATCATCCCAGACGCGTTAGCTACGCGGCGTGCAGGGGGAACCTGTCCGCCGATGACCTGAGCAGCCAATTACGAACAAGAAAAAGCTCGCCGTTAACTCGACTCGACGAACTTTCTAGAACAAGGCTGTGTTCGAAATTTTAAAATTCTAAATAAGACAAAACCAATAATTATAAACGAGAAAATTAAAGTGGCCGTTACAGTTGCTTAAAATTGTGAACGCCAACTGCCTGAACACCATTTGATGAACTAATACACGTAGAAATATGACTGCAGAACCTATATACAAGCGAAGTCGCAATCTTTGAACAGAAAATACTCCAAAAGTCTCATAATGGTTCAATATAAAAATATCCTGACATAGTGTACTATACAGGTAGTCAGAAAAGGAGTATTTTACTTGATTTTAGGGAATTTTCAATAATATCTGTCAATTCATCGAAAAAGGTGGTTTTACTTTGACACAATTTTCCGGGCTACACCATTTTTCTAATTTCCTGTTTTTGCCGCAACCCCTCAAACAATCATGCCCAAACCAATATTATATGAAGGGTCTCATAAAATTGCATAACTATTGTAAAGAGAGCAACCGCTTTGGCGTTAAGGAGAATTCGATAAATGCAGTTTAATAAAGGTGTCTAGCGGGATGGATGTAAACATTATATCTTGAGAGCAGCATAACCTATCATGAGGATTTCTGCACCAGTTTGTGTGGAACTGAAAAGCTTTTGGACGGGATTGATCACTTTTTTAACTTTCCTTCTAAAAGTCTAAAAGACAAAGAAAGTAGTGCAATAGCGAAAAATCACCTAGATGACGAAAACAGATTTTCTCAATTCCGTCTGCTGCTGTTGTCGGTATAAATCAAAAACTATTTGCTTGACGAAGACCATGTTTTGTAGACGGATTTATATGTCTACCTGGCATCAAACCGAAAAAAAATCGGACAAATATATACAGGGTGAGCACCTTAAAAAAATAAAATTTTGTATATTGGTACGTTAACTGATAATTTGAAAAAAACAATAATTTGCACATAAGTCAGGACTAACCAGGAACACCTTAAGAGGGGAGTAGATCAAAACTCTCGAAACGTTGTGTGATTTACACCCTAGACAGTGGAAAAAATTCCGAAAAACATATCATAATAGACCACAACCAAAAAAATGACATTCAGAGAACAACATAAGTCAGGCTTTACGCTTTACGAAAATGGGACGCAACAGATACAGGGTAATGTCGTAAAAGAGTCAAAAAGTGTCAACAATGAGTCCCTTCCGTTAAATACAGCCGCGCATCGCAAAACCGGTAGAGGTCATCGATGAACCCGTGGATAAGACGCCGGATTTACAGTCGTATTCGCAGGAGCTGTAGTTCGAATCCCATCGCCCGTAATATTTGAAATTGATTTAATTCGTATTACAAAGTGTTTTATTTTGTTGTTTTAGTAGTACTACGATCGTGAAGATTTTTGTACCCTTATTTCCTTAGATTTTTAAATTATTTTACGCTCACAACATCCACTTGCGAGGGAAGTTCTGAGTAAGACGCAATCGAACACTCCGCTAACGGTAGGTATTGGTAAATCGCTGACTTGAACCGCTTTTTACTGTCTAGGCGTCGCAATAATTAGTTCCCGTCTTCGTTACGGAACGTTCCAAAGAGGGCATGCCAACAACAACTCTATCTCAACGCTGTGCCGAAGTATCGATAAGGAGCTTGCACCTTCTCATCTTGTTTTCTTCGTCAGATGGATATCGTTTATAGCATATGCTCCAGCTATTGTGGTGGGTTATTCATGTATTCTTTAATAATTCGCACTTTGCCTTGTTCGACTGAGTTAGAATACTCTTTGCTTCTTGGCGCTTCGGAAATCTACTCCAAATATGATAGTAGTTGTCTAATATTTCTCATTTGCATTTTTCTTGGTCTCACTAAGGATTACTATATTCGTTTCCAATTTTTCAATTTTTGTAAAGACTTGTTGATAGTTTGTACTAATCAGAATCTTTGTCAATACAATTTTTCATCTTTGTACAAGCAGCAGTCAATAAATAAAAGTTAACATTATGTTAAAAGGTATATTTATTTTTTTAAGTTTTGCTTGAGATGAAATGTAGTAATTATACAGGCATTTAGTAACCTTGAAACTACGCAAAGCGCTAAAATTTCTATCCCTCAACTGAGAAAATATTGCAAAGATATGAAAGGAGCTTTTTCTAACTGATATATATGTACCTATATTATCGTTCTGCAGTAACTGACACATCCCCGCATACAATTTAACTAAATAATATGTTTTTGTCAAACTGCTACTGTAGTAAACCGGCAATCATTGCTTCGCCAGACTTGCTGGTAAATCGCTGATTTCTGCAGGTTTATTTTCCCATAAAACCGAAACGATGATTAGGTTCGTATACGATTTAAATTTGCATTTAATTTTATGATTACGGTTCAATAAAGCTAAACGCTTACGCGTTTTCCACATTACACAGTTACTTGCCTGCATTTATCTTGTTTCTTCGACAGTTTAATGACACTTAGGACTAGCCTTTTCTTATTGTTACTCTATACAATTTAGTCAGAGAGAAAATGCTTTAAAATACTATTCAATCGGTAACTGTCTTTGTTTGTAGACGTTTGAAATGCAGCCGACTTTCCTGTTGCGTGAAAAATAGTGCCTATGTGTTTTCTTTGAACCAGGCATGATTATTTATTGGGAATATGTTATTGTCCCAACTGTGAAAACGTAAAATCTAACAATTATTTAATATATCGTATCCAGCAGAGAAATCTGACGAAGGTTTCATGATCAAAGTTTTACTTATACGACTTTGTATTTGGCACGAAATGTACAGGGTGGGCAAATTTCGATGTTTTCATAGAAAATCTTGATAACTATAGGAGATATGGAAAAATGGACCCCACCCTCGATCTCTTAATGGTGAAAACAACAATTGGCTGTCGTCTCTTGTTTTAGAGTTAAAAACAAAAATTTGATTTTTTGGCTTTCAGCTTGCTGTTTTATAAAAACAGAGAAAAGTAAGTTTACGTTCTTCAATAGCTATTTATGCAACAAGTGCCAAAAGGTGATGTTTATGCACCAGACATGAAAATTATTAAACGAAGCCGAAGGCTGAGTTACATAACATATCGAGTGCAATAACACCTTTAGCACGAGTTTGCATACAATATTTTTTCTACGACCTTAAATTTTCTGTTATTAATCCATAAATGTCGATTTAAAAAAGGTTTGCATTTATAACAGTTTTAATTTATGTCATAATAAAGAGATGGCCTAGACGCACAGGCGAATGTTTGTGGAGCCAGTACTATCAAAGTCAGTTATCAAAGGTAATTTTAATACTACACATCTGACTTTATTCACTACATAACGCTTTAATTATTTAAAAAACACTTTACCTCTAACGCAAGAAGTAACTAGAATAACTTTACAACCTCACTTCCAGTTCGAAATTGTAGTTTTATAACCTCACTTCACTTTATATCACAGATGCGCTTAAAGTAAACAGCTGATCTCATTTTAAACACGCTAAATTATAAAACGTCACTTTTAGTGAAAAATGCTAGCGCTAAAAGGCCTACTTTTAGTGGTGGTCGTAGAAAAAAAGTTATTTTTTATACGAATATAGTGACTTAGTCAGTTTTTCCAAAAAAAGCTTTGAACTTCGAGTTATACCATAAAGTTGTATTTTTTATATGGAACCCATAGTTGTCTAAGGTATAATGAATGAGAAAGATGATTTTTTTCCAATTGCAATGATATGCATATCGTAATATATAAAATAACATACAGTGTATGTCATAAATTTCAACACATGTCGATTTTTTATTATCCATATATCAGAAAATGTTATTCCTGATAAAAGTTCCTGAATCTAATCAAACTAAAATGCATTTGCCAAAATTTAATTTCTTCTTTCGTATACGGAAGAGGTTCACAAATATGAAAATGGTCCAAGAATAAAGTACCCCTATTTCTTAATATAAACAAAAATGTTATTTGAAGAAGTTGCTTAGAATTGAAAGTACAGGTGTCAAATATGAAGGCACAGTCACCTGCTCTAAAAAACAAATTTCATTGGTTTTCATTTTCTTACCAAAATGAAATACATACTTCAAGGTTAACTTATCAACGGCCACAATAAAAATGTACTGTCGAACTTGAGTTTCCCTCAATTAGCAACCGGGATATTACGTGATTCGAAATTAGTGCTAAAAAATATCACTTTGTGTCAAAAAAAAAGATATCTCAAAAAATTGCAAACAATGCAAACATCAACAATAGTTCAAAGAAATTATGATTTTTGATAGAAATGTTATAACAAATATTCGCAATTAACAGTTTTGTGTATTTTGAAGAATATGAGTGCTGTATTTTAAAGCCATTTTCATATTTTTAAAGCTCCCCCATCTACGAAATTGGATATTTAATTGTTGCAAGTGCATTTTTAATTTGAGAAGGGAAGCTACTTTTATCAAGAATACAATTTACTGTTAAATGGATAATGAAGCAATTTTTCGTATGTGTTCAAATGTATGACGGACACTGTATAATATTAGAAGCAACAATCAAAAGTGATTAATTCTGTCAATAAACCGGTGGTATTGCAAAAACGCAAAGACAGATACTTTGTTTAATTACCTATATTCTAAATGGCACAAGCCTTCAATTAGGAAACGAAGAAAACTACTTGAAAATTGTGAATTTTTGCTATAAAGTAGTGAAAACGAAGACATCGATTCGATGTGATACATATTACTAAGACTCACTAAGCCACTGGAATCTGATTTAAAAAGTGCCCGAAGAATATAAAAATACTTTTTCTGTTTTGATAAATAAGAGAAAAAAGAAAAATCGAACTTACGTTAATAACTCGAAAACAAAAGACGATACACAATTTTGGTTTTCGCCATTAATCGAGGGGGTCCATTTTTCTATATCTCCTATTGTTAGTTATAGTTTTTAAATAATATTTTATGTCTGTTTGTAGTTTATATTGAAAGTTTAGAATTCACGTTTTAGTTTAAAATTACTTTTGTAGTGGACTGTATGCTTCGAGTTGTGTCGCTCCTGTATTCCAACATATGGTCCAGTTCAACTCCGAAAAAGGTCCGTCGTCCTAAAATTTCGTCTCCATCCGTCGTAGGGTGACTAGCTCTTGCTTGTTGTCGCTGGCTAATTCAATTTGTGCGCATACTTTGTTTTCGTTGTTAATTACGCGTATATCTTGTGTTCGACCCCCCCCCCCCCGGCGTTACGAAACCTATAGTTATTGGGATTTCCTACGAAAACATTGAAATTTGCCTACGTACATGGTACGTAGTACGGGGAATATATTTAGCATATTTAGTTTTTTCTTTTCCTAAACTAAAATTTAACTTCGTGTGCTTAGATAGTAATGTTCTCGCTTAGTTAACTAATTTACAGCTAGCAATTGCACAATTTCAGTAAATGTTGCTTATATGTATAATATCGATTTGCTGTGAGTACTCACAGAGTTTAAAATAATAGAAAACCTCGAGACAGTAATGAACAACTGGTTGATAGACAATGTAGTTAATTGTTGTGTTTTGTTCCTCATGGCATCAATTGGCAAAAAATAGCTCTTCTCTAAGCCAATATTTCTGACTATTGAATGTTAATATTATTTTAAATCAATGAGATATTTTGAGGATTCTAGATTTATGTGCCAAAAAATTGATTTTAATTGACTACGTTGGTACGAGAAGTAATTAATGTATCTATTAGGGTTCGTACTTGTTTGATACCAATCCAAACTGATACTGTTACCAGGAAGTATTGCGAACTTTGCGTCAACAAACGCAACCGCATTATCATTTTCCAACACCTTCAATTCGCATTACTCAAGATGTTCACAATCGTACTACCATACACTTCGCTCTCTTTCTCAGCAGTGGAAATGTCGAAAAACTGTTTCTGTTCGTTTGTAATGTACTTCTTCCTTGAATTCTGCAACCCCAACTTGCCTTTTTTATTAGTTATGTTTTTATATTGCACTTATATATAAATTATCCAATGAGACTCTTATTGGACACATAAATTAATTCTTTCTAAATTATATAATTACAGATTTTCCATATTACATTTTCAAATTATTTTTTACTTTCCTTTCGTCTCCTAGCATTATATATTATTATTTTTATTTTGCATGGTTACTTTATTGCCATAGTAACATAATACATTACATACATTTCAACAAAGTACAATGTACAATCTATCTATATTGTTATGATACACTATATTCTTTGATAATTTAAAAATGAATACTAAAGAAACAGTTTAGTCAAATAAATTTGGAAGTCAGATATAAGCAAATTAATGGATCTAAATACATGTTAAAGTATAATGAAATTAAATTTCTTATTATTGGTTAGTCAAATAATAGCATAATGATTGATTACTCAAACTTAATCTGTAATAAGAAAATTCTGAATAGGAATAAATACCAAGGTTACTACTAAAATGTATCTGTTATGATAATTAAAATAAAATATCTGTTTTGATTATATAAAAAAAATGTATATAGGAGGCAGCAAGAATCGTGTCTAGTAGTAATAATTTGTAATTTGTTTAATTAGTTACTAAAAAAACAACTCAAAAATGTATACATAATTTGATATGGGTGTGATTTTCGAATAAAGAAACATTAATAAATGTTGTATAATTTGTAAATGTTATGGTTGGTACAAATTATATGGGTTAAAAGCAAAATCTTCGAGGTGGAAACATAAAATAAAATATTAAAAACAAGAAATAAAGGGACAAGCTTTGGTTAGTGAGGATATTATTGATAATACATTGGAAATGGAATACAAGCCACAAACAAGAGGTTAGTACGTGCAGTGAATTGTTTTTGGGAAACCTGTGGGTATCATTGAAGACGCAGGACCATCTAAAAAAAAGACAAATTCATATTTGGAACAAGATTTATGCTGACACTTACCAGAGAGGGATCGGAGCCGCAGTAATCCAGTACAGGAGCTAGGAGACTTGAAGTTGACAGCAGCAGGGGACAACGACAGGAATCCAGTATAGGATGTGGAAGTTTTGAAGTGGATGGCAATAAGGTGATGCTGGGAGTTTACATTCATCGCAGGTGATGCAGTTTGGATAAGGACCCAGCAGGTGTTTGAGTGCAGTCGGAGTGAGGATCCAGTTTGGAAGGATTTTGGCAGTATTAACAAGCAAAGTGTTAAATCAGGTTTGTGTTTTAAAAGGTTAAATGAAACATTTATAAAGCTATAACTAGTAAGAATGTATAAAAATATAAATTGAATTTCATACTTACATAAGAGATTGGTAAAAGAATTGCATATTAGATCTTATTGTAAAAACCTTGATATTCGTTCTGAATTTTGATTAATTTGACGTTAGGTGTCAATTTTTTGAAAGTCAATGAACTGGCAATTAAACAAAGAGAATTTGACAAGTCAATCATTGGGTTACTAGATATTGCGAACCACCTGAGAGAGTTTCATTAATAATATTGTAAAATACGGATTTGAATTGAAAGTTAAAAATAAAGGGCAAAATAGTAATACGATAATTTAAATAAATTTATCAGCTAGCATAACATAGCAATATATATAAAAATGAATCCATATTTCCCTTGGTCACGCCATAACTTGAGAACGACTTTACCGATTTTATTCATCTTTTTTTTTTTAAAGTTTTGTAATACTGCGTAGAAGGTGTGTTGTTTCTATTTGCAGTAGCACCTGTGCTTAATGGTTTGAAGGGTTTTCCCCATAATGTCATAATCCGCATCAGGTAACCGAAAGAGGAAGAGATAAGACACTAATAGTTTATGTAATTCCAAATGCTTTACATAAGTCCTCGCAGTCAGTCAGTCAGTCAGACATTCAAATTTGGTTTTTGCACAAGTGATTGTGGAAACAATTCCGTGTCGTTTTATAGTGTCCGTTACAACGCCAAAGGCTCGACGAGTTAACATAGGTCGTCGAAGGCAGTCAGCTGCGCGGTATCTATTTTACGTGCGAACCGCAATGATGTCCAGCGCGCTACGGATAATGAAAATAGTTGTAGCTATTAGTATGTTTTTAAAATGAAAGAAATCGAAAATTCGAATATCGGAAAAACGTTTGCTGAACCCGCTAATAGCAGGCAAATCAATGTTCGGGCAGGACAACGTCTGTCGGGTTCGCTACCCCTTAGAGGGAAACGGGGTAACTAAGCCTAAAAATCGATATGGGTGTCGTTATTGAGGTTTTCTGGGACGTTGATTGCGAAAACGGCATTTATTTTTAAGTCCAAGATGATGGACATGACATAAAGTTAAAACTTTATAGTGGTTAAACGGGGTTTCAGAGACAAATTATTTTAGGACAGAACAACGTTTGCCGGGAGGGGACGGGACGGGGCGGGACTGAATTTAACGGGACGGGACGGGAAGATATGGGACGGGACGGGACGGGAAGAGATGGGATGGGATGGTAGGGGCAGAGGCGAGAAGGGACGGGACGGGACGGGACCGTACGGGGATGGGATGGGATAAGATGACAGAAAATAATTAGTCATTATTTAATACACAAATAACGAACCTCGCGCGTACGAAGTCGCGGGTTACAGCGAGAAAATGGCATACATTTTTAAGTCCAAGACGATGGACATGATATAAAATTAAAACTCTATAGTGGTTAAACGGGGTTTTAGAGACAAATTAGTTTTGGGCAGAACAACGTTTGCCGGGCCAGCTAGTTTACTTATATATTCTACGGGTATATCTAAATACATCAGTTTTAATATTGAACATAAACTGAAGTTGTCTAAATGAATTGAATATAAATAAAATCCCATTTTAATCCTTGGAAATAATAATCTTGCTTAATCTAATAGTCTGAACACAATATCAATGATAGTTTCTTATTGGTTTAACTATATTCCATAATCATTACAATGTTTTTTTTAATTGTCGTTTTTCACCGTTTGGTGAATTTCTAGTCGTTTAGTTCTATCCTAAAATGCAGCTCTAGATGTTGTCAATATTGTGATATCTTCTAGTCATTATATACGAAATTTTAAATATGGCAACCTGTTGGTTTTGGTAAATAAATTAATTTGTAATGTAATTATACCTCCTCAACTATTAATTTAACTATTATGCTTATGTGCCAGTCAAGATATTCACTGTTATGTTCTTTGTTGCCAATGATGACGTACTAATCTCACTTTTGTAAATAAGCACGTTTCATACTTAGAAATTCTCTACAACTTTAAACTTTATTGTAGTGTGTCCTGAAAAAGAAATAAATCTTTCCGAAATATTGGCTTAGAGAAAAGCGTCTTCTTTTGAATTGCTGTACTTCTTCGTCTTCTCCATCTTCTTTGATTAGACAATTGTCTGTTTGTTCATCAATGCCTTCTTACGTGTCTCTTGTGATGAGGATATCCAACTGTCTCTCCATTGTTTCGGTGGTCTTCATGGATTGCTGTACTAGAAAATGCTAAAAATAAACGGCGGGTGTTGAATTTAGAATTTTAAACAGGAAGTGAGTTTATAAAGTTATTCTAGTGACTTCCTTCGTTAGAGGTAAAACGTTTTTTAAATAATTAAAGCATTATGCAATGAATAAAGTAAAATGTGTACTATGATAATTACCTTTGATAACTAACTTTGACAGCTACCGACTGCAGAAACAGTCACCTGCGCCGTCACGGCCATCTCTTTACTATGACATAAGTTATAACTGTCATAGATTTATGGATTAATAACAGTAAATGTAAGGCCGTAGAAAAAATATTGTGTGCACACTCGTGCATAAACATCCGCTTTTAGTACTTGTTGAACAAACAACTATTAAGTTGCTGGTCATATTAAACTACCTGGATCCTTCTTTGTCGATTAAAAATATAGATTTTTCATTTTCCTTGATCCATTCCCAAGAAATTATTTAGTGTTGAAAGATAAAGTCAATCATTTAGAGAAACTTGAGACTTATGCACTTGATAACACCTGATACCGTTTCAAAAAAGAATTTTAACAAAGCTGCAAGGGTGAACGCACTCATTTAAACATCGTTCGGTTTCAGTTTATTTGCCAGCAGCGGAAAGGAATTGTCGTCACCTCGACAATGGAATGGGTGAGCGGCTTCGGGCGCTTATTTGACGGTCGCTAGGTCGACTAGGTACCACGCACGTTTTGTGATCTCGAGTCTAATAAATATGAAAATACACGGGCGAGAACGAAAAAAATTGTCGATGAAGTGGGAGCTGAATGAGTCTCAATATGTGGTATTTCCAAGGGCGCTAAAGCTTCCGCCCACGTTTCCAGAGGAAACTGCCTTTCCCCGCATGTGGCGACCTATTTCCCGGCTATCGCTGAAAGTCTCGCAGATTGTTTTTGAAGTCAGCTTAAGATAAATTTGGCTTTGCGTTCCGATCGATCAACTTGATGGGAACTAATTTGAATGGTGCAGCAATATTGTTTCTTCAGGGATTATATACTCGTTAAGAGGTGTAATTCTAGATTAGCCATGAATAAACGCCCAGATGGTTGATCTCACTTGATGTACAAAATGTACAAAATTGTAAAAATCGATAAGAAAACGTTTATCTCGTAGTGGCAGGGAATTAAAATTAGTATTTACTTAACTGGAAACTTAAACAAAAGGCATCATGTCCCTAAAACATTTATATAATTAAACCAATTGGCGCCTCACATGTCCCTTGTGTTTGTCTAACAAAGAGAGGATGTTAGAGGTTTGTTTGCTGACCTATCGTTATCTCAACGGTATATTTGCTATGTATACTGCACTGTCCTTTCTCATTGATCACAACAGACATTTGGTTTGGACTACGTATTACAACTTTTAATAAAACCGAGCTCTGTAAAATGCTTAATGCACGAGTATTCTATTATAATTTTCTGCTGACATGTTTCTTTAATTTTTTTTATAAATTCCATATTTTGCTTTCAAATATCAAAACTACCATTGTCATCAAGCAAGCCTGCTTCAGTAAATTTTGTTTTCGACGCGGTACTAAAACGCTTTAAAACGTCAAATGTCGTAAATATTTGTGTTATACTTTTTTGAACGAGGGATTACGTAACCAGCGTTTCTGCAAATAACATTTACTACAAATCATCTTTATTCAAAGATCTCTGGAGACTACAAATTTCCTAGTCATTTTACCGCACCAGGATGCGCAAAAACAATGTAAAATCATAATTACTCTGGACGTCAACTGAATATGAATGTATTGTTAACAGGAGGCCAAAAATAATCTTTCACTAACGTCACCCTTAAATCAAATGCACATCGTTTTGGGTGAACAAAAATTAAAGCTTAAATTTGCACTACCACGCAAAAACCACGCAAATAAACGCGATAAATCAGCGCGTCTTAACCATTCAAAAATGAGTAAGCCAATGAACAGGCAATTAGCAAGCTGTGACAGGCGGATGTATTGTCACGATCGAGACGAAGATCGCGGCGCGGCAAATTTAAGAATACATGAACGATTACGCGTAAACTTTGAATATCAACAGGGTAACATATTACTTTAACAGTAAAATACTTCTATATTAGAACAACTGCAACACAAAGTAGCATTGATTAAGAAGCTAATTACGTAGATCATTTTCTTGCTTTTATTTAGCAATTTTTATTTTGAAAATTTGATTCTTCACTAGCTAAATCATTGCTTTATCACACAGTAGTGTAAAACACTTTAGGTTCTGGAAGGTACTCGCACTATACGATTAATGTTGCTTCTTTAACCCTCGCAATACTAAACTCTCTTTGATAGTCGCAGTGCAAGGCCGTTTCATTTTGCGCCCTATTGTTTTGGCTATAAAAGGTCTTTCATAAAATAGAGGATAGTGATATTTTGCTACCTCTTTGATTTTACAAACATTTCGTTATAACAAAAGCATCAAAACAGATAATAGAAAACAAACAATTCTTTAAGAACGTAATTATACTCGTATTATACATGAATATATATAAACAGCTGTATAGTAGGAATGCCTATTCACTATCTTCTGTTCTATTATTACACTGTGAGAACAAACGTTGACACGCTTACTTTTCCATGAAATGTCTTGGCAGCAACGGAGACAGCAGGGGTTAAATTGAAATACAGCTGAATCTTGCAATTCTTATTTAAATCTAAGCTCACGTTTATTTAGATAATTGTATGCATTACTAATTTTTTTTTCAAAGTTTTCTTCCACTCTAAGCTACACCATAATTAGAAAAATGTAAATGCTGTGCACAAAATGTCCCGTGGTTGGTATTTCGATGGTTAAAAGAATTGATTCGATTTTAAACTCTAAGGATTTAAAATAATGTACAAAGTTTAATTCAATTTTGTTAACGAATGCATTAGCTTATAACACATAAGCGCATGAATTTAAATGCTTTAATTTAATTAGTAAACGGTTTACTGAATGCAGCAAGCAACTCACCTGCGATTGTATTAGAAAAAATAGAACATTTGACTATTTGTAAGTACATGTATCAGATAAAGCAGCTACGTAATGTGTATCTTTACAATAATCCATCAGTCCATTAATAATAACAAGATCCTTTTGCAATAATAAATATCTCATAGCGCCATCCTGGGCCAATATCAGTAAATTAATTTTACCGGTTTTAGGATATTAAGCCTTTGTTTACATATACAAAAGTGGGCTGGTAACTAGGTCATAACTTATCTGTAGGGTAATGGAATATTACCCTACATGGCAACCATAACCATATAACAACCGATAAACTATTGAACATATCACGGATGTTATGAATCATAACAACCTCAGATGTTTTAAAATCCTCGCTCTACGAGCTCGGATTTCAAAACATCTGCGGCAGTTATGATACTTATAACATTCCTAGATATGTTAATAGCTATTAAACCACTAAGTTGCTTTTACATACAAAAATTAAATACTACGTCTCCGTCTGTCAGTGGTTCTGAACAAAAAAATTCAAGTTAACTTGCCGAATGAGTTCAAATTGTAATCACTACTGCTTGGGGTTAAAAGTCATTTATAGAAATCTACGCAATGTTCATATCACTGATACATCAAGATATTACCTTCAATATGATTTAGACCAGGGCTGTCCAACATGTGGCCCGCGGGCCGCATGCGGCCCGCCAGGATATTTTTGCGGCCCGCGGATCGAATTCCCCCTTGAGTCCACCAATCCTGATCCTGTCCTCTCCTTTTCTACCTGGGCCCTCCGGTCTGACACGCTGGACTGTCTAACGGAGTAGGCCTCCAACCTTTACCAGACCAGGATTCAAGGGATATGACGTGTTGTACTGTCAGCTCGAGAAGTTCAAATTTTCCGCACGACCAAGACCGCTAGAGTTCGATTTTACCTTGATTGTTAAACGTTCTTGGAAAATCGAATCCCTGAGGCTTTAACCCTGTCTTAATACGCTGTACTGTCTTGCAGGACTAACTGCTTAAAAGCCATTTCCGACCGCCTAATTTTTAAATGCAAATCCCGGCGCCCTGAGAGGTGAAATACTCCTCATAACCTTATTTTACTAATATTTAAACCTGTAACCTGTAGCAATCGCAGTCTCTACCCCGCTTGTGAGCGGCTAGAGTCCTGTAACCGCCCTTCATAAACTCATCTGCAGGGCCCTTCTTTGGTCATTTCTGAACTTCGACGTTCGATTCCGCAGCCCGCAAATTTCCTACCGGGGGAATGTCAACATCATTTTCCGGCTCTAGGCGAAAAAATTCCATCTGCAGGATTTGACTCCGCGTTCGCTCCAAGAACGACGCCTAGCTATCGTAAGGTACCAAAAACCACCAGAATTTAGGCACTAACGCCGGCCCCAGTTAACCATTAAAATCGCTAAATTCACCGGAAAATTACAGCTTAAAATCACTGCTGAGTGGAAGATCAAGTTTGCAGAAACAAAAGACCTACTCAGCCCATATCCCGAAGAATCGGCGTGCGTACCGGCGGACTACCAATAGGGACCAGCAACACTCGCCGGTGCATTGGGTTGCAGCTCGACCCACGAAACCAGATACCGTTCCAAAAGAACATGTTAATTTTAAATAATGTGCAACTCAGAGTTATTTTTAATTAATCATTGTAACTAGCTAAAAACATTATATTTGTTTTGGTAATTATCTGGTGTTTTACCTAATCGAATATATATTTGGGTGAACGTATTTCTCCGATTTGAGCTTAACCCGAGGGGTAAATCTTTGACGCCCTTAGTAAGGGGGTGAAACGTCACATCTCTATACGTAAATTTACATTAATTGATGTAATTTTTTTCCTTTGTCGGTATCTTAAGAACGGAAAAGAATTAACCTAAAGTGAATATGGATTTTTTGTTTAGAATCACTTCTAGAACATACGGTGTAAGTTTGTCGGTTACCTCAGGGAACACCTTGTATATCTCTTTTATGTTTCAATGCGTTTTGTAATGTAACCTAAGCTTCTTGAATAAATTAAAATTAGTATTGAAATATATACGTTTTATATTTATTACAAATCACTCACAAAGTCGCATACGACACATTTTATGATGCGGCCCTCACAACCTTCAATTTTTTTACAGTGGCCCTTGGGCCCCTTGAAGTTGGACAGCCCTGATTTAGACAATGAGTTTTATGTGTCAATGTATTATCCCTAAATAGTTTTCAGCTATTTCGTGCAACCTGTCAAACTCCGAGGCATTTTGGTCGCCTATCCTGAATCCCCAAGGCTTTTCTAAAACTTTTCGGGGAGATGCTTATCTTTTTCGGTCATTTGCCAATCTGTGCTGCTGCAGAAAGGTATGCTTTGTGAAATACATTTTTGAAGTCAAATGTTCCACTTATTTGGGATTTTCGCCTGAATCCTTGCTTGAAAAATCAATATTGTGTTGCGGTTTTATTTGTGGAAATTTGATAAAGTTCCTGAAAGAAATTATCGGACTTTCCCCATTGTCTCGAGTGTTTATCACACAACGTTTCGGAAGTTTCTGATCTACTCCCGTTCTCAGTTGAATGAACTAATGGTTAGTCCTGAGAAGGACTAATTTTTTGTGCCTTTTTATTCGTGCACACTAGTGCCTACCCCGGGGTTTGAACCCGAGACTACTGATGGCTGTGATTACTAGTCTGACACCCTTATCACTAGGCCACCAAGACGGTTATATGTTTTAGCTATTTCTGTGATACTTGTTCTGGTATTGCCGTGCTGTATGGATGTGCTACGAAATACTTTTGATTGATATAATTATGCTGCTCCCGTTATTTAGACCTGAGAATTTTATTTGTGCCCTTCCTGTCCTCGTTCTCTTTTTTGGGAATTGATTTAGTAGCACCTTTTCGACGTATACTTCATTTGTTTAGCAAAGTGCTTCAGTTAGTTGCTACTTGGCGCCATATTTTTTTACAACTTAAAAGTAAAGTCTCTCGTTTAACCCAATATCACCTCCGGTTGAGAAGTCGAATGCCTTTGCTATTCTTCTAGTTAACCGTAGGAGTGACTTAACGCTACACAAAAGTTAAAGTAAATTTCCAACTTTCAGAAAAAATGCTTGTATTTTTGGCAGTACCTGCAGTGAATTTTATCGATGCCATATACAAAGTTGTCGGCGGTTAGAAGAAATCCTCAAAGAGTTTGCAACTGTATTCAACGAACTTCGTTGTCGATCTTTCAGAGAAAATATATCCGGGCACAAATGAAAAATTAGCGACTGTATAACATGCAAAAGAAGAGATGATCAGAAGGCTAGAGAAATAACCCAATTGCACAGTGGAAAGGAATGTTTACACATTGCTTAGCCAGAGTTGGTCTAAACTGTTACTGGAGAAAAGTGGTTGTCAACGCCTCATGTGCTTTTAACAAAATTATATTTATGAACAAACCGCGATAAATGCAGGTGAAATAAATAAGTTGAGAGAATTTACGATATGTCTGACGTTAGGGAATTCGATCCAGAGTAGCTAGTGACTAAAATTCGTTCAGGAATTTAGTAATTGGGGCAGCCTCCTCGAGGTAGAAACTGCCATAGTGTATATACACACTAATATATTTCTTCCTTACATAAATGGTATAGAAATAAAGGCAGCAAGTTTTAAACTACGGAAGAACAGAAAGTAATTAACATTTTGTAACAATAATTTTGATTCAAAACGAGTGAGAAACCGTGTATATGGCGACACAATAAATTATGAATTCCTAAAAGTCCATCAAAAGTTTCAAACATTTAGAAACCTATTTACAAATTGTTACTTTTATCTATTTCTCAGTTAACGTAAAAATAAACAACATTTTATTTTTCAAGCTGCTCGTCCTGTACATATTTTTCCGAAAGTTTCTCGGTTTCATGCCAGGTAGACATATAATCTGCTTGAAAAATATCGTTTTACTTCAACAAATAGTTTTTGAGTTAAACCTCGAACAGGCAGACAGACAGACGGAATTGAGAAAATCTGTTTTTCGTATTCAAGGGACCCTGAAACGTAAAGATCTCGGAAGGTGATTTATTCGCGATTACAATACTCCATTTAGATGTGGAAGTAAAACTAAATGGTGTCGGAGGTTTTAGTCACATTTTGAAATTTTTTATGACTGCCTCTATCAGTTCACAATTCCGCCTTAAAATTTTGGTAGTAAGCTTGAACTTTATGCATAAATATATTTCTCTAATATTCTATATGGTGTCGTTCGATTCGGTGGTTGGCTGTCTTTATAAATGCTTCCACATTATCCATTACCTCTTTGACTTTCAACAACATTCCTTTTTTGGTAGCGGTTGCATTTTCTCTAAATAATACTATTTTTTTCCTGACACCTTGGTGAACGTTCTTTCAAGAATGATCGATAGCTTCTGTGGAAAAACGCTTGCAAAATGTTTCCATCAGGCGATATAGGAATAATACGATTTACTGTTTTCCAGATTAGCTTGCTGTCTAAGGAAATATTTTTGAACGTTTTTCACAAATATCGAAGCCGATATAAAAATACAATTCGAAGTAAAGACAAAGGAATTTAAACACAAAGCCAATTAATTATTTTTTATGGCTCTCTGCAGCTTGTTCTAATTTTTTTTACATTTAGTCTACATGTCCCTATGTGAATAAAACTGAAGGAAACGTGTTTTAAGATTTGAGTTTTAGGATGTTAAGAGTGGAATTCAGCAAAAGACGACTAAAAGGTGCCTGTTCGCTTTCTTAGAATAGGAGCAGCAGTGATTTTCTTACGCATTCTCAATATCGAGCACTTCCGTCTCTGAAGAGTAAGCACTTACGCTGTTACCTGCAGAATAAGGTTACAGACGACACCGGATACATTTAGGCATCATATGCTACTTCCACGGCCAGCTTTGTCTGATAAGAGGTTGGAAAATTCAATAAAGGCTAAATTATTGCTAAACGTTTTCATGGAAAAATATTTATCTTGTAAACAGCTTCCAGCCATTGTAATTTTTATTTGTTTCTCTTTTGTTTGACTGAAAATCGAGCAAAATATGCATTCGCTATTCGTATTTTAATATTCCAGCCGGAAGCTTCCCCTCGCTGCCAAAGATTCGCGAATAGAGCAATATTAATCATTAATCAAACCCAGTCACCCAGTTTTTCCACTAAATTCTACTTAAAATACGACACCAGAGATATCAGATCAGGAAACTGTCTGTAGCAGCCTTAGGACGTCCAGAATCATATATGGCCCAATAAAGTTGGCTTTGAGAGTTATGGGAATAAAACAGAGACAGAAAATGCTTATTGTACAAGAAAGCTCAGAAAAAGCTTCCTTTATTGGAAGTTCCTGCGTGTTGTGTACTGATATCGACTTATCTCTCCCTGTATTTCCCCAACATAATGACATCTGCGTCTATTTGTACAGAATGGTTTTTGAGGCGAAGGCACAAAACACGACGCAACCCTTGTACTTTTAGAAAAATCAATGGGCCATTTTATAATCACCAAGAAACTGCAATCGATGCCATCACTAGGTCAAAGTTGTTAAATCATCGAAATTGGAATTATAGTAATATCTAATAGGAATGGAAGCTTGTGAAGAGCGTCAACATTTCCGCGCCCGAAAGTTAGACGCTGTTAATGAGCTAGTTTGATAGTGTGAAACTCCCTTTTTGCGATTTATGGGAGGTCTGTTATTTTGTATTAAGCCCAGCGAGAATAAAGCACAGTGCGGAGAGCAAAAAGCTTTTAAATCGAATACTCCTGGAGCTCCCAATAAAATCGCTTAACAGACCAGATATTTTTTCTCAGCGGGATTGTATTTCAGGCCGCTAAAGAAACTACAACACCCGAGTCCACCTTACAAATCATGCTGTACTGCAGCATAGGGCAGGCGAGCTTGAGGGGAATATCTGATTATTCCAAGATCGACCGCAAAATAAGTCGACAGGATGCTTTTGCAAAATCCTTCCGAATGCCCCAACTGGGACTGATTGTGTGGAGCAAATGTAACTTACTTTACAACTCTGCAAGTAACCTTAAAACTTCTCGTTTCTTTGTTGTTTTAGAACTTTGGTTTTATTTTAATATATTGAAGTTACATCCAAAGGAATATTGAAGTTTGTTATTTTCTACGTTCCTCTTATTCAATTTAAAAGTTCTTCTTGTGTTGTTTAAAAAAGACAAGTCGCTTTTATGGAAGTGGCATATTTATATCTTTTGACAAAAAGAAAATTACTTTTCATTTTCTTTATGAAAATTAAAGTAGTAATGCTTCCTAGGAATAATTTATGAAAGGTTCTTCTCATTTTTTAATAAAAAGCCAAGAAGACGCGTTTTTAAAGTTACTTTTCAGAAATACCAGAACAATGCGTTGAAATTGGCTTTGTAATCTTACAGATATTAATATTCTAGTAGGTTTTCAAGTATTTATATGCAGCTTATTCCAACATTTATCTGTAATGCTTACTTATAAACGTTTTTATTTATAAATATTACATTTGTAATCCCTTACCAATAAGTATGCTTTTTTGCAAATGAATGGCCAATGTCAGTGTTATAATTATATACATCAAGAAATGGTTTTTTTCTTCAAATGAATAATTAGGTCATAATTTGACTGCGCTAACTGCGGAGAAATGCAACTTCTCCGCCGGCGGCAGTTTTACTTTGCCTTTTCCCGCCATGGAGGGAAAAGTGTTGCTATGGAAACGTTAAAATAATAACACATAACAATAAAACATATAATTTAAACGTCATTTTTATTTGTCAAACTAATATTAAACGTGCAATTTGTCAATGTTGCATTTTGAAAATTAAAACCATGCTGTACTGCAGAAGTCTGTGCAGACGAAGTTAAATTTTCTGTAATCAAATAAGATTTTGATGGTTTAATAAAATTTGTCTCTCTGACACTAGGTGTTATAATTTCATTCAATATTTTACTTGCATTCTCATTTTTATTTCGCAGTGACTCCTCTATATATCCTTCTGCTACACTACTTGACTTCCAACCCCCGTGCCGCTTTAGCGACTCAATATTACCTCCTCCATCAATTAATAGTGTAGCAGAAGTACGTCTTAAACAATGGCCTGTGAATTCTATTGAATTACTTAATTTTAAGAAAGTTTCAACCTTTCTAGGAACACTGCTAATACTATATATTCCCATTACACTTCTATAGCATTTTCCACTTTGATATTTTAAAAAGAATATAATTTCTGGCATGTCTTTTGGTCTTAATGCTGCATATTTTTGATAAATTTTGAGGTAATTTTCTCCAATTATTGTAAACGATCGAACTTTTCTAGTCTTACTGCCCGGAATTTTAATCAAAATAACATTCCCCATGTTCTATATGTCTGTAGTTTTAATTTTTACCATTTCATCACATCTGCAGGCTCCAGTTACTTCAATTAATAAAACAATCTAAAGAAATTACATATTTAAACCACATTATTAAAATTATCTAAAACGTAAGTATTACCTTTAATCCTAAATACAAATCATCTTGCGCTTCAAATAAAAAAGTTTCAAACTGCTCGTTCAAAAAATTCTAGATTTTTTTGCAGAGTACCCCTCGTTTGCTTTTTTCAAGAACGAGCTTAACTTTAAATATTTATTTATATCCATTCCATTTTTTCTCCTTAGCCATTGTGTTGAAATATGCTAGAAGCACATTTTCTTCAAATTTAGTTACATTCTTTGAATTGCACCACTCTTTAAAATGATCGTACGCGGCACAATATTTCTCGCCAGATTTTGTGGGTCTAAGATATAAGACGGTTTCATTTGCCTCAGTCTCAATTTCTACCGACAAGCTCGATGGCATTTCAAAAATCTGGTGTGATACACTCACACAACTTCCTTTTACAGTGATCTTATAATTAGTCAAAAATTTAATTTTTAATTTTTAAGCATTTGTCAAAAATTTTCAAAAATTACGAATTCTACAAAAACGGTACAAAATAGAGCGTTAGTTGAAGAGACAAATTTTCTCTAAAATCTTAAGCAGAATTCAAAAATGTAATAATATACCGGGTGTTCCATTTAAAATAGGAGTTAATAAAAAAAATAGAAAAAAAAACAAAAGAAACCCACTTTAGAAGTTTTTAACTGGAAAATCACCTATCTCACGTCAATGCACATTAAAAATGTAATAAAAATGTAAAGTTTGAAAAAAATCGTTAGAGCCGTTTTTGAAAAAATCGAAAAAAACTGAAAAATCACAAGAGTAAACACCTACTTCCGGTTATGCGATTTTCTTCAAAAGCTTGCTGTCTCATCTACATAGTACACAAAACTTATATATGAAGTTTCAACGCCATACCTCTTTTCGTTTTTGAGATATTCTGTTCACAGACACACAGACAGACAGACACACAGACAGACACACAGACAGACAGACAGACAGACACACAGACCAATGAAAAAAAATATGTTTTTTGGGATCAGGGGACTCTAAAACGTGAAGATCTGTTGAAAACTCAATTTCGAATTTTTGGGGTGAATCCAATACTTCCTTTATCGTAAAAGGAAGTAAAAACTGGCCGGTCACAACTGACAGCAACACTAAACAATTTATATCTGTCAAAACGTTTTTTGTATAACAATCGAAACTACTCGCAGTTATTAATAACGGCTACTGAAACATTTATTGTATGCATAAATTAAACCCAGAGCTAAGTATCAAAAACACAAAAAACAGCTTTATAATACACATTTTAAAACGTTTGAAGAAAAAATAGCATATTTTATTTGGAGGAGAAGTGACTTTTCATGGCTTGCCTTCTATTACCCGCCTCACTCCCGTTCGGCGGGTAAAATAAGGCGCGCCATGAAAAGTCATACTTCTCCTCCGTATAAAATAATATACTATTATATTGTACTAGCTGTTACCCGCGACTTCGTACGCGCGAGGTTCGTTATTTGTGTATTAAATAATGACATTTTCTGTCATCCCATCCCATCCCATTCCCGTCCCCGTGCCTTTTCCCGTCTCCGTCCGTGTCCCGTCCCCTCCCCTCCCATCCCATCACGTCCCGTGCCGCCCCTTCCCTTCCGTCCCGTCCCGTCCCGTCCCATCATCTCCTATTTTTACCTTCAGGGGACAAATTTCCAAAAACCTTGAATGACTTAGTTCAAAATTTTATCTTGGGGTTGAATTTTCAAAAATCCTTTCTTAGCTCTTGCCTACTCCCTATGAGAAATCTGACTGCCAAATTTCAAGTTTGTAGCATTTATACTTTCTGAGATATCGCGATTAATCAGTGGTATTTCGCTTTTATATAATATATAGATTAGGTATATTTATGGAAATAGGGCAACTTTAAAGCGAAAATATATAATTATCCCTTTTATTCCCTATTCTAAAGGGCGATTTTATAAAAATTATTACTTATGTTTTACTGGAGTACACCTACGAAGGTTCGAATTGAAAGTCTGTTTAATATTGTTTTCCAATACAAACTCTGAAACCCCGTTTCACCACTATAGGGTTTGAATTTTATGTCATGTCCATCGTCTTGGATTTAAAAATAAATGCCATTTTCAATCAACGTCCCAAAAAACCTCAATAACAACACCCATATCGATTTTTAATCTTATTTACTCCATTTCATCCCCTAAGGGGTTGATTTTCGGAAAATCACGAAATACGTGTTTGCTTATTTGTCCTTAGGAGTATTTCTACGAAGTTTCAAGTCGAAATGTCTGTTTAATATTATTTTTCCATACAAAATTGGAACCCTCATTATATCCTTTTAGGGGTTGAATTTCGAAATATCCTTTCTTACTCCTTGTATACATCATAACGGGAACCTCTGTACAAAATGTAAGCTTTCAAGGGTTTGGGCTGGGCGTTGATGAGTCAGTGAGCGAGTGAATCAGGACTTTTAGAAATATATATAAGATATATTTAAATGTTGTCCTCTTTAAAAAAAATTTTACCAGAGAAAGGACTGAGCTTAATCAATCACATATCAATAATAGATGGACTGGTCTATTGAGGGTAACATTCAGTAGATATGTAATTTTTTTTATCAGTGTTCTGTACTGAATCGATCAATCACCGCAATTTTAACATAGAAAAGCAAGAGTATGAATATATTATCTTGTGGAAAACGTCGTAAAGTAACATAATTTTGGATCATATTTTGAGAAAAGATTTACAACAAATAATTTGGAATTATGATCAGCAAAACCAGTGTATGACTTTAAATGTTTGGATATAGTGTTAGCTAATGTTTGCGTTATTTGGAAAGAGTACTTTATTTCAAATTATTATAAGCATGGGTCATAATTCAACTACCTAAATATAGGTGGAAAATCCTTTGCCAACAGAAATATTTCCTAGCATCTAAAATTAAATATTTGGAACATTTTTAAATTAAAAAGTCTGGTGAAAAATTAGCGTGTGCTGATGAAACGTGGATATACCAAATTGAGTAAACAATTCGCCTATGGATACATCTACCAAATATCAAAAGTAACCCTTGCAAAACTAAACAAATTTTTAGGATGGTACTGGCATTAAATGGAACATTTTGAGCTTTCATAAATCCTTTTTGGAATTATTGTTAGTAAGTTGTTATTGATGAAATATTATGGAAAATCATAAGTATTTCTACACCATCGTCAAGATAACTTCTTTGAAATAACATAGAATTTTCATATAAACTACTAAGTTATAAACAAAAATACTCACAGCTTAATTACAAAGACAAGGTTGTTCATTTATGGCCCAAGGCTCTTTCAAAGTGTACTTCTGGTATGTGGAACAACTTTTGTGAAATGTAAAATACTAATCTCGTCGGATTGGGCAAGATGTATTATTATTATTACACTACAGTTTACGATAGATATTTGGTTCTGTAATATCCGAATACATTCAGCAATTCGTTATATGTTTATCAGAGTATAGTGACGATTTAGATTCATTTTCTGAAATAAAAGAGGTGGAATAGGAATTCCTAATTTGGTATTAAGAAATGTCTGTAAAAATGTGGCGACACCTAGATGGCGATGGTTCTGTGCTTCGTCAATATTTATTTGGCTTATTTTTATTACATTTTGAAATGTAAAACTAGAAAAAAATGTTATTTAACAATAAAGAAAGTGTATTTTCCAAATTTAGAGGAAATATTCGTACACAATACTCGTGAAAAATAATTTTCTGAGAGAACAAAACATCAAATGTTTGTCAATTACCAATATAAAATAATTCAAATGTTGTTATTTGGCATTTATCTGTTCGAGAGCAACAGTATTCTTGATTTGGTGCAGATAACTGGTAGAATTGCTGTGGACCTGTAGGAGTTCGCCCTTTGGCTGAGACCTTCAAAGTATCCGAGATCTTCAGAAAAGGTTTGAACATTTCGGAGACCGGATTAAAAATCATCTGTAAGGCAAGATTATTCAGAAATAAACCAACACATACAAGTTATAAAACTTAGTTACTTGAGAGAAGCTGATAATTAATGTTCAAAGCTGCTGTCCTATTTAGAGGTTAACTAAACTGTCAACTTGTAATTCGTATTAAAGGAGTCTACTTTACCGAAAAATTTGTGTTTGAACAGAAAGGGTCGTTACAAATTGATTTCAATTATGCAAAGCTGTCTCTATGTCCCAACTTAAGTTTTCATGTTTAAAATGAATTGCCGTTTTAAAATTCGGAAATGTATTTATACACTCACAGATCATCTCAATATGTACACTACCAATTCAATGGTTGTCAATTTATATGATTAGGTAGTTATAGAGTATGATCATCAGTACTCACACACGGGAAGAGATATTTGGCTAACAACTGGTACTGAACAACTAAACAATAAAAACAGCAACCAGTCATTGTTATTGTATTGTACATTGCTTGCTGCTTGGTCCATAAGAACAAAATAATATAACCATTGTCTACTTCTTTTTATTTATTGTACGTTGATCTCGATTAATCTTTAAGTAAAGATAGAAGTATTATACACTAACTTCTTAGCCCAGCATACTGATCGAATAGCGATTGAAGAGTGCTCATAATTACGTACACAATAGATACAAATATATTAATGTATTTAATAAGACTGAAATGGTCAAACGAAATGCTTAGTAATGCCGCTTGGCAAGGAACAATGCGAACAGACATGTTTATCGTTGTATTATGAAGGGTAGGTGACGATCGCGGACGGAGTAAGCCTGAACGGTTCCGATAAAAACCTGCACAAACAGAAAAGCAAACCGAAACTTAAGCAAAACACACGTTTACACATGAGTATAGTTGAAAACGACGTGGAAAGCTCTATTCACATGCGTGAAGATTGGATTTTGTACACATAAGAAAATATAAACTTAATGATAGTTTGGAAAATTTTAAACGCTGTGTATCTAAGTAGAGTATACCACCATATTCTATGTAAAAAGTTTACCCAAGAAAGTTATATAGATTTTAAAAATTTCTACTAGTAAGGAAGTTGCACTAAAAATATAATTTTTTCTCGTTTTTCTTTGCAATAAAGTAAAGTTGGCTAGACTGAATTAGTTTTTTAACTAATTATTATTTATCACCTCTTACCGTTTGAGAGATTTCATTGGTAAATATCGACAACCCTGTACCCTGTATATTCAGTGATAAGCAACACCAAAGGAATTGTATTCGTCTTCCTCAGTCTTCTAGAATGTCGCATATGAATTTTATTTTTCAATTTTGAGTCTCACGATATTTTTCCATAAGACCTTATCTTTGTGTTCGTTTTTTTTGTAAAATTGCTTCCTTTGGGGTTACATAAATCGTAAAAATCGTTCAAATATGGAAGACTTTTCTGTACATTTAAAGGTGTATTAGGAAACGCAATATGGCTTTACTTATTCAGCATAGGTTTTTTTAATATCTCTTTCCATGATCATTTAGGTTTGTTGTTATTAATGTTTCCTCACATATTTCTATTACCTAACTTGTTGGTTTCCGTGGGAGGTGGGCTTGCTTTACTAGCAACTATCCCTTCACCACTTTCTAATGATTCATCGTGACTCTCAGACGCATGATCTTCGTTAAGAATGCTATCGTTTGAATGAATAATATCCAATGGATTAGTAGTTTCTCCAATTTCTTGAAAATTAGACAATGTTCATTGCTTTTTAGCTCGATACTCACCTACTGTACAATAATCGGTATAACCAAACCAAAAAATTATACTCCAAGTTCAATTGCGTTAACCAAAACAATTAAAGAAGTATTACTTGACAAACATGCTGTTAAGACGCTGCATATTCTTCTCTGAGAATATTTTATCCTGTCCCCTCCCTACAGCATTAGAGTACAGATATTTTGTATTTATGGCTCTAATGAATGGGAAGTGCAATTCAAGAACTGTCTTTATTATACATTCTTCGTGGTTGAATCTGAAACTGCGGAAGGGTTTAAATATCATCAAATTCTATTGTACTGACCGATTTTATTGTATTCCAAAGAAACTAATGTTAACACTACCAATAACTTAGAAATATTGAAGTAACTGGAAACTATCATTACAAATAAGCATCCAGATAATACTAACAAATCGTCATTCTTTTCCAAGGTAACGCACAATAACGTGGGGTTGTTGCTACATCTCTGCAACATCGAATTTAAAAACATGGGTGTGAAATACAGAAACATCCTCCGTACAATCCACACTTAACTCGTTGTGATTATCATGTACTTACTACACTTAAAAAAAACATTGAAGGGACGTGATTTTAAGACCGAAGCTGTGATACAACAAGCCGTCACAGAATGGTTCCGGTAACTTGCAAACTTTTTCTACGACTGAATTTATAATTTGCTGAAGAACTGGAGGTCGTGTTTTAATGCTAACATTTTTTTAAAATATGTTTTTACAGCAATTTTAATACGTCTGAAACTTGATTCAGTTGAACCAGTCGAAGTTTTGTCAACTACAAGAGGCTAAGATATATTTTCTTTATTCTATTTAATTTTCTAATTTTAGTAATTTGCCGCACCAAAGTCAAGTCATTTATAAAATTACATTTTCAGAATTTGAATAATGTTCCCTGTCGATTCTTAGTATTACAAAAGTGTTAGGTTATTGAGACACATCTGTATTATAGTAGTATCAAAAGATGATTCTTTGATTTGCCCTGAAACGAAGAAGGGTATTCAACAAAAGTGATATCTTCTTCTATCAAGGTAGTAGGGGGTATTGTATATTAACTTATTTATATTCGTGAAAATATCTCATTACGGTCGTGAAAATTTTGTTTCTGCAGACGTCGAAGTTAGTGTTTAACATTTCACACTATATGTGCCCATTGCATTATTTTGACAGCGTTCTTCCAACCAATAATATTTTTAAAGGTGAATTACGGATGTGAATGTAGCAACAATTTGAAACTTTTATATATAAAATAAAAAGTGTTCCGGAGAGGCTAAAATATTCAATTTGTTGCTAAAGCTCTCTGAAGCATAACTGGTGGACTTTAGATCTTCTAAAGTGGAAATTTATTAATTCATGTTTTGCAAATCGGTTTAATCAACTTAATTGAAGACTACAAACACAGTGATTAGCGCATATATTCTACAGTTAATTTTGCGGTACCTCAAAAACTGTTTCTGCTGATATTACTGTTTCTAATTTTTATTAATAATACATAGGGCATTTTTTTAATTTTCACCATTAAGATCTCTGAAACTATCAGCACTAAAGACTAATTTAAATGGGGAGAATGTGTAAATTGTGGAGGCCAATACAGATTGATGTTTTTGGACAATACCCATGACTAACTAAATGTAAGAGAAAAAATTTTATCCTGATTGTTTAAGGTATATAGAAAAGGTTAAAATAAAACTTTTTCAAAGTCTGTAATGAACTAAATATTTTTCAGTTATTTTGATGCTGATAAATCTAGTCGATAAATTAAGAGAAGGGAGTAACAAAGTAGTAATTATGGGAGACTGGAACGCGAGAATAGCAAATGATATAAATACAGAAAAGAGATGTATGGGCAAACATGGAGAAATGGAATGCTTTTAAAAAATAAGACATAAATTATAGATACATATTTGTATCATAGCAAAGAAACTACACACTTCATACAGACATCAAAATCTCATACATAAATGAAGTCATTCATGAAAGAGCCAATAAACATCGTGAAAAACTACATGAGCATCCCAACCCATTAATCGTATCACTTCTGCAACCTGTAAACCACAGAAGATTAAAAAAACTATGGCCGTCAGATCTATATTAATCAGAGGGGACGTCGTTGGATGGACTCCTCATCACGCCATCAAACATACATTACCTCTATAATGTATCAATTAGCAAATTAGCTTATAGATATCGTGTATCTGATTGCTAATAAAAAAGTTTAAAAAAAAAAAAAAGCAAAGAAATGTAAGAAGCATAATACAAGTATATTACATAACACTTACCAAGGAAATAAAAAAGAAAGTACAAGAAATTAGGACCGAAATAAATACAGAAGTAGGTGCACAATTCAGTGATTGTGAAAGTATACAACAAAGTAAAGGAGATCTGTGGAATTAGAAATATAAATAACGAAAGCAAGAGACGAAATGGTGGAATCAGGTAGAAGAAGAGGAAGTGAAAAAGAAATTACCGGTCTGGTAAAAATGCAGATAATATCTACACAGGACAAAAAAATACAGACGATTAAGAACTCAAGTAAAGATGTGGAGGAGCTGGGAAGCAATTGGGAAGGAGTTGAAAGGAGTAAAGTGTACAAATAAGAAATTTAAATTTAAAAAACATACAGACTGGAGTTATGGAGAAAGCACTGCACAAGCAAGTTTGAAATGGAAGAGAAGAAAGGGTTAAACGAAGAGGAGTAAACAGAAGGGTACTGAAGCAAAAAGCACACCTACACGAGATAAAAAGGGAATAAATAAAGGAGGCTATAGGGAAAATGGAGATGGTAACACAAACCCAGAGATGATAAGGTGGTTGGCTAAGGAATGGCTCTGGAGAATATAAAGTAGCTTGGAGAACAAAGAAAATACGAAAGGTCTAGGGGAACAATTTAATAATCGGACATAGAAAAAATAATGAATTGAAAAGAATCTATATGTATATCATTGGTGGCATATAAAGTATACAGTAGAGTAATAAAAAAATTAAGAAAGTATATATAAAACAAACTAAAGGATGAACAAGCAGCCTTGAGATCGAATAAGCAAACAGACAACATTTTGGTAATGAGGAATGTACGAGTAATAAACAGAAAGAAACATACGGCCGAGCAATTTATTCTTGCTTTCATCAACTTTTGATCACCACATCCCATAGAAATATGAGGTGGAGCTGTCTAGAAGAACTGGAAGTACACGCAGATAACCAAGAGTCTATCTTTTTCGTCAAAAGATCGCGATAGACTTGTTGTGACTCTTTCAATGAGCTTCGCAATTTTCAACAGCTCTCCTTACTGCATCTCGCCATTTCTGTCGATTGGTGGCCATATGAGCAGCTTCTCTCAAATCTGCACCGAGTAAATGTTTCGTTAAATCTACCCAGCGGTTTGGTGAGCGTCAGTGTCGTCTTCTTCCTTCTGATTTAGCCTGCAGCACAACTTTTTACATGTGTTCACTTCGGTGGATTAGTCCAAAAATGAAAGTATGCGATAATAGACTGTTTTGTGGCTTTATTTCCTCTAATGTTTGTGTCTCATTATATTTTGTTAAGTTGAGTCATCGCTGATCCTGTAAGTTCTATACCGCCTCAGATTTTACCTTCGCAGCTGCAGGTATTGTCTATTAGTATAATTGCGATCATCCAAAGGTGCACAGTTTTTCATTACTGTGGCAATTTCTTAATTTTTTGTATACCTTATAACTGGCTATTGTCAGTGGCGTTCCTTTTTTCAAACCATTTAAAAATAAAGTGATGACAGTGACATTCAAAAAAGTTTGTAACACCTATGATTAAAATGCAAACTTACAAAAAAAAATTTTTTGCGTGCACCTTTGGATGATCGTAACGGTACTTCCAAATAGCTAAAGCTGTTGACAACTTGACATCGACCAAGAAATTGTATTTCATGGTAGTTGTATAATTTTAGTTTTCATGTAGTTCATGCTAAGACCGTAAGAAGTACTAACTTCCTCAAGTTTTCCTAGAAGTTCGCATATTTCATCTTGGGAGGAAGCAATTAATGTCTTATCGTCTGGAAATCTAAGGTTAAATATTTTTCACCTTACAACATTTACAACACCCTGCCAATATTCCAACACCTGTCGCATTAGAAATTCGCTGTATATAATGAAAAGAAGGGGTGAGAGAACACATCCCTGTCTCATACCTTTGGATATGTTACATTTATCACACAGATATTTGTCAATTCTTACAAGGGCAGAGTTGTTATAAACGAAGCAAATGTATACTGGTACCATATATCTAATACTTACTATATTGCTAGCGGCTATGAGTGGGAAACTTATCAAGGAAGTGAGACAGACAACCAACTCTTCAATGTATAATGGTGAGCTGTGTGCAAGCGCGGCGGCGTCGTCCGGCCAATGGAGAAGTGGTTAAGTTTAAAATTCGCTTCTAAAGGCGGAGTTCGAATTCTCACGCATGCGCACGAGACGCGTTATACTCTAAGTGAGACTATGTCGGCGCCGTAATGTTTTCTGACGTTTCCAGGCCCTACTAGCAATATATGTGTATTATATATATGACTGGTACATATTTTCTTGCTATTTCAATGACTTGTCTGATATTCAGTATCTGCTCTCTAGTACCAAGCTAGCTTATTCAGGATAGATTTGGCAAGCAAGATAGTGCTCTAATCGGACATGGAGCAATCAAAAGTTATCGCAGTTATTAGCAGCACCTTTCTTCTGTATGGGGATAAAGATCGATGTTTTCTACTCGGCTGGCCATATGCCAGTTATCCAAATTATTTGACACAGTCTATGTAGTAGGATCCCAAGTTTATCAAGGTTTTAGCAGTCACACTATCTAATTCCGGATCCTTTCCATGTTTCAGTTTGGTTAAATCGGTTTCCACTTCAGATAGGAGAATATCAGGTTCGACATAGTAGTTGTTAGGAATAAAATTGTTTAGGAGGTGATCTCTAAACCAGCATGGAAAGATTCAACTTCATGATCATCAGCAGCAGATATTGGGGCGTATAACTGAATCAAGTTAACATGAGTCTATATGAGAACATTAAAGCAAAAGTATGAATTATGGAAATAAGTCACATTAAGAAAAGAAGTCAAATAAGGAATAGCATGGGTCCACTGCTGTTCATAATAAGTATCGATCACATCAACAAAAATACAAAGATGAGAACGGAAATAATTCAAACATTAATATTGAATAGATTAACTTAATACCAAATAAGATAGAAAGCTTGATGTAACTTGTGTTGATACAGTACTAATAGCCGATGATAAAAAGCAAGATAATGGTAATTAGTAATAAAGAAACCAACGCAAGCAAACAATAAATTTCAGCGAACAGAGCGGGAACATAGAGCAAGCTACAACATATGAATATTTAGCAAGTTTAATACAGAATTAGCTAAAAATAAAACCAGAAATTGCAAATTGAACAAGATAGGCAACAAACATACATTATATATTTTGCGCAAAGGAAAAAAACGTTGGAAAAGAAAGCTGGAGAAAAAATTAAGCTCAACGTGTATAACGCAATCACCATACCAACAGTACCATACGAAAGTTTAGAAATCAATAATATTTTCGGAAAATACAGATAAATATAAAATGGGACGGGGTTAAAAACGAAAAAATAAGAGGAATGGTAAAACATGAGTCGATAATAAGAAAACGACAAAAGAAATTAAAGAACCAGCTAGAGATGGCAAATACGGATTAGGGAAGGGTAAGACTCAAATCTCGCTCTTAAGGCCAATACGAATTCCGAGAAGAAAAAGAAGAAGAAGAAAAAGAAGGAGATCTTTTGCAATAACTTACTTCCATACAAATCAACATTCCTTGTGGTTATTTACTACAAAGAACGCAAATGAAAAATCTGTAGATGTCACAGAAGTTTCTCAAATATTTTCATGTAAATGGTATAGCTTTTAGATATGACACAAGTGATTTATCAATTCCAATCAAATATTTCCTAAGTGCAAGAATCTATGTTATTGTAACAATGTATTAAAACAATAACGACTACGATAGGGTGTTTAGAATTGGTTACTGAATTAAGTTTTCGCATTCGAGCAACCGTGCTATATTTATCATTCGTTGTTATATTGCCATTCCTAAGAAAATTGCATTTTTTTTTATCTCAACTTGTGTTTATTTTAACATACATACATCAAAGTAAGCATTATTGCAAATAATATAGTAATGACGGATTATTTCAAAATGTAAGTCCTAAATTCTGGAAACCTGAAGCAAGTGCTGCTTAGTACTAATAATAATATAATCTTAAAAAAAATGCCGGTGCTTTTAGCTAATGATCATTAGTAGCATTATTCTTATTTTGTAATATTTAAACAAATATATTCTTACAGGAAGATGTTTTTGAGTACAGAGTACAAAAGCTAAGCCACTGTAGAAATTTGATTGCTTCTATACTACATAAGAATTTAGCAAATATTTCTATTAGACACCCGGTTGAATTTGAAATCTATTATTTCTAAAAAAAACGTGTGTTGCCTTGGTAGAGCAATTAAGCCAGGAAACTAATAAAATGTATCTTTGGAAAAATATTTTATTCCAAACTTTTACATGCTTTACATGTTTATCACCGTTTTTATGCCTACGAATTTATATATTTTCTGTAAATTTTACATAGTTCGTAATATGAACGCCGAGATAAAAAAACAAAGGTAATAATTTCGACGATTTGAAAAAATCGCATCATGTCTATCGTACATGGAACTGTATTAACGAATTGAATAGTGTTGCGTTTCGAAAGAGTTCACTTGTTTAATTTTATCGGAGTAGTAAGAGAAGAATACCTTTAAAATTACCGTATAAAGTCACAATGCTGAGAATATAAACTTGGAATGGATTTTACGATTTAGCAGAGACGTACCTGTGCAGAAAAACCTTTTAGATTTGATTATGGATTTGCCTACCTGTACGAATGGCAGTGCTAGCAGATTGTGAGAATTTTATTTCCCTGTGCAGAAGAATGCATATCCAAGAATACCCTTCACGTAGCGTGATTTTATATTTTATTCCTTGTAGCCTAGATCAAGCGATATAAAACGTAATAAATCGGCATTACATTTCTTTACCTCAAGTGTAAACTTAAAATGAAAATGAATGATACCGCTATTTCAAATTCTCTTCTTTATTTCTACATCCACCAGTTCGAGTTAGTTCCTTGTATATTACTAGATGTTGTAATTGCAAACTCATACAATATTGTAATATAGGTATTTACTGCAACTATCTACCTTTAATATGCAACAAGTGCCTAGGTTCATATTGTTCATACATTTTATCGGCGGTGTAAGTTGGGAAATTTTATTGGCCCATAAAATAGCATGTTTTGTAGGTATGGTTTTGTTTCTATTACAACTTTAAACCTCAAAGTGTCATAATATGGACAAAAATTGGTGATCCCATCCCACACCATAAATTTGTACAAATGAGCCATCAGAAGAGATACTGTTGTAATCATAATACAGAGGACGATACTTAATACGTTGAAAGTAAAAAGTACAGGTCAAGGGCTACTGTTAAAGAAGAAATTATTTTATTCTAGTATATCGGACGTATTAGGTGTAGAAATGTCTAAATATCTTATGCCAAAACTATAAACATTCGATTTAATTAATACTGTTAGGTTTTTTTTCAATTTCTTTTAACGAAGAAAAAACAATATAATATAAAAGAAAAACTTTTAAAATTTTGCCATAATCACAATGCTTAAAGTTTTTTTAAGAAAACACTTTATGTAGCCAATACATCACATTGAACTAAAACCTCGTTATGGATAATACTGAACAACAATGTTTTTAGTTCCTAAAAAGACTAAGTGCCCTTTATGCAGTTTTTCATACTGAATTCCAATCTGCTTTCGGATTTTTTCTATCACTTACATTTTTTAAAATATGTGCCTTTCAGGTTTCACTATATAAATAAGACATTATTTATCCTACTCGGCTGGGATCGTGGGATACAGTGTAACTATCATATACAATGCAACTAGTGGGTTCTTGATTATCAAATAACCATTCTTGCTTACACGAGTCCGAAGGACGAGCTTGATTGCCTAAAACAATATATCGAGTGGAAACAGAAATGACTTGATAATCAAGAAGAAACGAGTTGCATGCAGCTAGATTATATCACGAGTCAATAATAGTATATTATATACCAAGGGACAAAAGTGCATCATTTGATCCAGCGAGTGAACTTTATTGCCCGAAAAGAAAGACGTAGACAATAATCACTCAAGGGATCAAAGCCACTTTGGTCCCCAGGTATATACGCTATATTTTTGCACTCCAAGATCACAAATCATGATATAAACCTGATTTTGCTGGATTTAAAATGTATACGTTCGATTCGGAAAATTATATGGCTTTGGAAATGTAGATGAGCAACTAAGGTAATGTTGTAAATAATGTAATTTTGAAGAACCAAAGTGCCACTTTTAATTCTTGAAGGATTAAATAAAAATTTAATTCCCTATGGATTAAATAAAAATGTAACCCCTAGGGATTAAATAAAAATTTAATCCCTTACAGATTAAATAAAAATTTAATCCCTTAGGGATTAAATAAAAACTTAATCCCATAGGGATTAAATAAAAATTTTATCCCTTAAGGATTATTAACCAGTGAATGCAATATGCCATATGATAAATATTGGAATATATTTAAATTTTTTCTAATTTCAGATTATTTATATAGCAACCTGTTCAGAGTTGTGCTGTTGTTTTGTGCAGTGTGCTGGGTTTTGCAAACTTTCATTATCTCTGCTTAAAAAGGAAAATCTCCAGTGTTTGGAGTGGAAAACTGTAAAAACTTTAATCAAGGCCCCTAAATGTGCGAACAGTCTGGATAGTTTTTGTTATTTTTGTGGAGAGTTTACTGCTAAACACCAAAAATAGATGTTTTACGCCTATAATAAAAAAACTTATCATTTGTACTTTGAATGTAAAGTTGGAGATTAAGATCAGCAATGGGTACCGCATATTTGTTGCTTTTCTTGTGCAAACCGCCTTAGACAGTGGATAAAATGTTCAAGAATGCCGTTCGCAGTACCTATGATATGGAGAGAATGAAAGGATTATCCAACCGACTATTACTTCTTCATAATAAAGGTATCAGGAGTCTTTGCAAAAACTAAAAGAAAAACTTTTGAGTATCTTAATGTATCATCGGCGATAAGAACTGTTGGACATTGTGATAATCTTACCATTCTTCTGCCAGCAGAAACTTTAGAAAGAATAGGATGACGAATTTGTTGAAATTGTTCTTGGCAGTGATCCTGAGTTTATTTCTTCGGACCTCACTGACCCGCATTTGATCACACAGGCACAACTTAGCAATTTAGTTCGTGATTTGAACTTAAGTAAAATCAAGGCCGAGGTACTTCCCTTCAGATTGAAAGGTTGGAATTTAATTTGCTGAATGTTATTCCATGGACAACAATCTTAGCTACTGCGATGATGTAAACGTCCAAGGGCTTCCATCAAACGATGGAAGCCCTTGGACATAAACACAAGCCATGGATATGGCGACTGTTCATTGATTCATCTAAATTAAGTTTGAAGATAGTTTTATTACACAATGGTAATGCATTGCTTTCAATTCTCATTAGATATTGAGTTCAGCCAGATCTCGGCAAATTATTTTAAAAAAGTAATTAATCACCAATTACCATTACCGCCCAATAAAGTAATTAAATTACCAGATTTTCAATTACACAAATGAAATAGTAATGTAACTATCAATTACTTGGTAATTGTAATTGCATAATTTAAATTACTTTTACTAGAAATTGTTTTCGTATGTATTTAGTAGTACAGGGTCCGGCACAATGACCGACCCTATTTAAATTGTTAATAACGGCTTCAAATTTTAAAATATGTTTAAATTTTGTTTTTCAAAAATGTAAAGTAGAAGATAACATCACTCAAACTCAAACTTCATTTTCACACTAATACAGATTAACCTAATGGTTTCTTTTTATGGGGGTATCTAAAATCAAAAGTTTATGAGAATCGCCCAAGAACACTAAATGATTTAAAGAACAATATAAGTGAAGCGGGTTAGGGAAATACCACAAGAAATGTTGCCAAATTATGTAGGACGCCTTGCCCAATGCGTTTAAAATGGTGGTCAACATTTGAAAGATGTTATCTTTAAAAAATGATGTATTGCAAAAATAAATTATATTGTAACTAAAATTGACATGTTTTTACTTTAAAATTAAAAATATTTTAAAATTTTAAACAGTTGTTAACAATTTAAAAAGGGTCGGTCATTCTGCCGGGCCCTATATTTAGTAGACATGCGCAAGTACATTATTTTCAATAAATTTGAAAAAAATAAATAATTGTTATGAACCACTATTGTATAATAAAATTATTTGTAGTAACGTACTTTACTCTGTAATCTGTACTTACCGCAGACATATTTTTCGCTTCTCACTCAATAATAATTAGCAAGCTTCAATGATACATCATGTGCAGCTGACACTACCCAAGCCAAAGCAAATACGCATCTCATCTGCAAACATATGCGCCTGCACCAAATATCTCTTTGATAGTGCTCAACACTAGCTGTTATCCAACTACTCATAGGAAATAATAAATTATACTTATACTGCTCCAGAAATGCCCTATTGCCATTGACTTCACATGTAACTTAATAAGGCCTTATCTAATCTTTTGCGTTCTGGGGATTTAATACGAGATCTAGGTCAGTTTAGTAACCGAATTGCCAAAAAGTTATTTGATTACAGCGAGTAATTTGAATTACCACCAGTAATTCAAATACTTGTAAAGTAATTTAAATACTTTAGAGTAATTTAATTACTCAAAAGTAATTGAGTAATTGAATGTAGCAATTAATCACTTTCATAAAGTAATTGTCAACTACGTTTTAAGAAAATGGCAATTACCAATTACAATTACCGTATTCTCACAAGCAATTCAATTCCAAGACAAATTAATAAAAAGGAATTTAATTTTAAAGTGATCAATTACTGTCCAGATCTGAGTTCAGCCTAAGGAATCCTATAAAAATATGAAATGCCTCCTAACGAGCATAGACTATAAACGATAATTAAAAGCAGATGTGAATTCAGCCTGGGGAACTGCTTCAACATCAACTACTTTTAACTAGGGACCAGACAAAAATCAATTTGTTGTTCAGTGTAATTAATTTATTCTTTCAAAGCGTTAATTGAAATGCGTTATCTACAAAATCGTACCTATTCAAATAGAAATGTAACAAAAATGACCGATAAAATACACGACAATAATAAAAACTTCAGTCAGCTATAAATCACGACGATTGTGTGAACAAATCGATAGAAAAAGACAAGGGATGTGATTGATTTATTCCCCTAAAATAACGATTACGAAAAAAGCGCACAAAGAGAAATACAATGCCTCGGTTTTATGATGACATCAGGAAATTTCGATATTAATTTGCTTTGTCCCCGTGCAACTAATATTTGATTCGTTTGTTGATGAAAATGTGCGATCTACCGTAATGACGAATTGCTTACAGTTGCGTAATTATCTATAACACATGTAGGTGGCAGTTTGCCAACGCCAGCTTCCTTCCCATTGTTTTTCATTGTATCATCTAGTATGAATCTGTATTCCACCCTTCATTCATTTTGAGCATCGTTGAAGTAACCGGAAACGAGCTGAATAATGAATTAGACACTTCCTAACTTCACCTAGTTATTTTTTTTATACCTACACAACGTGCAGTATCGTTTTAAATATAGCAATTAATGTAGGTCAATTTATTTATATGCTTCCGACAACATTCAATTTACTCACAAGGTTTAAATAATGAATAAGCCCATGCGCTGGGAATTTATTTATTTAAACTGAATATGTATTGTTTAATTTTGAACAACTCGTGTTCATACAAGTTTAACTAGGAATAACATCTTCTAAACAAGCATCATGTGTAGATCTCCTATAAGAGACCATTTTTAAAGTAAATTGGAGCCATACACTTTGGGTAGTCGAAAAATTCAAACATTTTAAGTTTGAGAAAGATGGACTTACTTCATCATGGAAAAAATGAACTACTTATCGATGGTTACCTATAAGCAGGGAAAGGAAGTGTTGATATACGTCGTGGCTTAATGGTAACGATAACAATTCCAGAAATACCCTCGTATTGTGCACATGATTGCATTGCATACGTCTTGTTCAAAGTTAAACATAATTGTATTTGTTAATAATAGCTACAACAAATAATATGTCACGGTATAGTTATCATATTTGAAGTAGATCCCTGAGGCATTCTTTTATATCAGTAATACTTATAAAATTGATTGTAAAGCAATAGCATGTTTTCTTGAATTGTTTTTCTGCAGCTACATAAAGAACTATTGCTGAAAGGAATGGAAGAAACAGTTCTTATTGATTTACTGTTATTGTAAATATTGCTGTAAATACAAGATAATCAATTTCTGCCTTTAAAATTGTTTAGAGGATGTCTAAGTTAAAGTATTGCAATGCTTACCATCTCTTTCGATTTTAACTAGTTTATTTAAAATTGTCCTTGACAGCTATCGAATATGCGCTTTGAAGACTTCAATCTCAGAAATTTTTCGTATTTCCGCAGCCTCTAAAACCGAGTCACATTATTCATGTCTGAAACTGTAGATCGATGTTTACATAAAATCAAAGCTATGTAAATATAAGTTATGGAACTCCTAAAGGTGCTGCAGCTCCAAATTGCAAGATTATAAATGCGACTTTGAATACGTGGGAAGTTTGAAGCATGCTCGAGTCGTCTTCCTTGAATAATAAATTGGATTTTTCAAACGAGTGCATATGAATTTGCGAATTTCCTAACTCTCTGTTAAATTGTATAAGTACCTTCGAATTACGTTTAGCTCTTTCTTCAATCTGCAGGTGTTTGACATGGTTTGAAGTTTAGCATGATTGATTCAGTTTTACCAAGATCTGCTGGAAAGCAAATAAAATAAAAAACTGTCGATTTAAATGGCAATTACATTAGCATTGCTGTCTGCTGTTTGCTTTTGAATTTCAACAGTTGAGTTATAGTTCTAAACGATTCAATGCCGAGTATCTCACAAAAAAATGCTTGTGAATGAGAAAAGCCCTAATTATAATTAAACCACTGAAAAGTTCATGGTTGCAATTCGTACTGGTTTAAACATTTTAAAAACTGTACATACTTATATTTTACACAGACACATATTTAATAGTATATTACGCAACAACTTTAGAAAAGTGAAGTTTTACTCAACAGGTATGGCTGGTTTGAGTACGAGCGTTAGCGAGCACTTAAATAACAATACGAATTCAGCAAAACTACTTTTCTAACGCGTTTCGTATACTATTTAATCGCATTCACGCTTCTTTTGGTCTTGATGTCTTTAAATAAGCGAACTGACGAATTGTTAATATGAGTGGAGCAGAGGAGAGAGTAAAAACTTATCTGACAAAGAGATGTATCGCCCAGTCTAGATGAAAGGCCTAAAAAGGTAGAAAAACAAGACTGAATGTAGTCAACAACCCCTTGAGGTTAAAATAGTTAAACGTGGTCTCTCCTCTCTTGTTTTTTACGAGCGTGTTAATCTAGTGTTCCATAATCATTAATCATGGCGTTTTGCATTTAAATTTCGATTTAAATATCTTCGCAAAAAGATACAGTCAATATCAACTGAAAGAGTAGGCTTTCCCAACAGAAAGCTAAAAGATAAAATTTGCTGATCAAGTACTACACATACCGGGTGGCCATAAATATCTGAGATCCCGGTAGCCTTGGAATTAGCTGCTTATAAATGTTGGTTAGCATTATATTGCAATTAAAATAAGTATTGGTACCTATGTATTGTAATAAAATGCAATAAGAGGAGGAGAATGTGCCCCGGATTCTGCAGTTTAGCCTACGACTCGATTATAAATATCTCCTGTTCTAACTCTATTACTTATTGCAATCTGTAATAATTTTTGACAGACTGTTGTGATGACATTAATGACATTTAGTTTAGTTGGATTCATCACTTTAATAAAGCAGTGTTGATTCCAAAGGTAATGTGATATCAGATATTTATGGCCACCCGTTATAAATGTAAAAACCACTATTATATACTCTTTACGCGGTTATAGTGTTAGAAGCGTTCTGCGACTGATAGTGGCGCCATTGCCTTATCTTGTTAGTTTTTTTTGCACTCGCAAATGGTTGCATAGATACATATATAGCTGAATAAATTAGTTGTAATACAAAATCTTTTGGATTACAGTAAAACACGACGTCAAAATTTATTATTTTTAATTTGACGTCAACGTATATATTGATCTAATCTATTGTCGGTACCGTAAAACGGGGTGAGATTGACCACTTTTAGCATTCTTTAGTTAATAACTTTTCTGTTGTTGCACAAATAGAATTACAATGGCCGAATACGTATGAGTCTATAAGCCATATAACTTTTAACACTCTCAGAACATTACTTTTTTTATTTACAATAGAAAAAAAAATAATAAAAACACCCCGGTCAATCTCACCCCTACCTTTGGGGTGAGATTGACCGCCTACCTAAAACTCTAGTAATTTTCTATATAATGCTTGTTGAGGTGAGAATGACCACAGTTTAGATATAATAAACTGCTCTTGAACTAAAAAAAAAATATATAGAAAAAAATAACCATGTCAAAAAATTAAAAAATAAATTATTTAGACACCATAAGAAGTCACAATGGTTTTTATTCATTATAAACTAAGTAAATGCTCTGAAAAAATATAATGGTAACTAAGATACGTTTATTTACTGCATATAAGAGTCTATACTAGCACTGTTTGGAAAAATATGATGCCCTCATCGCTCGATTCTGGGGGGTGGAAGTATTTAGACAACTTAATTATTGTATTCAATGGTGTCTATATCTTCTACTACAGACCACACAAACTTATCTCTAATAGCTAAATACTTGATAAATATAGAGTCCCTGTATATAGGTTACTAAGAGTTGGGCAAACAACGGGATACATTTTGATTGGTTTGGATCATTTTTTACAAGGCATGTGTAATAAACGTGCCGTTTTTACCTATTTTGTAACATGTTACGACTGATAGTTTCACACATGCAAGTCTAAATCTTAACTAAATTGGCCGTATATTCCTAATAGTCGGTTATAGAGATCCTAAGAATAATCAATACTCTGAAAACTCTCCCATCAAAGACAAGTTAGCAAGGTTGGCTCCCATAACCTCTTTGTTCGACATATGTCAAATATCTAATTTGGATCAAAAATGTATGGCAAATCATGCTGTTTGCCCAACTCTTATTAGTAAACTATATACAGGATCTCTAGATAAATACATGGTAAGGTTCCATCTGTGCATGAGTAGTGCAACTTGACAGCGGTCAATCTCACCCCAAAAATTACAGAAATCTGCATCTTTGTCTAAATATTTATGTAAAAAGTAGTAGGCCATAAATATAAATATTGCGAGTTGACAACAGGCTATAAAAGACAATGTTCTACTACAAAAAAAATATTAGACAGGTCTAATTGATTTTGTTGGGTTTGTGGAGGTAGAAGTTTGTAGGTTATGTAATTTTCTAATAAATTGACATTTGACATTCGTTTTCTTCCTGAAGAATCCAATTTCTTTACTCAACAAGTAGTATTGTGTTATTAATATACAGACATTTGACTAAAGATTGATTTTTTGTTTTCCTATTATTCATCACTGTTGATCTTGAAATGCAAAATAAACTTTTTGGAACTTATCGGTCAATCTCACACCGGCGGTCAATTTCACCCCGTTTTACGGTATAAAGAATCACAGCAATAGCAAAGAGTGCAAATAACCTAACAAGCTCGATAATTTAAGCTGTTTTATAAAACACCTCCGCTGGGATGGTGAATTTAGTTTCTGCAGCCGTTTCAACTGTTCGAAACTAGCGTTTCTTATATAAATACAATTAATGCACTTTTAGTAGTTGGGAAATTTAAATATTGCAATGCGCCTGTATTTGAAAATAAGAAAGTACACACTATTATTACATTATACAAGAATGGAGAAAACCTCATGATTTTCCCAAGGTGTCAGTATGAAACCCAAGGGCGAAACACGGAGGCTCCTTGTACACCGAGCCCTTTCTCTTTCGTGTATTTTTGTGTATACCATTATATATAAAACAAGAAACAAGTATGTTCATAAATAAAACATTAAATAGATCTGAATTATACCTATTGTAATATTTAGCAGCATTTCAATTGTGTTTATGTTACGGATACAATGATAAGAGGTATTTATTACATTGTTTTATAGTATTATATAAATACTAGATTTTGAGGTGGACTTATGCTAATTAAAATAACTTCTGTTTCCTTTCAATTAGATTGTAAATAAAAAAGTTATAGAAGGAAGACAATGTTTTAACGCTTTTTAAATAAAGAAAGAGCAAGTTGTTAAAATTATGTACAAAATAGATAAATATATCTTAACATTGCTAATAATACTAAAACAAAGGAAAACTTAGTAACGGGAATTATATCAATCCCAGGGGTATCTGCATCCGTCGGACGTTTTAACCGCTCGTCACGACAATGCACCTATTGTACTTGCTTACGGCTGCCTTACAAAGGGCAAGGTGTGATGACACGGCCGATCATAGACGAACTGCATCCGATCGGTGCCAATGAAAACGGGACTTACGTAGAGACGCGTGTAAATCATACATTTATATATAGTAATTATCTCTCTACGAAGACAATGCATTTGGCAATCCTTGTAACTTAGCAGCTGATTGCTACTCCTGGTCATGGGAAGAATAGATGATTTTATCATTACCTTTGATGACGGTTCTTGTTGTAGCCTCAACTACTGTTACTGATACTCTTAAATTAAATACGTTTTATTTTTAAGTATTTATGGACTCTAAACGTATGTAATGGTTGAGAAAAGCGACAACTATTTCAGAAGATTGTTGGCTTTCATATGATGCGTCGGCTAATTTTCTCAAACAAAATAAGCTTTATGACTACTTGTATGCAATTGCCGACCCGCTAGTTCAGGAAGACAGCATGCAGTTCTTTACATACTAACAAATGATTAAAAGTCAACAGAGCGCCAACGAATAATTACCAATTAACGATAAGTGTATCCAGGCATTCAACTGAGAATTCGTAAACTCAAGTAGCACATAATTTCTTGAAAAGAAAGCTCAAATTACGCACAGGTACTGGTAACAAATAATAACGCTAAAATTCTAATATTACAGTATATAATCACAGATTAAAATGGCATAAAACCCAGCACGGGGTGCAGGTGATAATCAAATATAAAGTCATAAATGCGACAATACGGTCATACGTTATAACTACTAAAATTAAGGTGCACCTCATAAAACAGGTTGAACAGAGGTACTAATATAAACTAAAACAGTTTATAAACAAATGCGGTGGCGATCAACATCGTCTTCGTGGTTGAAAGATTATCGTTCAGGTACGCAGCTCGTGAAGCGAACTGTGCATAGCGGTAGGAGTCCAAAATTCGGTAGCAATCGGGTGAATCCTTCAGCAACGATTCACTGTTCGCACCATCGTATAACTTCACTTAAAAGAGGAAAACAAAACCTGTTCTTAGTTTCCTCTGGTTGAGTCCCTTCTGCACGCTAGGTGAGATTATGTGATGGACCAGATAAGTGGGAGCGCTATGCCCCCAAACATCTGAAGGTCAGAATTGCAGGTGTTAAATTCAAACCGGCCAAGGCAGACGTGTTCAATAACGAGGCTTGCATGGATGCTTTTGTTAAAACACGACGCGAACAGTTTCGAAAGACATACCCCAGTTGAATTTGGGCCACGTGTAGCTAATGATTGGTCAAGCGCTTTTGATTTGCCAACTCGGCTTGAGAAATATTTCTCAATAGAACTACCAGCGCTGCATCGTCCGCACATGCGGCGAGGGCCAAAAACCATAAACCATAACTTGCATGCCCGCAAAAATTTTAGAATCGCTGTCCGGTCGAAATCGAGGAAATTGAAAACTTGCACCACAGAAGTGCGAAATAAAATGATAGAGGAGCAATCGAAACGTAACAAGATCTGAAAAGATTCAAATTAAAAACACATTCGTATGTGAAGCTGTTGTATTTAATAGGTTATGATAAATATTTTGTAGTAAATGCCTGAGCAGAAATGTGTAAAAGGCTTTACCCAGAACTTCGCTGGTCGACATTGTGACACTAAATAATTTTAAAAATCAAATTAAGTTAGCAGTAAAAATATCTTCACGTTTCAAATAAATTAAATACATTTTAAATAAAAAAAATCGTTACTGGTGGTCGAATTCGAAGGGCAGTCTCAACGTTTTGCGGAATATTGCAAGGGAAAGTGCTATTTCTGCCTGAGCTACGGAGCACCGACCCTTCGAATTCCTGCGTTGCAGCTGTATTAGGTAACGCACTAATTTGTTGCTCCTTTTTTTATCGTACAACATTTTCCTTTTTGTATCGTACAACATTTATTCTGTATCTATTGGGATCTATTTTTGGTTAGAGTAAAGCCTGTGCTATGTACAAATTATTGCTTGTATTTATTGCTGAGTTCAATCAAAAATAAACAAAAATTTATTTTTTAAGGTGCTCTGTATATATTTGTCTGAAATTTTCTCTGTTTCACTCCAGGTAGATATATAATGCATATGCAAAATAATGTCTTCCTGCGACAACTAGTTTTCGAGTTATACTGCCAACAGACAGACAGACAGACAGACAGACGGACAGATGGAATTGAGAAAACCTGTTTTTCGTCATCTAGTGACCCTGAAACGTGAAAATCTGGACAAATCTGGAAAGGTGTTTTTTTCGCGAATACAATACTTCCTTCTTCTTCTAGACGAGGGAAGTAAAAAAGAATAAATAAAATATTACTATACTGTTATGGTAGTAGCTTCTATTTAGTTAATTTTATTTTCTTCAGGTCAATGTGAAAAAGGTGAAATAATTAATACAACATTTATAAATATGTTACTCTTTCGTTGAACTAAAATATTTTTCGGAACAACGAAAGTATAATATAGCCGGTTCTATCTAGGACTTTTGATATTCCTTTCGAGACGAATGACGTAATGGTACAATGTTGTAAAAACGTTTTCAGTTAAACTCAATACACCTGTCTGATGCTGTCTAAAAATATCATTCTTTCAGGACCAAGTGTCGTATATCACACTAACGAAAATAATGTAGCTGTAATAAAAGTGAAGTATAAATCTTTGTTTCTACTTTGTTGGCCAATTAAATAGTTTTGAAATCCAACACTGTTTAAGTATGTTTCGACGTACTAGCACGTCAAATGCAGCTTTAAATGCCTTTTTAGGCCAGTCAGTTTTATACTTTACTCGTATTAATCCTATTAGAAAATGTAAATCGCATCGTTTTTTGTTACAGAAAGAGTAACTTCTTTAGACTTTCATTTAAATACATTCACTTTGCATATTTTTACTCAGCATACTATATCGGGTGGTCAAATAAATTTGTAATTACCGATCTGAATTCCAAGTGTCACTGACTTTGTTTGTAGTAGATGTTAATAATAATGGGAAATTGCTAGTCTCAACCCTTTGAGACCAAGTAAATAATTATGACTTAGACAGCGATCCCCTGACGAAGTGTAGAGGATGTGCGATCTCCAGCGTCAGATACCAAGTAATTATGGCTTGGAAAGCATTCTCTTGCATAGGTGTCATCGTTAAAACTAAAATCGGCTTAATTAATGTCACTCTTCTCATATACAGTTCTTTACATACTTAGTTTGAAGAACTATTAACAAACCTGATGGTCTAGTAATACCTTCTTATTGAAAATAAATAAGAAAAATCATTTTTACAAATTATTAGCAAACGACCCAGTTCATTCACACGGTGTAGATGGAATTTGCTTAATAGTATTGTTTAATACTAGTAGGTAACCCAGTGCTCGTGTTTACCAAGAATACGGAGTTGCTATTGCGCCCATTCTTGAGACAATTAAATTAAATGACAATATTAAACAACATTTATCATGTAGCCTTCATTTTTACATTTTATCATCGTAACCTGAAATAATTTTGATGACAGATGCTGAAGGAAATCAAAACATTTCGAGGTGGTTCTGAAAATTCAAATGGAATGACTGTTGTACTTAAATTATATTTAAATTATACCTTAATTTGTAGATTGAATACGAGATTATTTATGTTATTTTAAAGCTATCGTTTGTCTAAAACCTGAATTATGAATAAAAATACTCTATCTGCAACTTTAAGTCCTATAGGTGATGCACTAGCCGAGTGACGTATGAGTACGTCAGATTCACATGTTTCCTGATGCCAGTGACATGTAAATCTTCAAACTGTCGAAAGGGATCTGGGTTTATATTCACGAAAAGCTCTAAATATATATAGTAACAGGTATATACCGTTTAAGGTGACAGCGGTGCTAAAGATGATTATGGCAATAGTAATTATGGTGATGCTTAATAACCGTTCACGTTCCTTGTTTCGCACTAAACTACGACACCCTGGAGATGCATTTTGGTATAAATTAAGGGGCATTAAAATGCATTCGTCGCCGTGCTCCCGTAGCAGGCGTCTCAGGAAAGTTATGCACAAGCGTTATGTGCGAATGAATTTTTTACAACGGAGCATTTTGTTACACAAAGCGCCTTCTAAGCTTATTTACAAGTTTTTCTGGGAAATCTTTTGAAGCATTATATTCTGGGATCATCAACATATCATGTAACATGCACGAGGTTATCGGAAAGCTCGTTTATCATTTTCGGAAGACGGAAAACTGATTTTTAAAATAACGGCAGAGGCCATCGACGCATAAAACGACTACAAACGCAGCTTTTGCTCATAGTAGAAGTTTTCGGTTAACAAGTGTTTTCTTGTTGGATCCGGCAATTTCCAAAAGTACACCTTTCGGTGCGATGCCGTTGTTTTAATACGTTGAGTGCGTCAACGGAGAGTCGCGAAATCGCATTAAGTATTTATGGGTTTAAACTTTCCGTTCGCGTTTTATATACTTAATAGATCATTACCAGCATACTTTATTGTTTGCTTAGTCTTATATTCTTAGACGAAGAGCTCTGAGGGAAATTCGCGTAGGGACATATTCTCTCTCCCGGTTACATTATAAATTGCGCCATTACAAACAGACAAAGGGCACACCAAAGCATATATAATAAACCGTAACGAGCGAATGCTCGTTTGAACAACACATGGGCGTGCTGAAAATTCCTCATGTACCAAAGTGATAAAATCGCGCTCTTTATACAAGCCAATTTGTAATTTTGCAGCAGCATATACCGCCAAACAACCTCGGGGCCGAAAAATCATATTAGCCCAAATAGTTTGAAAATTCGACAGTAGTTCGCTATTTATTCAGAGTTACTAAATTATGAAGCGACCAGTTTGTGGTTCGGTAATTACACCGGGCAATATTGATGATATCGTTGCGTATTTGAGGGTCGAACCGCAGCTTCGAGGGCACCAGAATTTATGGACTAAATTTGCTGCGAGTACAGGACTTGAGTTTTTCTGTTTCTCAATTTACCAACTTATTGTTTCCTGATTTATTCATATCTGTTAACATTGGCATTATTTAAGTTGAATTTTGATGCAGCGATATTCCTCATTCTCTTTTTCACTGGTTGATAAATGATATTGAGTTTTCCACAATGATTAATGGCAATTTTCTGACTTGTCGAAAAGGATTCCCAGCAGAGTTTATTATTTCATTGAAAATCGTATTTTTGGATTAGTTGCTTATGAATTTATTAGAAATACTGTTCTTGCGTAAACTAGTGAAGTATCGGCTGTATGATAATATTTGAAACATCACTGCTATGTGTCATATAACACTGTAAGTAATTGATGTTTGTTTCTTATAGATTGTCAGTAATATGCAATACAATTTTTGAACACAAATATAAAAGTGCTCCATTACTTTTCACACTCATTTTCACTGTATTTTCTTTCTAGCTATTTATACATAGATAGCAGGTAAAAGCCAACATTTAAAAATAGTATACTGGATAATACTTTTGAATTAATCGGCGTCCAATATGGGTCATTTAATGCGTGAGATAGAGTTATAGCAACTCTTAGCTAAATTATGTGGTATTTCTTATTTTGCCACCAATAAATCCGACTCAAATGCTGAACCAGCTTCAACTAGTACGAAACAAACTTTCAGGTTACATGGACGAATCAGAGGACCGACCGGCTACAGTGAGGACGGCGCGCGGTACTTTTCCAAATTAGCATAGGTTGTTCAAATTGCCAGGGGGCGCCAAAGAGTCTTTCAATACAACCGATATGTCCAATAGCTTACGAGAATTTGCGTAGCCAAATTAGCTACGACTTGAAACATAAGTCACCTCCATTAGCCATCCATAAAACGAATGATATTATGAACAGAATTATATTGGAAACAAAAATTATATACAAAAAATTAGAACTAACTATACAGGCGTACATACGTACAGCCAGTTCAAATGCTACAAACTAGTTACAGAAGCAGCAGAGTATCAGTGTTTAATTGCGAAAAATCGCCGAATTCACAAGAATTCTTTACATAT